>VCAZ01000003.1:4324509-4924509 GCA_005784505.1 Bagarius yarrelli | reverse complement strand
ATTAATATAATCACAATTTACTGAAATCTTAAAACAGCTTTCTAGAGCCTAAAATGTGTTTATTGTGTAAAAGATACATACTATACAATTAGTTTTGTGAAAACGCCCTAAAAATGTGTACTATGTATTTATTTAACATCTTATCATGAATCAGGAAAAAACTCGCTCAGCGTCTGCAAGAAGCAGAGGAAGCTGTGGAAGCTGTAAATGCCAAATGTTCCTCTCTGGAGAAGACTAAACACAGACTGCAGAATGAGATTGAAGATCTTATGGTTGATGTGGAAAGATCCAATTCTGCTGCTGCTGCTCTGGACAAGAAGCAAAGAAACTTTGACAAGGTGACAAACGATTTGATTTAACACTTTTACTACACTACAGTATGTGTCCTCCTGCAAAAGATTGTGTTTTACTGTCTCCCTTAATTTCACTTAAAATGTTGCTGACAAACACAAAGTATATCTAAGCCTAATAGCTATATATTATATGTATAGGTCTTGGCTGAATGGAAGCAAAAATATGAAGAGTCCCAGTCGGAGTTGGAAAGCTCTCAGAAAGAGGCCAGATCTCTCAGTACTGAGCTCTTCAAACTGAAGAATTCCTACGAGGAGTCTCTGGATCATCTGGAGACCATGAAGAGGGAGAATAAGAACTTGCAAGGTTGCTATTATTTAAACATTGGCCAAAAAGTACTTTGATTTTTACATGGTGTAATAACTTTTTTTTCTATCAAATAGAGGAAATTTCTGATCTCACTGAACAACTTGGTGAAAGTGGCAAAAATATTCATGAGCTGGAAAAAGCAAGGAAACAGCTAGAGCAGGAGAAGACAGAGATCCAAGCGGCTCTAGAAGAAGCTGAGGTAAAATATTAAATTTATTCTGTAGTAAATATATTTCATTAAAATGTAAATTAATTTAATTAAAGTAAATTAATTTAAAAAACTTTATCTAGTTTTTTGAGCTTTTTTTTTATTGTTTATGATTTCTTTATCAAAGGGATCTCTTGAGCATGAAGAAGGAAAAATCTTAAGAGCCCAATTAGAGTTCAACCAGGTGAAGGCTGACATTGAGCGTAAGCTGGCTGAAAAAGATGAGGAAATGGAGCAATCCAAAAGAAAACCACCAAAGAGTGGTGGACACCCTGCAAAGCTCTTTAGAGTCTGAGACTCGCAGCAGAAATGAAGCCCTGAGGCTAAAAAAGAAGATGGAAGGTGACCTAAATGAGATGGAGATCCAGCTCAGCCAGGCTAACAGACAGGCTTCAGAAGCCCAGAAACAGCTTAAAGGTCTTCATGGACATTTAAAGGTACGCACAGCTTGCATGTTAACAATTACTTTTTTATCAGTGGAAAGTTATTCACGTTCTTTATATAAAAAAGTAAAAAAGAAATATATTATGAATTAACTGTGAAATATTTGCATTTCACAGGATTCTCAGTTGCAGCTGGATGATGCTCTCCGTGGTAACGACGATCTCAAAGAGAACATTGCTATTGTGGACAGACGCAATAATCTGCTCCAGGCTGAACTGGATGAACTGAGATCTCTGGTAGAGCAGACTGAGAGAGGCCGCAAACTGGCTGAGCAAGAATTACTGGATGTTAGTGAGAGGGTTCAGCTTTTGCACTCTCAGGTAGTATACTAAAGCATCTTTTTCCTTTTTCTAAAAAAAATGAAATCAAAATATGAGTGTAATATAAAACTTTTGAATTTGAACAACTGTAGAACACTAGCTTGCTGAACCAGAAGAAGAAACTAGAGGGAGACACTTCTCAGCTGCAGACTGAGGTAGAGGAAGCTGTCCAGGAGTGCAGGAATGCTGAGGAAAAAGCTAAAAAAGCCATTACTGATGCTGCTATGATGGCAGAAGAGCTGAAGAAAGAGCAGGATACCAGTGCTCATCTGGAGCGCATGAAGAAGAATATGGAGCAAACCATCAAAGATCTGCAGCACCGTCTGGATGAAGCTGAGCAAATTGCCATGAAAGGTGGCAAAAAGCAGGTCCAGAAGCTGGAGGCTAGGGTAAATATGGAAACAAATACAAACATTTGTCACATTTAATTTAGACAATGCAATTTACTTAATAAGAAGTCTTTTCCTTTAAAACCTATTTAAGGTCAGAGAGCTGGAATCTGAAGTTGAAATGGAACAGAGGAAAGCCAGTGATTCTGTCAAGGGTGTCCGGAAATATGAGCGCCGCATTAAGGAGCTAACTTATCAGGTTAGTTATTTTGCTAATTCTTTTTAAACTTGCAAACCACCATCCCACAAACAAAACCATACAATTTGTACATTATCTATGTTTCTATAGACTGAAGAGGATCGTAAGAATCTAGCTCGTCTTCAGGACCTTGTAGACAAACTTCAGCTAAAGGTTAAATCCTACAAGAGATCTGCAGAGGAGGCAGTAAGTTACCTCGGATTATCTTTCTAAATCATTATTGTTTTTGATGTTTATATTTTTTGTTAACTATGTTACTATTTTTAGGAGGAACAGGCCAATGGCAATTTGACCAAATTAAGAAAGCTGCAGCATGAGCTGGATGAGGCAGAAGAGAGAGCTGATATTGCAGAATCTCAGGTTAACAAGATGAGGGCTAAGAGCCGTGACTCAGGCTCTAAGGCAAGTTGTAATTTTATATAATATACCAATGTTATATAGTATACATTTTTTAAAATAATTTATATAGTAACATCTTTTTCTTTGATGCAGAAAGGACACGATGAAGAGTGAAACTTTCTACAGACGTCTCCTAAAAGTCATTGATCATGCCCAGATCCTCTGTTAAATTTAGAAAATAAAATAGTTCATAAATAATGCAAATACTCTGCTTTTGTCTGATGTTTCTTACACACACATGCTTATTGAGATTAAATATCAAGTTTATATCATTGATAAAAAGCAATGTAGAAGTAAAAGCATTTTTTCAATAGATTTTAAATCAAATGCTAGGTATTTGTAGAAAATGGTGGATCTTCAATCATATCTTGAAGACAACCACTGACTTAGCTGTTATAACATTGATGGGAAGTTAATTCCACCCTCTTGGTGCAAGAACAGAGAAACGTCCTGGGGCAGACCTACCTTGCGTTTTTTTTGGCTTTGTAGGCAGGAATCATTGCTTTCAATCTAATGCAGGAGTGGGCAATCTCAGTCCTGGAAGGCCGGTGTCCTGCAGAGTTTAGCTCCAACTTGCCTCAACACACCTACCTGTAAGTTTCAAGTACACCTAGCAAGATCTTGATTAGTTGGTTCAGGTGTGTTTGATTAAGGTTGAAGCTAAACTCTGCAGGACACCACCCCTCCAGGACCGAGATTGCCCACCCCTGATTTAAAGGGTGCAGCTAATGGAAACTTAAAAACAACTTGCGTGGCTGCGTTCTGAATCATCAGCAGAGTCACTACAAGACAGTGACTTCGGTGGCAGTCCCAAGCATGAATAAAAAGAGAGGGTTGTGTTAGGAAGGGCATCCGACGTATAACTTTGCCAAATTTAAATATGCAAATCATCCATCAGAATCGGATCAGTCGAGGCCCGGGTTAATAACGACCGCCACCGGCACCATTGACCTATAAGGAAATTGGGCTACTGTTGGTCAAAGGAGGAGAAGAAAAGGATGTGTAAATAGACAGAAAGAGAAAAATTGTAATAAAGAAAAAAAAAAGCAAAAGTGTAGGACTGAGAATAGGGACGCTAAATGTTGGGACAATGACAGGGAAAGGTACAGAGCTGGTTGATATGATGGAGAGAAGGAGGGTAGATATATCGCGTGTACAGGAGACCAGTTGGAAGGGTAGCAAGGCTTGTAGTAAAAGATCAGGATTAAAGTTGTTTTATCATGGTGTGGATAGGAAGAAAAATGGGGTAGGAGTGATCCTGAAAGAAGAGTTTGTGAAGAATATTCTGGAGGTGAAAAAGGTGTCAGACAGGGTGATCAGTCTGAAGTTAGAAATTGAAGCGTTGATGGTGAATGTAAGTGATTACGCCCCACAAGTAGGTTGAGTTAGAAGAGAAAGAGAGGTTCTGGCGCGAGGTAGTTGAGGTAATAGTGAGTATTCCCAGAGGAGAGTGAGTAGTGATAGACGCAGACTTTAATGGAAGTGAGGGGAACAGAGGTGATGAAGTGTTGGGCAGGTTTGAAATCAGGGAAAGGAACAGTGAAAAACAGATGATAGTAGACTTTGCTAAAAGGATGGAGATGGCTGTGGTAAATACTGTTTTCCAGAAGAGTGAGGAGCATATAGTGACCTATAAGAGCGGAGGAAGGAGCACACAGGTAGATTACATTTTACGTAGACAAAGTGATCTAAAAGAGATTAGTGACTGTAAAGTTGTGGTGGGAGAGAGTGTAGCCAGACAGCATAGAATGGTGGTGTGTAGAATGAAGATGTTGGTCTGGAAGCTAGGTTAAGGAGGGTAGTGGATATTTGTGAGCAGCAGTATGGCTTTATGCCCAGAAAGAGCACCACAGATGCAATCTTTGCTCTGAGAATGCTGATGGAGCAGTGATGGTCGTAGGGAGCTACATTGTGTTTTTGTAGACTTGGAGAAAGCATATGACAGGGTAGCAAAAGAAGAGCTGTGGTATTGTATGAGGAAGTCTGGAATAGCCAAGAAGTATGTCAGGGTGGTGCAGGATATGTATGAGGGAGACAGGACATTAGTGAGGTGTGCAGCAGGTCTGACAGAGGAGTCCAAAGTGGAGGTGGGACTGCATCAGGGATCAGCTCTGAGCCCCGTCTTGTTTGCTGTGGTGATGGATCGTTTGACGGACAAGGTCAGACAGGACTCTCCTTGGACAATGATGTTTGCAGATGACATTGTGATCTGTAATAAGAGCAGGTGGAGTAAAACCTGGATAGGTGGAGCTTTGCTCTGGAGAAAAGAGGAATGAAAGTTAGTCGTAGCAAGACAGAGTACATGTGTTTGAATGACAGAGAGAAGTGGAACAGTAAGATTACAGGGTGAAGAGGTAAAGAGGGTACAGGAGTTTAAGCAATGGAGAATGTGTAAAAGAGGTAAAGAAGAGAGTACAGGCAGGTCGGAATGGGTGGAGAAACATGTCAGGAGTGAAGTGTGACAGGAAAATATCAGCTAGAATTAAGGGGAAGGTGTAAAAAACAGTGTTGAGACCAGCTATGATGTATGGTTTAGAGACAGGCGGCAGAGCTGAAAGTAGCAAAGATAATGTTAAGGTTAGGGTTAGTGACAAGGTTGGACAATATTAGGAATGAGTTCATCAGGGGGGTGGCTCATGTTAGATGTTTTGGGGGAAAAGTCAGGAAAGCCAGGTTAAGGTGGTTTGGACATGTACAGAGAAGTAATAGCGAATATATTGGTAGGAGGGTGTTAGAAATGAAGCTACCAGACAGAAGGCAAAGAGAAAGACAAAAAAAGGTGTATGAATGCTATAAACAAGGACATGAAGTATGTGGGTGTGAGTAAAGAGGATGTAGAGAATAGGGTTAGGTGGAAACAGATGATTCGCTGTGACTACAACATTAAAATAGATAATTATAAATATAAGTCTCCAAGCACAGTCTCAGTATTATAACGCCAGCTACTGGACAAAAATCTAAACACACTTTTGTAGCCACAAAAAAATAATAATCATTGACTTCCAACCCAGTAATTGTTAGCACTTATAAAATAAAAGTCTTAGGAAAAATATAAGCTGCAAGCAGACTCTGTTTAGAGCAACTTTCTGCTGTTTGTTCATAATAGTGACTTAACTAAACAGTGGCATGAAAGAGGCATTCAAACTAACTTTAAGGATACACTCATGTCTTTTGAGCAGCTGCAACAGAAATTTACCCTTCTATAATTTTTTTTTATAACTACAAGTTAGACACTACATTTATCTAAACTTCCACTTTCACCCCCTGAGGTCATCTTGTCAGTTGATGGCTGGCAATATTTGGCGTTCAAATAAAAACGGTAAAAAGATTTGGAGTGCTCATTTAATGAGGGAAAAAAAAGGGAAAAGATATGTGAGAAAGCTCAGACTTTTTTCTATCAATAGCAGTCATAAACATATGCAATGTAATGCAATACATAAAGTTTTTTTATAATCCAGTTACATTGGACTCCGCCAGTGACAGGTGTGGAGCAAATCATGCACTTACCCAGCCACACCAAAGAAAACATCTTGTCCCAATCACTTGATGAATAGTGATTTTGTTTCCCATCCCACAGGATTCCTGAAAAATGTCAGTCCCTACTCTGTATTATTCACTGACCTTCGTTTTTGTTTACCAACACAAAGTTAATACATTATTTCATGAGCTTTGCATTCTTGCCTTGTTTTTTCTTGAAACTTGCCTCTACAGAAAAGGAGATAAAATAATATCCCCTGATGATTTTTTAAGTTTTCCCACTGACAAAAAAAAATCAAGGACACCGTAAGAGACAAAATAACAACAAAACCATCAAGAAAAACGCATTTAAAAAAGTTATAAATTGATTTGCAATTTAACAAGTGAAATAAGTACTTGATCCCCAATTAATCAGCAAGATTTCTGGCTCCAACTAGTTTTTTTTATATAGTTAACAAGCTAAAATTAGGAGCACTCTCTTAAAGGGACTGCTCTAATCTATAAGAGACACCTGTCCACAGAAGCAATTAATCAAATTCCAAACATTCCACCATAGCCAAGACCAAAGAGCTGTCAGAGCCAATGTTGTAGACTTGCACAAGGCTGGAACAGGCTACAAGACCATCACTAGGCAGCTTGGTGGGAAGGTGACAACAGTTGGTTTAATTATTCGCAATTGAAAGAACCACAACACAAAGTGTTAGTTTCCCTTGGTAATGCAAGATCTCACCTCATGGCGTTACAATGATCATGAGAACGGTTGGGAATCAGACCAGAATACACGGGAGGATTTTGTCAATGATCTCAAGGCAGCTGGGACCATAAACACAAAAAAAAAAACAATTGGTAACACACTACGCTGTGAAGTACTAAAATCCTGCAATGCTCGATGTTCCCCGTGCTCAAGAAAACACATGTACAAGCCTGTCTGATGTTTGCCAATGAACATCTGAATGATTCAGATGGGAGAACCGGGTGAAAGTGGTGTGGTCAGATGAGACCAAAATCTCTTTTTTGTGGAGGAATGCTGACCGTAAGAACAACAACCCTACCATCAAACATGGAGGTACTTTGGGGGGGGTGCTTTGCTTGTAAGTGGACAGGGCAACTTCCCCACATCAAAGGTATGACGGGGCCATGTACAATCAAATCTTGGGTGAGAACCTCCTTCCCTCAGCCAGGGCATTGAAAATAGGTCATGGATGGGTATTCCAGCATGACAATGACCCAAAACACATGGTCAAGTTAACAAAGTGTGGCTTAAGAAAAAGTACATTACGGTCCTAGGGTGTCCAGTCTCCAGACCTTATTCTTATAGAAAATGTGTGGAGGAAGATTACGCTTCGTTGCCAAACGTCAGCCTTGAAACCTTTATGACTTGAAGAGAATCTGCAAAGTGGGACAAAATCCCTCCCGAGATGGCTGCAAACTTTCTGGCCACAAGGGTTTTGCCATAAAGCACTAAGTCTTATTTCACTCAATTCAAATTTTTTTAAAAATGTATTTTTCTTGATGTATTTGTTGTTGGTCTGTCTCTCACTGCTTGAATAAACTCCCAATTAAAATTATAGACTAATCATTTCTTTCTCAGTGGGCAAATGTACAAAATCAGCAGGGGATCAAGTATTTGTTTTCCTTCACTGTATATTTAATAGAATTATCCTAAAAAGAACAACGCACCAAATCTTCAGTGTGGAGGTAAATGAAACACTTTAAATTACCTTTGCAATATTTTTTAACACATTATTTTATTTTGTTTAATTATCATATCACTAGTTAACAACTGACCACAATTAACCCTTTTTTTCAAACCAGAAAAAAAATAATTTTAAAATGAATGGGAGGGGGGAAAGTTAACCTGCAAAGACATTGTGTGCACAGGACAAGACTTACAAACATATCCCAATTGTTCTTTGTGTGCTTTGTGTACAATATTTTAGCTAAACATTTATAGGGCTTCTTACAATTTCATATGTTAACAAAATGTTTTTATGCAAAGATGTGTTGTAAGCTTAAGCCTTAATATAATTCAAACAAGGTTGGTATGCATCAGGTTTGTGGCTCTGAAAGAAGTACTCAAGAGTGCTAAGGTGGTACATCCCAATTTATATTGCATAACTTTGATCTCTGCTTTTACTGTTTTATTAGAGCTAAATTTAGTACAATAGCCTGAACACATTTTCTGACATTTTTATACTTTACATGTCATATATCTGCATATTCTCTTCAGATAGAACATAATAGGATATGTGGCCACCATGATAAGTTTGTAAATTGCCTGTTTACATGAGTAACCCAATCGCCACATTCACAACCAGCAAACCACGGCAAAGTCAGTAGGAAAGACACACAAAAACCAAACCTTCCACAGCAGCCCTTTTCTCAGAAAAAGGCTGATAATAATAATTAAAAATAATAATAACGACAAGTTCACTTCTTAACACACCAAAGGTTTACTTGACATTCTTGCATTCTTTTATAACATGATTACAGTTCTTTTTAATTCCAACTCTTTTTTTGAGAGCCAATATTGAGCATAAAATATATATTTACATAAAGTGATGTACTGACAAGAAATAGCTATATTAAAAGGCAGCGTACACTGCATTTCACAAAAAAGGAGAAGAAACAAAAAGGACTGCATACATGGAATTAAGTTTAGTTAAACATTTCATGTCCCTAGCTGAAGGTTATAAAATAGTCAACACAAACCATACTCGAAGCATGTAAAAGCTGCACATTATAGTTCAAATACAAATATCTACAACCTCTCCTTTTTCAAAATCACTATTACATAAATAAGTTATTGCCCATGAACCAAAATAATTCCTTCCCCAACCCAGATTTCTAATCAGTGGCACTTGATCAAATGTTACTGAGATGTAGCTCAGTGTGGATTTCAGTTATTTCTTGTGATTCAATAATAGTGCTTAAGGCCTTTAACATTTTAAAGGTAATCAGTGCTACTAAAATGGGTATTTAATTATATGTGTGTATTTATTTAATTGTAGTGTTTTTAGCTCACCTCACTGCTTAATTATAAGGCAAAAAACACAATGAATTTAAAATACATATTTTTGTGCTGAACAGTTTTCCTTTTCTCTCCCACTAAAACTGTGACATGTATGGCTTTCTAACTGATTATAACCACATTAGAGGTAACTAAAACTAAATGCTGCAGATATAAGCTATACATATTTTGCCACAACCTTCTTTAACCATGCACAGGACTGGCAATTAATTTTTTGCTCTTGCAATTTGAAACCACATGTAGAAGAAATAGAACTGTGTGTAAGAAAACATCAACAAAAATCCCATTAAAAGCAATAATTGGGTCAAGCAGCACATAAACATTGCTTTTTTCTTTCTTTTTTCAAGACAATTAGGTTCAATTTAATAACTACAATTCAATTGCACTTTAAGTCACACTTCATTATCATTCACTAAATGCATACCCACTTGCTTTATCACATTAATTGTTCTAATAACTGTTAGCCTCGCCATCTGCTGACCATGAACACTTTCTGAAATATACAGGCTAAATTTAAGTTCATAAATGGTACCTTTTGTGTATTTCCTCCAAAACATAGTTAATGTTCTATAGGCAAAGACTGTGGTAATGCTTACCAAAAGAAAAACATCTCATTGAACAGGAAATTAAATCAAACATATAGCCACACGATTCACTCAAAAAACATCACAAAACACAATTTAGAGCAGTTTAGTTCAAACCTACAGCTGAGAACGATTATATATGTTACACATGTGAGTTTGCTTGTGAACAACAAGAGCAAGTGAGTTGTGAGACTTGAAGCCACTAAAGGAGGGTAATCAATGCTTATAAGGGTCACATAACAGTCCCATATGCTGACAAATAGGCGCAATACAACACTGTGTTTCAATGTTTCTAAAGGGAGTTATGTAAACACAAAATGCAGGTCATGTAGCTTCAGATAACTACATTATGGGAAAATTAAATGAATTCTAAGACTGCACTGAATAAAACTTTTCAGAAAAAAAATGGACAGTAAATAAATTTCACCAATAATTGTTTACCTACTAATCGCCAGACTGAATACTTAGGCGGCAACAGTGTAGTCATGGGGTGAGGTTACAAGTTAACAGATACATGATGGGAGTCACGTGCGAAGTGAGTCAGCATCACCCTCTTGGTCTTGAGATGCTAAGAGGAGGGCAGGGGTGGTAGCGGAGCGAGGCAAGTGGGCTGTCACCAATGAGTCGTTGTATGAGACACTGTTGCGAAGAGGATGGGCGGGGCTGTCATCCACGACGGGCCAGGTAATTATATCAGCGCCGTGGTCCGTGCGAGAGCGGGCATTCTCGCGGAAATTGAGCTTGAAAGATTCAATCTGCAACAAGGTGGATTGGGAGAGAAACAGAAAGACAGAGAAAGAATTGGATACACAAAGAGAAGAGAGTAAGAAGAAAAGGTGGACAGGAGGTGTTGTGGAATTGAAATGATAAGGCGATAGCAAAAAGCAGAATTAGATGCCTGAAAAATAAGAAATCAAGATGATGCTGTGGTCAGAAAGAACAGATTACAAAGAAACAATCCTTTTCCTCATTTCTCCGCAAAAAAAATAAAAATAAATCAACACAAAAACATGAACTGTAAAAATAAACTTACAAAATAAAAATGAATGTGAATGTGAGCTTTTGTAAACTGAAATGTTAATTTTTTTTTCATCTTCTATCTCAACCACATGTAAAGTTAAAGGCTTTATGTTATAAGCATGTTAAATCATTTTGATAATATTTGGGCTGCTGCTTGCTACAACTGAAAAGTATTTAATTCTAACTACAAAAATGTGATAATTATTTAACAAAAATATTTACAATAAAATATTACTGGTGTTTTACACAAAAATAAAAACATTTAAAAAGTCAAAACTCATCTTTGCTCTTATAGTTAAGGCAGAGCTACTAAAATATCAGCTTTATCAGCGCATTTTAGATTTCCTATTGTCCTGGGTGCACAAAATGCAGATTATAAATAAACTAAATATAATATAAAAATATAAACTTCTTCAGTATTTGTATCGCAATCTGCCACTAGAAGGACTTAATTTTAATAAAAGTTAAGAAACTAGCAAATGCAATCTAACAACTTTAATGTTAGACCAATAGCTACTTTTAGGTATTTTATATGCAGTTACTGAAGACTGTCTCTTTTAAGCAAAACATTTTGGCAGATCCCAAATGATGCTTTAGTTTCAGCCACAGTGACCTTCAAAATGTCCAAAAAATTTTTAGAATTTCGGATAAAAACTCCTTTCATCATATTATTTTAAAAACACAATCTAGTCATTTTAACATACAGAGCAAAGCCTTTTTGTTTAGTCTATAATTTAATTTTTAAACTGTAAACAGACATGAATGTTATAAAGTCTACCTGCTAGTAAAGAAAGCAAAAACAGCAAAGAGGAAAACCCTACAGTGAATGTAAAAATAATTAGAACTTTGGGAAGAAGACTGAGCATTGGGATCATAGGATACTATAAAATCCTATATTTTTTATAACATCCAATAATGTGATAATTAGCAGCGAGAAAAATCAACTAGGTTTTATCAGTGAATTTATTTCTATACTTTCAACTAAGACTGGCGCAAAACATTTAAGTCAGGCTTGTATGGTACCCAAGTGGAGGTTCTGATGAGATTTAAGCCTGACCTAGGAGAGGCACTTCTGAGGGAGAGGGCTGGAGCAGGATGACAAACTTACTTGTTTCTGGGATGAGAGAATCCAGGCCCTGGGGGTCCCGGAGTGCCTCGCCCCCACATGCAGTGCCCTCCTTCAGCCCATTCTCCTGGGCTGGGCTGGCTGGGCCTTTAGAGGGAGCCCCACTGCCCTCAACTGTCTCCTGTTGCCCCTCAGCCTAGAAACATACAGCAGCATGTCAATAGGACAGATGGAGATGGTGTGGGTATGGAATTGTGATCCCTTCTTAGAAAAGGTGTGTTCTGGTATTTGTTATGGTGTATGGTTCAAAGCGTACTGCAAAGAAAATGGCCTGAATATGGGTAGACTGCAGGAAGAAAAAAAAAGTATTACTGAAAATTATTTTTAAAGAAAATAATAAATAAAAAAAATGTATACTAAAATTTTTTTTAATGTATTGCGGAATAATAGACACTATATACAGGCACATGCAGCACCAATACTAAAGGAAATGAAATGACAAGATTTTATTTTGGTTAATTGTGGAAACCGCTAAAATTATATATTATATATATATATATATATATATATATATATATATATATATATATATATATATATATATATATATATATATATATATATATATATATATATATATATATATATATATATATATATATATATATATATATATATATTATATATATATATTAGATATATATATATATATATATATATATATATATATATATGTATTTATATATATATATATATATATATATATATATATATATATATATATAATAAATTGAAACATTAACCAAAATAAAAGCCTTTTGCTAAAATATGCAACATTTTAAGTAATGCAGCTGGTATAAACAACTTATATGTCATTTTACTTTTTTTTAAGTATATAATAAAAATACACTATATGGGTATATACACTATACTCTCCATTTTCAAATAAGACACTACAGTAATTGTTTATCCTTTCTATGCTAATAAGTAATCCCTTTTGCAATGCCTTTATTTCTTTTTTTCCAAAGTCAAAATAAAACTACTGTATATTCTACAAATGAGTTTGTGGAGATGAAGATGTATAAATGATGTGTACAGCCATGGAGATTTTCATGCAAACATGGATGACCATAGGCTGAGGGGTTAGGAGACATCACAGCCAATAAAAAAGCTTGCTGGTTAAAGGCTTTTAAAGCACCTTTGATACAGAAATTGTGTTCTGTATGAGTGTTGTCTTGCACAGTTTAGGGTTTTTCCTGCCTCATCACACCTGATTCAATTCATTTAGGAATTTATAATCAACCTGTGTGTTAAGTCAGGTGTGTTGAAGCAAGCAAAGCAAAAAACTGAGAACTTGCAAATAACAGCTTTTTAAAAGCACAAAACCTTTATGCCTCCCGTCCATCACCTTTCACAAACGACAAATACATACATTTACCAATAAATTGTTTATCTTCTCTTCATCAGACTTGGGTATCATCGTGGCCCATTAGATTTTAAAGGTATGTGGTTTGATTTATTATTTATTAAAAGAGACAAATTCACCGGAATGACCCGAAAATAAATACTAAGTAATGGTGTAGTGAAAAATAAAAGAAATTATGTATAAAAAAGGGAAATGTTAAAAGAGAAATATATGATGTGGAGTAACTTAAATTAACTTAAAAAAAATTATAAGACAGAAGACACATTGCAGATATATGAAATCAACAACAACATTTTTGAACTCAGATCATACTTCTATGCAAATTACATTGCATAGAAAAGGGGTTGGAGAAGTCTTTGTCCCCAAAGATGCTTTGTTAAAATATTAGGTAAACAGTCGAAATTGAGTCATAGTTTTTTTTAAATGTCCTATACAAGCTTCTAGTGATAGGTAGATTCTACAGGCAACTTCCACTAGATGGAGACCCCAAGACAATTCCAGGACCCTGGAAAGATTTCATCTCACTGTTGGCTCTAGGACAGCTGGAAAAACCCCTTGATGAATTCGAATATGTGGCTATAGAATATAGTTTAAAAAGTCTTAAATACCATTTTAGCTTGTTGCCATTGTTAAGCTTATCATTAAAAGTAGAATGAAATGATATAAAAGAACTATGTTCATATAATATGTTTATACCATGCATTCAAAAAATATTCAGTGTTTCTCTCTTTCCACAAGAGCCTTATAACCAAAATGAATTAAATTTATTATTTTTCTCAAATTTCTACAAACAATATAACATTTCCAAAATAACATGAAAGAGGTTTGTTTGCAAATTTACTAATTTTAAAATAAAGCTGTATCATAAAAATGTGAAAAAAAGTGAAGCGCTGGGAATACTTTTTGAATGCATAATATGTATAATATGTGTTGCAGATTAAGACATTTCACATGATGCTTATAATACAATGTTAATTTTGTGCAAAAAAACTCTCCACTCCAACATGAATAGTCAAATTAGTCTATTTATTTATTACACATTAGTCAAAGCCAATTTTTTCCTCTCGTCTACAACATTACCTTAATATTCCCTCCTCCTGGTGTATGACTGACGTTGTCCAAGGAGCCAACCTTAGACTGGGCTTTGTCTTTGAAGTTGATTTTATGAGACTCAATCTTTATATCTCCACCTCCTATGAGAAACATTAACATTCGTCGCTATTAATGAATGTTTGGTCCAAACCAGAACCTTTTGGTAACATCTAATCAGTTCCAAAGCCTTACCTGGCTTATGCTTGATATTGCTCTTTGAACCACACTTCGAAGTCACTTTACTTAAATCTACTTTCCTATTTAGAATCTGGACCTGTTAAGACATTAAACCAAGTCCTATAAATGCAGCATACACATGGTTTACTGTTCTGTAATAATGCTCAAGATACCATCAGCGTTTTTTCTTGCCTTGTTTACAAAACACAAATTCCACATGCAGTGCTGTTGAATTAACACACACACACACACACGCTGGCATGCCACTCACTACAAAGTAAAAAAGTTATACAAAATATACCAAGAAAAGTAACGATAATTGCTCATTTTTGCCCTCATCACTATGTCCACTGATTTAATATCAGTCAATAAGCAGTGATTCTACAAGGGCTAAAGGAGAAAAATGATGCAGCTAAAGAGCGCAAAAGAAAAACACGGGGAAATAAAAAAGAGGAAAAGTGATTTGCCCCATTACAAACAATAAAATTATTTAAAACAAAGGAAATAACCTCAGACAGGAAATGCAATTCTTCTTGGCTTAAGAAGTAGCGGTTAAGCAAAATAATCTACTTGGCATGTGCACTAAAAAAAGATCACAAAATGATTTTATATTTATCCACGTGTGGCTTGTCAAAGTTCTAATTGGAAAAGCATCACTGTTCTGTTTGGCTTCACCAAATGCAGAGACAGTACTTACGTTCCCACCACCAGGGACATGCTTGATATTGTCCTTGGAACCCAAGCGAGACGTAACATGGCTGTAGTCCACCTTTTTGGAGACTATCTGAACCTACAACACAGCATGGCAGGCAAAGGGCAAAGTGACATGAAGGGAAACCAGGTAAGAGAAAGATGGGAAAAGATAGAAAGACGAAGCATCTACAAGCTTAAAAAGATTCACTGCGAAGTGCATGTTGACGATATTCCATAGGCTGGAGCAACTACAGTTAACTAGAGTGTTCATGCCATGCTGTGTTTAAAGTAGCACTACAAGTAAGGAATGGTAGCCACAAACTTACCCTTTTTTGTAAAAAAAAAAAAATTAATTATGTTGAGGCGCTACTACTAATATCTGCTTAAGGATGTCGATTTGATTTATAGTACATAATACAGCAATTCATCTAAAACAAATATTACAGGAAATCTCGTCTTTAACCAAATATAAATTAAAGCATTTAGACTATTTACAAAACAAAATTAATTATCTTATATAATTCCAATATAACATTTGTAATCCTATCTTAATGTGAATTAAAACAAAAGTAATTTATTTACTTTGTAAATAAGATATTACATATCTACATTATCCAATCAGATTGATTCATCAAGTATACATGATTTCCCTTACAATTATAGTCATCTAAGTGTATATATTAGGAATAATCTTATTTGAGAAACTAAAATGTACTGCATCTTGTGTAATATAAATAATATAAATCAGCATATTAATGTTGATTACTGTGCAATGCAAAGCACACTTAGGTTTATTAAAATCAAATCCAGCTTATCTCAGAAATAAACCTGAAGAAAGAATTACACTACAAAAACTGCACAATACTAAAAATGCAATTCAGATCATTCAACAAAGAAAATTAAAATCATCTGCTGAATTTTTTTTATATTTGTGCCAAAAACAAAATCAATAATGCTATTAAAGAGAATCGTTTTTTAAATAATTCTGTAGTTATAAAATAAAAACGCTGGGTGGCACTACAGACTCCATACAATCATCGAACAGACAGGAAATTAATGATGTTTAGTTTGGTCAATTTAGCAACAATAATTTAGCAACAGAATCTGCCATACTAAAATTCTGAGTAATATGCAGAATGACCTGGATTTGCTTAGCATACGTTCATGCTCTTTAACACTGAATTATAGACATTAGAAGCGTGGATAGCTCACTCAACAGGCATTCAACACTCACAAACAAGATCTGCACCATTTTAAATAGAAGTCTAGGTTTGGTGAAAACTTTAGTTAGTATAAAATTCAGCAAGCACAAATCTTCATTTCATAATTTTTGCAGACTCATGCAAAATTGTTTTTATATGCTGCAAAATGCAACTTACAAAACACTTGCCAGATTGAAAAATGTTGATATTTTATGCAGTAAATTGACATGCTTTTCTGATCAAGAATATTTAGCTTGAAATAAAGAATTAACAGGATATGATTTCTGAATAGAAACTATACAATGTTTTAATTTCTGTAACAATATTTTGACTTTATATATCGTAAATTAAGGTAATCTAGGTTTTCTAGGATTACCACACATATACTGACCAAGTTATAGGGCCATTTTTGAAAAACATAAATCATTCTGTAGACCAACTCAGTCATTAGGAAAGATAAGTGCTACGAATATGATTTAAATAAAAAATTCTCTCAGAGACAAAAAAAAATAAAAAACAGATTTTTACTTTCTTGGTGATAGAAGACAGAAGGTATTAACAATAATTATGGAATATCAAAGCAAGATGAAGTGTGGACACCATAAAAAAAGAAACACAATACTGCAGTAAAAAGAGGACATGAAAGAAAACAGGTGGTTATGGGAATAATGAAAGACAGACTAAACTCACTTTGCCCTGGCTGGCCTCTTTGGAGTGGGAGCTCTGAGACAAAGCGTCAGTCCTGCTTTGAGAAACTGTGACCTAGGGAGACAGCCCCAAATCCTTTACAGGTCAATAACAATCAGCCCTTTGATTCTGATCTTATAAGAATAATCACAGATCAGAAAAAAAATTTCAACCACAAACAGAATAATTAAAGATCAAGAAAAAAAATGTGATCAGTACATCAGGGTTTTAACAGTGGTGTTAGTTTTAGAATAAATTGGCCTCTATAGTGATGCTGCTAGTTACTAAAGTTAGACACTTGGCAAGTATTAAAAGATACATCATTTAGTGAAGTCCAAGGAAAAATCTCAGCCAGGAAAAGTCTTAATGAATTGACAGATAAGAGAGAAATGGTTTTACAGATGGAAAAAAATTAAATAAAAGTTGATTATATTTAAAGCATAACTATGCCTGAAGTGGAAAAAAAAGAAAACAGCACAAACTTGATGATAAAGAGATGCTACATGTAGGTATAAAATAATGCACTGAGGGGATGCAGCACTGGATTTCCATAGCATGATCTCAAGTATGCCATTAAAAGTGAAACAATACAAACAACTGAATATAAAACTTAAAATAAGGGATCATGAAAATCAAAGCCCAAATATCTGTCAGCATTTCTATTGGTCAGCATCGGAACCTTTGTATAGTAATCTGATAGATTATTATACTGTTTCTGACTGAATTCAGGAAGAGCTACAATTTAAAGAAACCGGACTGAAGGTCGAACCCTGCGTGACACAATTAAAAATGAAGGTGTGCATTTAAGTCATGTGTACTCACCTTGCCTCCTCCGGGCTGGTGTTTGATATTGTCTGTAGAGCCAATCTTGGAACGGACATTTTTAGCATCAGAGGCTGGAGCGGTTGCTGGGCGGGAACTGGTTCTGGTGGTGGTACTAGCTGTGGAGCTAACTCGAGGTGCACGGGGCACAGGAGGCTTTTTTTCTGGCACGGTGCTGGTCGTGATATTAGTGGTTGTGGTAAGTTTAGCGGGACGGGTACGGCTTGTAGTACTGCTGGTAACAGTGGAAGGTCTGGTGGTTTTCGGTTTGCTGGAGTCTATGATTGCGAACATATTAAGCATGGGCAATATAATGAGAAGGAGAATAACAGACAAAAATTATCTAAGCTTAAAAAATTTCCTAGGATGATAATTCATGAAAATTCTATGTTAAATAAGAAGAAAAAAAATCCATGTTCAAATTTACCACAGGATAACATAACTGAAATAAATCACAAGCTTTGTAGTTTATAATACAAAATAAAAACAATGTAAAAACTGCTTACACAGTAACACAATTACATAAAATAACACATCAACCCCTGAGAACTGTTTAGATATAGATTACATAAATTCATGAGATAAAAAAAGAAACACTGTCCTTAAATTTAACTAACATCAATTAACAACGGGTTGGGAGCATAGCTAGACAGCGCAGCCTTTCCCAGGTTCGAAATGACTAAACGTTTTACAGCACATTGTTCATTATGCATGTCTCAGTTTCTGCTCTTTCTCAAGTCATTAACTTTTATCACAAAGTTAAACATTTCTAAAAAGGCATTTTGCTGGAATTAAGTGAATTACAACAAAAGTACTGGCTTCAAAAAGAATGTCACGTGACTATTTCCCGCGCCTGCTAACTATTGTAATTTAACCAATAATGTCAATAAGATTTTAATCAAGCATACAGAGGTTTGTGGAACAGATTTCCATGTAGGACTGGGCTGATAAACAATATCATATCGAATCTATAATAATTATTATATAAATAATTTTTAATCGATAAGGATTGAAACCCATTAATTGTGTTTATTTTAGTAAATTGTCTTAATTTTCTCAAGATCACATGTTTAAACTGTTTTGTTACTAAACTACACTTTAAAACAAAATTAATGAACCCTCTAAGTTTTGTGGTCTCAGTCATTGTTGGGATAATTTTTTTTTAAGATGGCAGCATTTCATGTATTGAATTATATATATTGTTATCGATCAATATATGGGGGGGGGAATATTAGATTACATTTTTGCCAAATCACCCAGCCCCATTTCCATAAATTTTGCAAAACCTTTGGGATTATTTATTTTCCCCAAATTTTTCCCAGCCTGGAAATTGACTTTACTATACTTAAAATACACTACTTTTAGCCGGTTTGTGATGCTTTTACACAATTCAAGTTTTAAGACTTCCTATATTGGCAGGTATTTTTTAATTTTCTTGACATTAAATGTTCTCCTAATTCTGAAAAAAATTTTGAAATTGGCAACTTGGTGCAGGTTAAATGTTAAAACATTTAGCCATTTAACCATTAAAACAAATACTAAATATTCAGGAATTTCTTTGTATGATTATAATTTATGCAAAGATATGATACAAATCTAAAACCGATTCAATGTTCACAGTTACAATGGACTCGTTAAAATGCTTGGAAAGTGCATGATACTGTACCTGTGGTCTTTAGGGTGCTTGGCTTCTTCTCCTCCCCGGTTTTGTTCTCAGTTTTAGTAGCTGTAAACAAAGACATGACATGTGCATTCATTTCTTTCTTGTATACTCCAAATTTACAATTCTTATTGTTGCCACATGATAAACCAGCACTACGTTTTACAAGTCATCAGACAGATATCTTTCCTTCTAGTTTTTCAGTGTGTGTGTTAAACTAACCCAGAGAGCGCCGCACTGTAGCAGCGTTTGATGTGGTGGTTTTGCCTGTTGTTGTGGTAGCTGTACCATTCTTAGAGGTTGTGGACCGGGATGGAGCAGCATGGGACTTTGGCACTGAAGAATCTGTGGCTGTCTGAACAAGAGGCAAAAAAACATATATATACACATACACATCTTTAACCCTTATATTGTGTTAGGGTCAAATGTGACCCATTTTTAAGTTATGATATGTAAAAAAACCAAAAAAAAACCAACACCACTATTTTCTTTTTTCTGTTGAAACAAACTTTCATGATAAACTCAATGACAGGTATTTTAACACAAAAGAAACGGTCACCATTTTAGTGACTTCTGACAGTAACATCTGTGGTGCTATATATGCATTTATTCATCATATAAATGTTGTGGGTTGACTGGTCAATCAATTTTGGCTCAATTACCCATACCACAAACACAGCTTACCCCTCCCCCACCCACCCTGTCTTCCATGGAGACACCTTAACCCATGTTAACAAAACTTTTTGGGGTGTGGTGTGAACAATATGCACAGAATTCTCTAAACATTGCTATCTATAAATAAGGCATATGAATGTTATCAGTTTATTTCCAACCCTGATCGAACACACCTGAACTAGCTAATCAAGGTTATGCCAGGTATACTTGACGCATTAAACCTTATCGATTCTCACTAAAAAAAAAAACTTGACAATGTAAAGTTTTACTTCTTACAAGATAATTAAAAAAAATTATTTTAAAAATGATTTATTGCTTGTACTTTATATTACTATATGCACGGCATTATAATGCAAGTATTAAAAATACAAGACAATCATTTTAGAAGATGTGTAAAGGATGAACATTGATGCTTTGCAAATGAACCACAAACGGATCAACCATGCAATAAAACATGAGTTAGGGTAGAGATGTGGAATAGAAGTGCTCTTTCGTCTTCAAAATGCGAATTTTCTAATTGTCTTCAAAATAAAAATTACAAACCTACCGTTGACTTGACCTCATTTGGCACTGTGGATGTGGTGGAGAGACGACTGGCAGCCAAAGCAGGGCGCTTGGTGCCAGTCATGCTTGTGGGTGCTTTGGGCACTGGTGCTTTTTTGCTGAGGGCAGCAGAGGTGGTGGTTGTGGAGGTAGGGGCTGGGGCTGGGCGCTTAGAAGCAGTTGCAGTATTGGACACTGTGCTTGGCCGGGGTTTGGTCATGCTCTGTTTGGTTGTCGTAGTAGCAGGCTGCATGGATGGACAGCAAACCCAAAAAAATGGAAGGCAAAGGAATGACGAAAACATAAAAGGACGAATAACAGTAGCAGGATGAAGCAGCTGAGGAGTGCGTGATGTGCGCTTGTGCTTATATGTTTCGTTTTACTTTTAAGAAATATGGCTACACGGTGCAAGTAACTTGCTTACTTTTGGTCTGTAAAGCCTAATAATATTAAAAAACGTTTCTCTATCAAATATTTTTTGGAGTATTTGAGCCAGTAAATGTTCTTATACCTACAGGACTGCAGCCAATGTCATCAGTTTTGTCAAGAAAACCACTACAAACGGCTTTATAAAGCTTTTCCTTATTTTTTCACATTCAGAAATACACTGGGAATTAACAACAGAAAATACTTGCTGGAAAAATATTCAGCTTGGTCTTAAAAAATAGAATAATAATTAGTTGACAAATTTAGCCAAGTAATAAAGAAGCCAAAAAATAACAGCTGGCAGAGCCACTAGTTTAAGCAACTGTGAGAGTTTTAGCAGCTGTTGACTTATCAGAAAAAAAAATTCTAGATTTTTAGGTAAAAAAGTAATTTAAAACTTTCATGAAGATCTTGTGTTCCATAAATAATCGTCACCATCATTTTGTTATTTTAAGCCTTTTATGGAACTTATAACAAAATGATCATAATAATTCTTTAATTAGACGTACGTGTGTGTGTGTGTGTGTGTGTGTTAACTTAAATAAAAATCAGCATTAGTAGCAGCAACCACAGCATGACCACTGGGATTGATTGGAAAAGGATGTGACTCACCTTGGTTTTTTTCTCTGGACTAGGAATATCTTTTCCTGGTGTGGATCTGGTACCATTAGCAGCCACAGGCTTAAGCGCTGTTTTTTTGACCTTTTCAGCTTTTTCTTCTTTCTCTACTTTGGCGGATGGCTCTTTTTTCACTGCTGTTCCAGCTTTATCCGTTTTCTCCTGTTTTTCTTGTTTCTCAGGCAGCTTTGTATCCTCTATAGCATCTGTTTTAGGGGTTACTACTTTGTCTAACAGAACAACTTTCTTTTCAGCTTTGTCTTTTTCTTGCTTATGATCAAGATCTTCTTTCTCCACTTTGTCCTTCTCAATTTTTTCACAAGGCTTTTCAATGAGTTTTTCTTGATCAGCCTTATGATCCTCTGATTTTCCATCCAACTTCTGATCAATCTTTTCGTCAACGCTTTTGTTCATTTTGTCTACTTCAACTTTAGAAGTTTCTGCTTTCAACACATCCTTTTCTGTATTTTTCACCTTTCCCACTTCCACTTCCTTGTCCATTTCTGGAAACACATCTATTTTACCTTCATTAGCCTTTTTAGCAGGAATAATAGTAACTTGCTCTAACTTATCAGTCTGTTTATCTGTATCTGTTTTTTCAGGTATAAGCATCTTCTCTGGTTCATCAAGCTGCTTAGTTTGGTCTGGTTTATCTGACTTGTTATCTACAGGCGTAGCATCGACTTTGTTCATTGTTTCTTGCTTTTCACTACTGTCCTTTTTTTCCTTTTCATCTTTTATATTTATCTCTTCGACTTTGGCCACCTGCTCAATCTTGTCAGTCTTCTCAACTTTGTCCATCTTGTCCACTTTGCTAAACACATCATGAGTTTCATTTTTTTCCACCCCTGGCTGAATCTTCTCTGTTACGGCTGTTTTAAAAAAAATCAAACAAATGCAATGGGTTATTTTTTTAACTAATCAGAATAGTTCTTTTGATTGTATATGTTTACAATAAATCTGTTTTTGCATAGATCTGTAGTTTTGCTTAATGGACAGCCTCTTAAAGTAACAGTACAAGAAAAAATAACAACTATTAATGATTCAGTCTTAAATGTTCTGACAAATAGTATCATTTTACATCACAAAAATAACGAGTCTGAAACTTGTAGATGCATATGCATAAGTAATGTAATGTTAAAAAAACTATTACTTGCATAATGTGAGTGTCACTGATATCTTGCGCCATTTTGTGCATGCAGTGATAGTTTTTTTTTTTTTTAATAAAAATGATTACGACGTAAAGACAAAATACCTAAGACCTATACTAAAGCAAGTACTTGAATACATACAAGGACTTATGCAAGCTGGGTGACAAAGATGGTTTGCGGTACAATTTCCAAGCTCTGTTGCTGTTAAGCATTTAGTGTAAACAATGACTCTGCAATTTTTTCAAATAAAGCAAAAGAAAAATAGGGAGTAAGATATGGGAAGAGACAGATACATAGTCAAAATAAAAACTATAGGGACCACATCCATTGTATATTCTGTAACTAAGCATGACATTATAAAAGGCATTTTGTGTTTATGTACAGACTATATTTGTACTCGGTCCTAATTTAAGCATTTTGAAAGATTATCTGATCTAAAGATTTAAACTATGCATAGGGTCATTTGATTACCGCCAAGTAAATTACATGAATAAGATATCGAAAACAGAGGGTGGGTAAAAGGTAACTAGGCATTAAAAATTAGTAATGAACTCCAGATTTTAATGCAAATTTATTGAAAAAAATTGTACTTCATCCCATAAGAAAATTAAAGCAAATCTTTACATTTTAACCTTTTAATCCACCTAATTATAAACCATACTGAATGCTAAAAAAATAATAATACGAATAATAAGAAAAATAATTTAAAAAAAGAATTAACACTGCAAACATAAGTAAATTATGTAACACAAGAAAGTGTGTGTGCATTAAAAAAAGCTTTTCGTCCCATGCAAATATGATTGGCAGTGATGTCATAGCACACTGAACTAATGAAGACTCCAGACTGCAAAATCTCTGCAGTAATATTAGTCTTGTACTGACTATGTACTTCCACCAGAAACTGTCCTATAGACCATACACTGGTTGGAAGAAGTCTGTTTTTCAAATGTATTACATTTACAGCATTTGTCAGATGCCCTTATCCAGAGTGACTTACATTTATCTCTTTTATACAACGGATCATTTGGGGGTTAAGGGCCTTGCTCAGGGGCCCAGCAGTGGCAATTTGGTGGTGCTCGGAATCGAAACCCAATCTTCCAATTAGCAGTCCAACACCTTAACCACTGTACAACCACTTCTTCCTATCTATCTCTCTATCTGTCTATATAGATATATAGATAGATAGATAGATAGACAGACAATATGTATAATTACAGTTATATTGACATACAACATATTTTAAATATCCCGTGTAACTCAGAGTAGTCATGACATCATCTTCAACAACAGAGTGACCTACTATCCCAGTCGAGCAATCAATGCCCTCTACTTTTTGTGCTGCAGTATCCACCTGTCTTAACAATTGCACAACAAAAAGAAGGTTCTATTCGAATAAACTTATAAAGCCAATGAAACCGCAATTAGTACTATAGACGGTATATTATTCTTATATTTACATGTTTATACCTCTATTAATGTCATTAAATTAAATCGAACAAATTCATGTATACCTTGAACTAGAATTTAAATGTAAACGTGCCCTTCTCACTGTAAGGTTGACATGGCAAAAAAAGTAATGAAAAAATGTTATATTTACAGCCTAACTACAGGCTTGCATCACCTACCCTCAAGTACAGGGAACAGACTGACGCTGCCTTCAGTACTAACACTGCTGCCGTTGAGAACTCGGTTTGTGATCGGCACTGGCACCAGTACACCCTGGTCCTTGTCTACAACTGAGCCCTCTGGAACATTCTCCATAGGTGAAAGTGGAAAGCTCCTGTTGCTTTTGAGTGATGGAAATGGGGCAAACTGAAGTGTCATTTCAGTTCCATTACGAGTCCCAGGAGCATAGAGAGTTGGTGGAGGTGTTGGGGGCTGATCATCTGCCACAGTGAGTGAGCGTTTCATGCCCCCAGTGTGAGGCCGACGGGGTCCTCCTACTGGTAAATTCAGCTCATCGAGCATTCCTCCGCTAGGGTACTTGTCTGGTAGCTGAATGCTGGCTGGGACAGACAAATGGGAACACTCGGACATAGCCCTTCTCATAGCCTTTCTCTGTTGCTCAGCTCGACCCATAAAACAAGGCGCAGGATCTTCGCCCTCCTCCTCACTCTCATTTGATGATCCGTCAGCTGCCGGTCTCCCACCAACACCTTCATCTCCACCATCAAGGTAATTATCGGTAACTACTCCTATTACACAGCAGTTAGGGGGTGCTTGGAAAGCGCCAATTTTAGGGGTCGGCTCTGGACTGAGGCCATGAGATGATGCATTACATTCTGCTACAGTGGCCGATTTTAAAGATTCAAAAGGGCAAAAAACATCAATGTTCTGTGAAGATAATCCTGAAAGAGGAAAAGTGGGCATCCCCCCACTGTTACCTGTAGACTCTAAGGATGCTGTGAATTTTCCTGGAGAGGCAGGTGAAAGAGATGAGGAGAGAGGGCTCTCTAAGCTTTCTCCTACGCTGCTTAGTGACATGCTCCCAGGTATTGCGCTCCTTCCAGGCACCTGCAGTTCTGACTCCTTGCTCATTGCTGCCTGAGGGTCAAAGAAACACAGCTTATCTTCATCAGTTAGTCCTAGAGCTTGTGGAGTACCAGCAAAGTTCCTAGGTGTCCCAATGTCACCATGCTGCCAATCCCATCCCTGTGTGGCAAGAGGTGTGGACAGAGAAGAAGCTTTGCATAGCTCACTATACTCCGAGAATGGAGACGCTGGTTGTTGGTTGGAGAGAGAGGACATGATTTTCCTCCTCTAGCTATTGCAACCTAAACCTTATATGTATGTTTTGTCTTCCTTTTAAATTCCTTTTTTTCTTCTGTGGTAGAATTGTTTAGAATTTTCCTCCCTGTCTGTGGTCTAGCTGTCAATGGATGAGAGTACCGGCTGCTATATTTCTCTCTCTCTGTATCCACAATCAACAATTCACCAAGAATCTGTGGGAGCGATTTAGTGCTCTCTCCCTCTCTCAAACACTCATCCACCCTCCCCATTTGATGACAATTTCCCTGGCTCATGTCACATGATTCTTTGTGTAGCAGCTTATTCGATGCTTGGAATAATAAGCACCCGCCTCTTCTGGATAGCCCATCCTTTTTGCCTCACTCATTTTCTCCACGCTGGCGGCTTTATGCCCATCCTTCTCCTCCTGTTCTACTTCCTCTTCTTGAATTTTGCAGAAGGTTTAGCTTTATATAATCTTTGTTAAGCTTTTAAATCTCATCAAAACGCTTAACATTCCTCAAATGAAGCATGTGCAAGATTATCCAAACTACTGGGGACATGTCTGAAAATCCTCTTGATTAGTATACAAATGCAACGGGTCGCAGAACTGACCAATACACTCTCGTCAAAGAAACGCCTGTCTCTATGTCATCTGTTATATTACACTTCCACCTTCCACTTCCAATCTTCTATTTAATCGTATTTTAACTGCACCTGTGTTTTCTCAGGGCACCAGCAGAGAATCTATGCAAATCAGCCTGGGTCAGAATCCTAAGCTGATTCCAATTATATCACTGGCATTTCTCTTTGTTCCAGTTGTGAAACTGTTTCTTATAACCCGTACAGACTGCAGAGAATGAGGAAAAAGTGTGGGGAGAGGGGTAAACAAAAATGCCAGTGAATGATTTTGTCATTTATGGAGCCTGCTGCTAGACTCCCTATGGAGAATGAGTCAGACAGCACAGAAAATGCCTACCAGCCACAAAAACCAGACCACAAATTACAATCGGTTTAAACAACGGCTAAGAGGACAAATACACTCAGCAGATATTATGTTCTAAAACTGAAATCAATTTTAGTTACTATTTTACAGGTATACAGAGGCAATAGAATACAGAGGCACAAATTCCAGTGTTAAAGTACCATAAGTACCAAGGGCTTTGCAGTTGTACTGCAGAGAATTCGAAACTCCTGTAAAGTTGTCTGTGTCCACAGCATAATCAGTGAATATTAAAATTTTTTTTAACAAATTGTAAAAACTGTGGGTATTCAGTGTAAAGCCAACTGCAATATTTATAGCGAGTGCAGGTGGTCACAAAATAAAGGGAGAGTAAAAATTTAGCCAAAACAAGAGCTTCCAGGACTTCTACTGTCTGCTGAGGTTCTATGTTTAGCTGCATACCCCACCCACCATAAACTCTCCGGTGAGGTGCCATTATTTCCTTGGTCGCCCGGTTTCATTAAGGCACCAAAGCAACTGCCTCCTGTTGCCATGACAACATACGTCTTGTCATGGTGATGGCTGCAAGTAGAGAAGTGTGTGTGCGTGAGGGCTCAGACATACTGATCTCAGGAACACAGAAAATGAATAAGGACACTGGATGCTAACAACAGAAGGCAACAAACACTGAAAATAAATCTATGTAACTGTACAGTTCTTGTTGGAAATCTAGCATCAAAATGCATCTTGTTATTTTCCCACTTGTTATTTGATTTCCAGACCAAGTGGCATTCAAATCACAACTAATATTTTTAGTCATTCTAAATATGACCTTAATGAATTTACTGTTCTGTAAATGACCTGTTATATAAAATAAAACATTAAACAGTGTCAATGATGGTAATCATAATAATGATGATAATATTGTTATTATTTTTTTTAGCATCAAGACGTAGAGTAGAGTAAGAGCTGTCTCGTAGTACAGACTGTTCTTCCTTTCTTTTTATGCCACCCACGGATTTGGATCCTACAAGTTCCAGTGCCAATTATAGAAACAAGCCCAAGGCTGCCTGATTTGCATATCTGCATAATTAACAAACTAATAGTTTCTCTTCATATGGATATACATTTGTTTTTTTGATATTTTGTATACATTTTCTCTAAAGAGACAAGAGACTGGATCCCCACCATCAACCAGACGCTAGTACATTAAATTGCTAGACCAGGTTTGCAGATACTGAGGTTACACTATTACAGGCAGACTATAAACCTACACTTATATAATGCGCTATATAATTTTTTAAGCACTGATGTGTTATAACACGCTACTAATAAATAGTCTGCACTTCAAGCGTGTGTTGACTGCAAGGGCAAACTGGAACCTAATTTTTCAGCATCTGTCCTCATTACCAAGGAAACAGCTGTTCTTCAGTTACCATAGCAACTAGCTAAGTCACACCTCTTATCCAAGGATGCCTGCAGGTCGATAAGCAACATAGCTATTTTCTGGGTCTAATCTTTCTTATTTAAAACAGTTTGTATGAATTTTATTTTTTAATGGTTGCCCCATGGGTAAATAAATGACAAGCGAGTTAAATTGTTTACCATTACAAATATCTATTATTTTATTTTATTTTTCAAACACAATAACGAACACAAATCACTATTTAATAAAGCCTTCTATTCGCGTCAAAAATTGACACAGATGCCTAGGTGATGACTAAAATGCTGGGGAGGGTGTAAACACACAGCCATTTGGTCTAATGTTAAAAATATCTCTGCTGAACATATCCACACCTGAGAGTCATCAACGTTGTGAAACCAGCATCATACATCTCTCCTTAGCTAATATTCCTCAAGATAATAACTGTCCTTTCCTTTATTTGCTGGAGTAAATACAAGCAAAACTTCAACTCAAGTAAAAGCATAATACTTATACTTTCGAAAACCAGGGGGAAAATAAGAAAAACATGGGAAATTTTATTTACTTTGTATTCTCATCTTCTGTTAACTGATGTCGTATATATCTCTACACCAAAACAATGAAATATATTTAAGAACCCACATGTGGATAATAAGAACGTGGTAATTGATATGAGTTACTAGTTAATTAGACAGTTGTCCTAAATCAGAAACTAAAAAAAGGGGGCCAGACATTGATTAAAGGGTTGGACTGCTGATGGAAGGATCAGGATTTAATTCCACTGCTGGGCCAATTGGACCACCAATTGCTTAGTTGTATAAAAGAGATAAATGTAAGTCACTCTGGAAAAGGACACCTGTTAAAATGCTGTAAATGTAAATACCTTTAACCACATTTACTGTTAAAGTAAAGCTTTAATTCCTGTAATTCATGTTAGTAATGTTATAGTTTATAATGTTAGTTTGTTTTTACTGAAACAAACTAACATTATAGCTAATATGTAAACTTAGATGTTAAAAGAAACTTATTAGAAAAATATTATAATGATTTGGGTGCAGCCCTCATTACCTATCAAATACCAAAGCAGTAACATTTATAAAAACACAAACATTCATGTCAAGCATACAGCTGTTTGAATGCACAAACCTACACACAAAGACATGTACGCACGCACGCACACACTGTATAAGATCTATGCTTAACTTAAATCCTTAATCCGTAGCATATTTATCTGCGTGTTGAAAGTCAGGCACTGAACCCTGGTATTCTGCCTCCTGCTGATAAATAGCACCCCAAGTGACACAGATCCTCCCAGGCAAAGAAAGAGCTGAAAATTATACAGGCAGCGCAGACAGCTGTGTCATACTGCCACACCCCTCTCCCTCTCTCGCTCACTCCCTCTCCCTCTCTTACACACACAAACACACGGCAGACACACAAACATTATCTCATTCACGTCACTGTCAATATCTAAAACTTAATTTTAGTATATAAACCACATTCTTAGCATGTATAAACACAGCCTTTTTTTTATATATATAATTAACATTATGCAATACCTTAGAATTAGTGCATTAAAGAAAGAAAGAAATGTTCTTTCTTTTTCACCATAATGTTGGGTACAGAGGTTGTGAGAGGGCATTTCAGTTCATTATAACCCCTATAACTTACGCTCAGGAGTTTTAGTGCACTCCTAGAACATGCATTGCTAGAAAAGTGTTTGGGCCCCTGAGTTCCAGTAAAGGAATACTGCCGTCATACATAGACACAAACAAAGACATACAAAGACAACTGTGTGCTTTTAAATTTCAACAGTTCGGGAAAAGGCATAGTTACGGGCATGCTGATAAGGTGGTTACAAACTATTGGCCATTTAGTCATCATTGCACAATCCCTTTTTGTACCACAGCTGTGATTTGGCTTACGCGTATTTACTATGAACATTTATGCTTTGCTTGTAATCATTAATCGCACAACTCATTACTGAAAACCAAGGTCTCTTTAGGTCTCAGCAGGATTTCATCAGTAAAGTCAATAGAGAATAATCTAGGGTCAGACATAAGTATGTGAGCAATTAGTGTGGATTCACAAATGATACCAGTATCTGTATCGACACATCAATATTCATAATCAACCGAGGACAGAGTCTAAATTAAGTATTAAATTACTATAAACAATTTAAACTAATTTAAGCCGATAAACAACACATGAATGTAGGGTAGAGTAGAAAGGGAAATGAAGAAAGATGAGCAAATAAATATTAGCCCTTATCTTCAGCCACCATGTTCATTAATCACAGATTCGTGCCTACTGGGGCTGTGTTTTGTTGAGCTTTTTATGAAAGCTACATGCTAACCCAATATATCCCAACTGCAAGTATTAATATTTTATTTTTTGCTACAGCTTAAAGCAGAGCACACCACAAAAAAAAAAATTACACATACATGGCCTTCCTCAAATAGATAATTGTACTATAAACTTTATAAAAGTAACTAAAATTCAATCATAAAATGTGGTATTAATTACAAAACATATTTTCAATTATGGCCCTGATTGAGATAGTATAGATAAAGTGTACAAGTTTTGGATTTATAGCTATGGCATTAAATTTTCTTTATTGTCATATACTGATTATTATAGAGGCTATTTTAACTCACCTATGTTTCTAGCTAGTTTTTATTATAAAAGTTGGTTGCTGTCATTTGCTGCTAGTAATTCCTTGCTATGTTTTAGATGTTTTATCTGGTTACTTGCTATAGGTTTAATTGAATGATCATTAAATATTCGTTTCAGAGGGATGTTTTTGATTTTTAAAATTAACAACTAAATCCTTCCACAACGCTGTCATTTCCGATTATTTGTAATTTTATTTCAACAGGGTAAACATACATGTATTTTTATAGTGTAATTTTTTGATTAAAATTAAACTCATTACCATGAATGCAAAAAATTATCAAATAAAATTTTACAATGCTATGACTTACCTAGAAGAACAGATGTCAATCAATGGAAGGATGGCATCATTACATGAAAAGAAGAGGGAAAAATAAAAACTTTTACTAACTCCAACAATGCACTTAAATAGGTATTATGTAAGCCTTGTAATAAATCACTACAGTCAGTAATCATTCAACACATTGAACAGGTACACAGAAAGAAATGCAAAATTTATTAAGGCAAAGTTCAGAAATGACTATTTTGTTAAGAAGATCCAGTGCAGTCTGGCAGTAAGAAAAGACAGAGTGGCACAGTGATTGGAGTGTGGTAAATAAACAAGAATGTGTTCCCATGACACTGCAAACCAACTGGTATTTTGTTAGTATTACACACCCTGGATCACACGTGGTTAATGGGAATGGTGTTGCCTTACACATAAACGCAGTGCTTTTGTTTGTAATGAGGCACCCATCAAACATATAAACCAAACCAAGCCAGCCAACTTTGAGTGAACCTGATAGGTGGGCGTCCAGTAGAGGGACAGATGTGTTAGTGGCTGAAGTAAAGAGCCTAGTAACCCAAACCCAGCTGAGGCAAGGCTTGGGATCCAAGTCATGCAATAGGTGGATCCAGATTCTACTCTTCAAAAACAAACCTTGCGGAAAAGTCGGCATGTCTGTCACATGTTCTCGTGGTTCAGCAAAGCTAGGAAAGAACGGTGGAGCAGCAGGGTTTAAGCCAGAATTTTGTGGAGAGGGCATTTTTGCCTCCGGTGATGTAGGACTCTTTGATGAGGATGAACGAGCCTTCCTGTTATGCTTTGACTTTGTCTCTTTTGCCGTTTTGTTTTTGGATGTTGGGAAAGGAACTGTAACAGGTGCCTCATAGGTAGTAACATGGATGCCTGATATGTCAAAGACCTCACTCTGGTCGTTTGAGTTTGAGCCATTAAGGGACCAAGCAGTTTGAGAGGGTGAAAATGGAGGAGCTGAGACCAGAGCTTCCATAGTTGATCCAAAACCAGCTTTACCAGGAGTGGACATCAAGTGCTCAACCACAGGAGTTTCCAATGAACCATGGGTTCCCAATGTTGGGTCAAGAAAAGATGGTTCCTGATCAAACAAGGTCTCATCAAGAGCCCCCTTAGTAGGCACAAAACACTGGGGATTCATTACAGACACATGAGGGTCAGCTTCACTCTCTGCTACAGACAGGTTAAAGGTATCTTTGGTGCTACCCACGTCACCACTCTCCATTTGCATTAGGACCTCATGAAAACCAGATGAAACAGACAAGTCGCTTGCAAAATCTGTATTCTCACATAGGGATGATGCTGATTGAGCTGTAAGGTTAGCTTCCAATGGTGTTGGCGCAACACTAGCCGTAAGTGAAAGTAGATCGCTGGCAAGGGATGACGGGATCAGGCTCTCATCAGGATACTCCTCAGTGAGAGATATCAGGCTTTGGCCACTGGCTTGACTATCTGTAGGTATTGAACAGATTGGTAATTCATTTTCATGAGAAATTAAGGATGAAGTAGGGACAAAGGGCTTTGCATGAATAGCCCATTCTTCTGGAATCTTCTTACGGCTTTTGCCTTTCTTGACCCTTCCACCAGCCCAACTGACATCCTGATGCTGCCAGCCTTCATCCTGATTACGTTCTTTATGTGTCAACATCTGCTGGAATCCTTCAAGCATTTCAGTGTTTTCACTTTGCATTTCCAGCTTACTCTTAGTTTCTGTATGATCAAAGACTTCATCCTTGGGCTTTCTTTTTTTCTTCTTCTTCTCTTTTTTGTGATCAGTACCCTCATTTTCTCTTTCATCCTTGTCCCCCAGACCACTATCTTTGAGGGACCACTCATGTTCAGGGGGCTCTTGCTGGCTCCCGGTTAATTGGCTTGCATGGCGAGTAATCACAGTAGAAACACTTGGCGTGAAGGGCAGGTCAGAGGGAATGCTAGCATCATCTGGCCAGCGGTCACCAAAGACACCTCATATGCAAAGAGGGAATAAAAATGATCAGGAAAAATTGCACTGCGTTTTGCTGTCCCTCTTAAATATGCATTAAATTTTAGAACACACTAAACCCATAGTGTGCACTATATACCAACATACACGTAGAACAAATCAGAGATTAAAGTAATACACTTTTAAAGATTTTCCATTACATGGGTAGATGTAATTGGGTAACACAAAATTTGTTTAGATGCAATGCATGACAATGTTTAGCTGAAACAATTCAATCTCTATTTTGTGAAGTATTTTACACTTTGTACTAATTATGGCATATATATTGAATGCATAATACTTCTTGTCTATAAATCTTGGCTTGAAACTTCACAGGTGTTTACATCCAAGTGCTAGTTATACTGTCATTTTTAATTACCTATATTGGTCAGTGTTTAGTTCCAAGTTCCATTTATATGGTCCTTCTTTGTAATGCTCCATTTGCTTAAAATGACATTTTCTCATCAGCACATGATGACTGCCATGCAAGCTGTGCTCGTATGTGACTCAAACCACCTACTATAATACGACACTCATTGGTACCATTTTATTCTTCACAGATGTTAGCATTAAAGACACTGGAAGTTTAAGATTGAAAGCATATTTCAATAGCTTATGCTAAGGGCTCTAACTTGAATATAATATATACTTTCTGTCTAGGATTGTGTGTTTATACTAAGCTATCTAATAAGCAAATCATGTAGGAGCAGTGCAACAGGGTGGCAGAATTTATACAGATACAGGTCGAGTGTTTCAGTTAATCTTTTCACTAATTAGGCACTCTTTCTAACTCTACTGAGCAGAAAAGGTGGAGGAGCTACAACAGTAAAAGACCACATCAAATACCCTTCTTAGCCAAGAACAAGGAGCTAAGTGTTTAATGGCCACAGACCTAGCAAAACTGAAAAGTTAGAAGACTAAAACGTCTACTGAAGTTTTTCGCATGTTGAGATGTTTCACATGCAATGACAGTGATCTGCAGTGAATTATACGTTTTGTTTTGTGATTTATTTGTGCTTTTAGTGGCGTTTCGGCGGATCTTAAAGTAAACAACTATAAGGCTAAAATCAAGAGGTGTTGCCACATGTCCGAACGATCGGTTAACTTATCAGTTGACAAATTTGTTCCTATTATACAGTGAGGAAAAATATTATTTGATCCCCTGTTGCAATTTAATAAGTGAAATAAGTATTTGATTCCTTATCGATCAGCAAGATTTCTGGCTCATATGTGTCTTTTATACAGGTAATGGGGTAAGATTAGGAGCACTCTCTAGGGACTCTTAAAATAAGTGCTTCTAATCTCAGCTCGTTACCTGTATAAAAGACACCTGCTTACAGAAGCAATCAATCATTCCAAACTTTCCACCATGGCCAAAACCAAAGAGCTGTCTAAGAATGTCAGGGACAAGATTGGATACTGTCAATATCTCGCTACACAAAGCGAGATAAAAGCTATAAGACCATCGCCAAGCAAGTTGGTGAAAAGGTGACGTCAGTTGGTGCTTGTATTTGCAAATGAAAGTAACTCAAAATAACGTCCTCTCTCTTAAGTCTGGGGCTCCATGCAAGAGCTCATGTAATGGAGTTTTAATAATCATCAAAACGGTGTGTAATCAGCCCAAAACCACAAAGGAGGATACTGTCAATAATTGCAAGGCAGCTGAAAACCTGCAGCGCCTGCAAGGTCCCCCTGCTTAAGAAAGCACATGTGCAGGCCTGTCTGAAATTTGCTGATGAACATCTGAATAATTCAGAGGAGAACTGGGTGAAAGTGTTGTGCAAAGACTCAATTTAACTTGCCGGGTTTGAAGGAGAACACCATCCCCACCATAAAACATGGAGGTGAAAACATTATGCTTTGGGGGTGTTTCGCTGCTAAGGGACAGGACAGCCTCACCACATCAAAGGGATGATAAACAAGACCATGTCAAAATTTTGGGTAAAAACCTCCTTCCCTCAGCCAGGGTATTGAAAATGGGTCGAGGATGTGTATTCCAGCATTACAATAAACAAAAACACACGGCCAAATCAACAAAGAAGGGGTTCAAGAAGAAGCTCATTAAGGTCCTGAAGTGGCTGAGGAAGCTAAAGGTTCAATGTGATAATAGACTAATCATTTCTTTGTCAGTGGGCAAACGAACATAATCAGCAGAGGATCAAATAATTGTTTCACTTACTGTAGTAAGTTGTGACTATATTTCAAGAAACCCAGCTAATTGTATGACTCGCTAAACGTGGTTATGCTGCATCAACGGGGCAAATCCTGGCTTCCGATCCTAATAGATCTAGGTTTGCTGGAAGCACAAACAGGCTATCTCTAGCTGTTCTCTAAAGAACCCAGACATTCTAGCCTGCAATAAGTTTAGAACGTTAATATATATGTCAAGTAATATTAAGTAATATTTATCAAGTTATAATGTTATGGTGTAGGTTTTAGCTGTGTTAGCCAGTCATTTTGTTTATACCTTCTATGTCACTAAATAAGAATGTGTATAGTAATTTTAGGGTAGCTTAATGTCTGCATTACTGGTTATTGTTCAGAAGATGTCTATGTGTAGATTTGTTTTTCCCCATTACCTGCAGACAAGTCTGTAATGTTTTTAGGTGTTGTAGGTGCCTCTGATGCCAACAGTGGTAGGTGCTGGGTGTTGCCAATGCTTGAAGGTTTTTCTGATTGGAGTGACACAACTCCACTATCCATATTTGTTCCTAATCCCATTGGCGGAGAGAAAGCTAAAGGAACACAAAATGTTTGTTAAGAGTTTGCATGCTATGAAAATGTTTTACGCCAGCCACATTTACATTTTGGGAATTTCAGTCATTTTGAAATCCAACAGCTGTAGTTTACTGCAGTTACTTTTGAATTACTTTATTATATATTACATGGATTATTCTTGTTTTGTAATTATGCCCCTATAATGTAATAGTCAGTGATGTGCAGTCAGTGGAGTCATCATTAAAAGTAAAAAAAATATTTGTCATTTTCTGACACAATGTGAGGCAGTGGCAAGCTGGACCGCTCCCTGAATTTTTCAACCCTTTAAAAATAAAATTAAGCATGTGAAATTGGTGCATGCCAGTTTCTACCTCTTTCTATTTTATAATACAATGTTTTTAGCAGTTTACCTTTTGCAGCATTAGGCAGACACCCTTATCCAGAGCGACTTACATTATTTCCCTGTTATCCAGCTAAGCAATAAGGGGGTTAAGGGCTTTGCTCAGGGGCCCAGCGGTGGTGGTGGTGCTGGGAATGGTGTAGTCCAACACCTTAACCACTGCGCGACCACTTCATTTATCTCATTTATACAACTGAGTAATTGGGGGTTAAAGGCCTTGCTCAGGGGCCCAACAGTGGTGCCTTGGTGAAGGTCGGAATCAAAACTACAACCTTCGGATTGGTAGTCCAACACCTTAACCACGAGCCAATATTGTTCCTCACTTTTTTTTGTAGTCTATATAAAAAGTATTTTATTGTACTCAGTTTTGCAGATGCAAGATATTATTGCACTAAACAAAGCAAAAAATTAGTAACTCTGCCACAATGAAGTTTATTCTTGTTCAGCTGTTCTTCTCCACAGAGACACCAGCTGATGCACTGCAGCCGTCAGTCTATTTTTTATTGTATCTTTTGACAGCAACAATAAAGAATTCTTTATTAAAACCTGAATCGTCTCAAACCTTGACTTTCCCCAATGCACGTCACTGCTGATAGTTAAGATTTATGCATTTTGCCTACATATAATTTTATGGACAACAATTAATACAGCTGAGGAACCAAAAGAATATTCCATTTCATAAAAGAGTAATTATTAACACTACCAGCAAAAGAAATAATATTAAAGCACATTTTGTTACAATATATATTTGTTCACCACAAAGACAGTCCTATAAAACAACAACAGATGGAACAGCTCATGCATTTCTCCTGATGTGAATGTTGAGCTAGAAATGACTCATTACCATGGCAAAGAGAGACATTTTTCAGGAGGCACATTTACCCAGGATGTGCTAATAGGTACTTAAAAGCGCATGTGGAGATACGGTGGTATTTCATTGGTTTAAATAAGATACATCAATTAAAAAAGGCTGTTAGTGTTCTGAAAGAAATGGCATTATCATAAATTAGAGGAAAAGGTGTACTTTTCTAAATGTCATAACAGAAATAGAAACGCAAAAGCAACAAGCTGTTTTCGTCCGAACGCGCACACTGACGTCTTTCAGATTAGAAGACATGATCACGTATTACGTTTCACCCTCTATACGCATGTGTACATTTAAAGACTCTTTGCACCTCTTTAACTAGTAATAAACTAAAAAAAAAAAATGTTTGCACTATATATTACCATCAAAATGATTAGAAACACCTGTATATTTGCACAGCCTATCGGTCTCGAATATGGCAGCAGTGCGATTCAAAATAGTTACAGACTATAACTGTGGCCTGGTTGTAGGTACGAGAATGGCCAACCTGAGTATTTCATACTCTGCTAATCCTCTGTAATCATCAAGCCTGGAAAAAAAAAAGGCTGAATTTGTTTTATGAATAAACTGTCCTGATTGGGCGATTTTATGCCCACACTAAACGCAAAATACTAGTCTTGGCTGCCAGTAGTTCATCACAATGTGGTGTAATGCTGTGGCATCCTGAGGTTTGAGGTTTTGTGTGCATGCTGGATGTTTTTATGCTCACCATGGATGTAAAGAATGTAAACGATGAGGTTTTTCCATCCATGTTTTTTTATTCCCTGATGGTTTTTCCGGCACCAATTTTTTTGACAATGACAGGATTCCCTGAAAGACGTGACATTTCAAGATGAGCAATGAGTGATTTTTTAAGGAGCATGAGGCAATTTTTTTTTTTTTTTCCCCCAAAGTAGACTGACCAACACCGAGCCTAGATTTTATAAAGTCTCATTTGCTATTGATACAAGACACTGGCACAAAATTAATGGAAATGGTTTGATATTGCAAGATAGTTGCAACACAAATGCAGAAAGGGTGCATTAGCAGAGTATAGACATTAACCTGAGAAAGGTCCTATCAAGTCAGTATCAATCGTCTGGGAGGGGTGGGTATTAGCACCCCAGGGATTAGGAAAATCTGCCATGGAATCTACAAGACAGAAAATAAGAGACAATAAAGAGCTGAGATTGTGTTTGTGTTTCTGTAAAAAGGTGCCAGTTTAAAAGAGAAAAAAAAACAACAACAACAGCCGCAAGCAACAATCACTTAGATATTACTATAAGAAGAACGGTGGTACCTTTGCAATCTTTTCCTTTAGAAAACAGTTTAATCAATGCCATTATCATAAAAATCTTCCCAAAATCTGCTGTTAATAATAATACAATTTAATTAAGACTCTGGTGCTATATAATGGGACAATTTAGTGATTTAGAGCCCATGACATGTTTTTTAAATATTGCGTCCAATCTGTGGCAGCTTAGTATATAAGGTGTTGGACTGCTGATTAGTGTATCATGAGTTTATCTTCCAGCATTGCTAAGCTACCACTGCTGGGCGCTGTGCATTGCCCTTTACCATCGGCTGCTCAGATGACATAAAAAAAAAACAAGATAAATGTAAGCTGCTCTGGAAAAGGGCATCTGACAAAGTGTGTCTAAATGCACCACAATAATAAATTCATTAACTACATTACATTCAGACTGCCATCAGTTGGTATTATTACAAGTACCAGTTCTCACCTGGCAGAAAGTCTGACACCAGGATTTGCTGATTTATTAGATGTGGTTGCACGTCCGTCTGCAGCTCCTGGTGTGACACTGAAATCTGTTCCCCTGGTGTCCCTGATAGACCTAGGGTGCCTATAACAAAGATGCAAAAACAGATCCACATTTTGTCCCACTTAAAAATAAAAGCTGTGAAAAATTGTGCATACATGTCTAACTTCATATCATTACACAAACTCACCTTTATCACAACAACAGTCTATTCCTGTTTTCAGGAGTCTTTTAGGTAAACAAATACGGTTTAATATGCATCAATGGAACAATGTTAGCAACAGAGCCTGTTTCAGAATGTGTGCAACGGTCTAGGCGAGGCATCTGGTTATGTGTGTGTGTGTGTGTGTGTGTGTGTGTAAGACTGGAACAGTGTGAGCCTGTGGTCCTGTCTCGACCCGGAACCTCCTGACTCTTTGCAGGGCTGCTGTCTGATCTGAAGTGTTCTGACCGCAAGAGGGTAAAGCACCATCCCTCGTCTCTCCCTCACCCACTCACTGTTCTCTCCCGTGGTGACCTGGTGGCTTTGTGAGGCTGACAGTAAGAAGACTTGACAAAACAAAACCCATAGTAACTTAAATCAACCAGAGCTTTTGCCATTTTTCGGTCCTGCTGTTTATTAAACTAAGCACCATGTTATTATTATTATTATTATTATTATTATTATATAGCCTGTTTACCAAATGCTGCAAATGTAAATCCAGAGCAACTTACATTTATCTCTTTTATGCAGCAGAGCAATTGGGGCTTAAGGGCCTTGCTCAGGGGCCAAGCATTGGCAACTTGTTGGTGCTGGAAATGCAAGTAAAACTATTTCTTCTAACTGCAAAAACAACGGAAATAGTAGAATTTGAAACAGCTAACTACATACAAAGGAAATGCAGAAGTACACCAGTTGTGAATAAATAACTTGTAAAATCCGTCGCATGCTGCATGCGCTCTGAAAAGCTCACATGCCACTGTCACTCTGAGTTTCACTGACTTGCCCTCCTGTGTTCCTCCCTTCCAGCTCTGTCTGCTGTCACTGCTGAATGAGACATCAACACAGCATGCTAAAAATCAATCTTACATCCTCAGTGGGAAAATGGGTTCCTGATATTTCGAGGTCTGCCAAAATATCACCACACTTTTTTGTTTCTGACAAATTTATTGATTAATTAATACAAAAATAAAAAGGAATTAATTAATTCCATTTTTTAAGTGCTTTGTAATTGTCAGGATTTATGTGCACCTGCGCTTGTCCTGGAAATAATATGCAAACTCTGGATAGATAGTTGTATATCATGGGGCTTCATTCATACTCATTCATTTACACCTGGCAGCAATAGCTTGTTTTTAGGAGGTGCGGTAAAAGTGGAGATCAGGGAGAAAAACTACACTCAAGGTGCAGAAGGGCAGTGTTGTACTGCAACATGTTTCTTAGTTTCAGTAAAAGAGAAATTGTAATGTTAAATTATTCCACAACATTCTAAACAATTGTGTGGTTAAATGTGATTAAATGCATGTCATATGTCATATCATTTTAAGCTAATTATTAATTTAACCTGCATTGTCTTCCTGTCACCTCATGACGTACATGTTAATTTATCCTTTTTTGTGTTTATTTTATTATTTTTAAATTATGTTTATTTCCTACCCCATGTTAATTTCTACCAATTACATAAAAATAAGACCATATTTTTAATATAAAACGTTTAGAATAAGGACAAAAGGAAGTTTATCTTTTTTAAGTGCATATAACTAAATATTTATAAGTATAATTTATAGTATTAAATAAATATATTTTTATTTAGCCATCACAAACAGTAATGTCTTTATAAATGAGAGAGAGAGAGAGAGAGAGAGAGAACTCTCCATTTATTAGTTTTCAGCCAGTTGCTTTAATTACAAATGTTTTATGCTGGTTTTTCTGATGGGATGGTAAAAAGTCCATGCTTATGCTTACTTTAGAATATTGGTCGGAAAAAGCTAGTCAACCAGATGCCTTTTAAGTAAACCAAAAATTCACATACTACCCGCCTCAGGTCTGGAGACACCAGCGATGTGAACAAAATGCAGACATGTTGGAAGTGAATGATAAATGTTCCACAGCAGAATTAAGGTCAAGAAGTGATAGGGAGCATTCTTAGCTTCTTTTCACAGAGATTGGATTCACAGAGATTGGAGCTTAAATAAGAACAGAGGGGGAAAGCATGAGACTATTTAGTGCAGCTTTATGAAGGCATAAAAAGTCACCCCTGAGTAAACTTTACCCAGACAGGCTCTGTGCCCTCATGGAGATCGCTCAACCAACAAATTCCTGACAAACAAGCTAATATTTTCAGCCCAGTGCACTCGAATTTGTTGTGTCTCTCTCTTCTAAATACAGAGGGAGTGATTACAGAAAAGCCGGGTGTTGTGAAGCGTTGGCAAGCGTGAGTGACAAGAGGGCACTAGAGTTTGGCAGAGCAAGATGACTGAACATTGTAAATGCTGTTATGTAGAGTTTGTGCAATGAGCTTTTCCTCCTCCGTCTCGTTTCCTATTCATCTCTAGTGCTCGGTTTCGTCTGACCCAGTTTGAAATTGCTGCTGTTGTACTCTTTGTCAACAGCAATACTCTCGGACCCTTTTGGGACACAGATTTTGACTATTTTTACCATCGACCCGCAGCGTTTGAGGACATGCGACAGAATGAGGCGCTGCCTTGACAAACTGTCTGTGCCTGATTTGAGCAGTGTGCAACCGGGACACAAACAATCTGTCTACATCCCGACCTTCAAGCTCGGCATCTTCACTGTTTAATTATATAATTAACACCTTTGCAACTACGACACAACTAGAATATGCACACGACTGCTTTACAGCCAGTGCAATGAACTCCGAAAGATGAACATGATGGAAGGCTGAATAAATCACAAGTGAAAGAGAGGGTGAAAGGAGGCAGGAGGAAAAGGACATGTCCTCTGTCTGACCTAAATCTACTCGCACATCCGCTGACACTCTGAGCCAGACAGTACATCACAGACAAGACACACTCTGCTTCCCTGAACTTTTAACAGTACTCTAAAAGCGTTTCAGATTAACGATCAGCATCATGTCAATTCGGTCTGACATTAAAAAACAGAATACACTGGCAATCCATTGGTTTTGAAAGCCACTACATAGCATCACATTTTGTTGTGTGAAAGCATGCATGAATAACAGCATAGGCAATTTTAACCACACAATTTAGTCTTTAAGTCTTTGTATTATTTGTAGTTCAGTTTCTCTCTTTTTTTTCTACTATTAGATATTACTACATTAACGGGGTGCTTCTTTTGCAGCAAACTATAAGAATATCAAATTAACGGTGTAAAAACCGATGTATTGTTCCCTTTCATTCCTTCTCCCATCGGCTGCTTGCACTCACAACAAACCTCCATTTGTTTGCAACTGAATAGAAATGTGTGTTTTGCATATTGTACAACCCAAACAGCAGTGCCTACACGCCCAACAACAAACACACACACAAAAAAACAATCCTGCGTATGGTATAACAAAATCCCATTAAATTCCAGATATACACTTACCCTAACTGTTTTATCATTTACTGTGTGAAACAGGGGTGAGGTGCAAATTAAAATATTCTTATCTTAACATATCCTGTCAGAAGAGTAGGTCAACCACTCTTGCTTGAACATTGGCCCAAGCTTAATACAATTTTATACCCCTACACTTACGCATACACCTTAGTCCTTAAAACAGAGTAACAAGGGGTAGGGATAGAAATATTTCCAAAAGAGACACAACCATTACACCTTATCATGTGTGTGGTAAAAAGCTAATGTATTCTGTCAAGTCATCGGGTACCATTATCAGGCATAAATATATGTGGCGGAGATATTGTGCAGCAGTGTAATGTTAGCAAACTTTAGGGAACTATTTTAAACGTCTTTGACTAACATGCCAAGAAAATATGAACACAGCATTGAATGTAATAAAACAGATGGTTGTTGGTCATTAAATTTCGCATTAGTGCCAAGAAATACTTATTTATGAATCTCCTTGGTCGCTTTGACAGCCATGTTGCCACTTTAGTTAATGTATCTTGGGAGATTTTTCAAACCCCTTACATTTGAAGTGCGGCTAGAGTTTGAAGGGGTATCTGGACCTTTACCCTATGCCTACGCCGTGAACCAAAAGAGAAACGAGACACCACTACCTCTTCACATGATTGTACGAAACAGATTGGTAAGAATGGGTTTTGGCCCTAATGTAAGGATCCTATTGGTTTAATAGACTTAGCGAATGAGATGTAGCTACACAGCTTGCAAGTTTTAAAAGTTACACTTTATTGAGGAAAAAAAAGAAAAAAGCTGCCAAGCTGTGTGTTTTACACATGCAGGACTTGCGTAATGCATTTATAATATAATAATGCATTTCTGCTCACTGGTGCATCACTGACTGGAAGTAACTTTGCTTGTTGCATTGTTCTGCAAGAATTAAAAAAAAAACGGATTGTACAAAATTTCCCCAGAAATCAACAGTTTCTAAAACACTCTAACCAGCCCATGAGGCGCCAACAACCATGCCGGGGTCAAATTTACCCAGATCTTTTTTCCCCCTCATGATACTTACTGAACTTTTACCTGAATATATATATTTTTTTACTTATTCATTGCATTGTGCAGTTAAACATCTGCTGTAGCTTTGTCCAGCATGTGCTTAGAAGAAAGTAAAAGAGGCTGACCCACTTGCAGCTCCCCCATGAGACAGGGCTGTATCACCTCACTTTTCTTACTGCTTTCTTACTGGTGCAGCCACATTCACGCCATTAGAATGAGAAGGAAAAAAAAAGGAGGGTAGGTCAGGAGTCAAAAATAAGAACACTCATAAGTGGAGCGGTGCACGAAAAACAGTGTCAATAAATGAAACAGTGCGTCTCTAATAATTAAGAAACAGAAAAACACACACCTGTAATAGAGATCAAACGATAATCGATGTTAACACTATTTGTTAGGCTTTTTTAAATATTCTAATATTGTATTCACCAATAGCTTGTGCCGTTTTAAGAATTGCTTGCGAGACCACAGTAACTGCGCTGTATTGTAAAAAGAGCCCAGTCAACTGCAGCGCTTACAGCTGTGCCTGAAAAAAAATTGCTAGCCTGACGTCCCAGGGCTAACGTGACTTCAAATTGTTTACCAAAATGTACCCTTACTTGCTAGTCAGTCTCTCTCATAGGGAGGAAAATATACTTCAATGCTTTTGCATTCTTTCTCTTAAATATAGCTGGCTAATTATGTTCTCTGTCATTTTCAGGCATTGGAAAGCCACATAATAAGCCACACTAATGTAACACAGCTTTTTTATGTAGATAGTTTACCTTTTTTTTTTAATTTGTTAGAATTATTTGTGATTCTTCAATTGTTACATGCTTGTTTAACTAAATAAAGTTTTATTTCACAAAAGACATTTTACTGATGGTACAGTTTTTCATTTATTTTTAATTTCTTTCTAAGTTTCAGACGCTATATTAATGTAGCGATGAAAGACTTCTTATGTTTGCAATTTCATTCACAGAAAATCTAGCATGGACACATCAGCGATGTCCTTTTTTAGGTAGGCAGAAAACAAAAAAAAACAGCATAGTAAAAGTACAGTGCGTCACCGGCTAAAGTTCACCAAGATAAACTGAAATTAACTGCTACCCACTGCAGATAAATATTATTCACGTCCCTGTGTCTTTTCCGCTAGAGTTCTATTAATGTTTATTCTGACGGCTGCTAAAAATGCATAAAAGTCGTTGCGTCTCATTTACTGCCACAGCAAGAACTTAAAAGTTAGAAATGCTGGCAACTCTGCGATTAATGAAGCTTTTTAGCTGCATACTAAAAAAAACCAAAGCTTTGTAAACGAGCTGAAACGGGCCTTAGACGATTTCGAAAAGAAGCAGAATAACAGCAGGAAAAGAAGCTTAGCGAGGCTTAGAGGGCAACAAAACTAGTGAGCCTGCAGAATATCTGAAATGTGTTTGAAAGAGATTCTACAGAATGCTGATTGTGTTAATCTGTGTCATTTCCAAATTCAGCACGAGCTGCTGTGAAGAGATTTCTAAAAAGCTATTTCAGGAGAAGAGAGAACCTTTCTCAATGAATTAAAGAGTCAAGACATCATGAAGTAAAGACATCTGTATGTCACACCTCCATCTTTATACAGCAACATAAAACTGTCGGCTTGAGACATGAAATAGCAGACTGTCAGTTTAAAAGAAGATTAAAAACCCATCTCTTTAACCTGGTTTACACACTTACACATTTTCATTATCCGAATCAGATTGTTAATCTGCAATAATCAGGTCAATTGGAAATAATACACCATGTACTTGTTACATCATAAGTAGAATGGCATCTACGCTAACATAATTGTTTCTTATGCAAAGATCACCGTTACCACCAGACCAAGTCTGTATCCAGCCCAGTTGTTGGATCAGCACTCAGAGACGATAAGCCCCAGAGACAGATCCCCAGTGAAGACCTTTGGACAAGATCATGGAAAGCAAAATACGACACAAACTAATATTTGCTGTAGCATTAAATAACCTACTGGTTTTGTAACAGATGGAGTTTTGCTTCACCTCTGGCTTGCGTAGATGGGGACACTCTTAATTTGCATATACAAGTTAAACTGTTTTAGTAAGTGTTTACTATTGTCTTTGTATAAAAATAACTATTGTACTATTAGATTAAAGCTGCTTTGACACAATCTCTATTGTGTTGACTTCACTTAATGGCAGAGGATTCGCTAATCTGTTATAGAAACCTTCCTAAGTCACTTAAGGTAATAAACAATTAATTGAACAAAATAGCATAAAAACTATTTTCAAGAAACATCATCAGTGGAAGATAATTGCTGTTTGGGGCTGTTCCTCGTACCCAATTTTATGGTTTTGCCTTGTAAACGCTGACGTTTAACATCAACGCCTACATCTAGAAGAGGTCATAAGCTTAATCAGGAGTTTAGAATCAGGAAAAAACATCAAAGTGTGGCGTATAGAGACCTCTAAAACAAGTCTGAAAAACCTGAGCTATATTGATGCCATTGACTATAAAGTGCTATTAAGTTATCCACTTACTATTAATTAGACACTCGGGGCATCATGGTGCATGTTTATTTGGCTCTGTTTACACAGTGAATTAGCTAAATGACTTAGCTACCCAGAATTAATTAGAAAACACTTAGGCTTTAATTAGGAAACACTTAAAACAACTGAAAGTAAAGCGTGTTTTATTGTCTTCATTCTCTTAGCGCACAAACTGTCACACAGTAAATTTGAGTTAATGAAGGGAAGCAATGCGTTTATTATGAATACAAGTTATCAGTCGGATACCATCCCAAAGAAAGGCCATTTTAAAAAGGTTAATTCAAGCTGGTTACAGTGAAACGCACAAGAGTTGCATCACCAGTGCAAAACATACAGAAGCAACTGGAGCAACAGCTAAAAAACACAAACAACCGGGAAACAGAAAACAGCGTTTTAAACCTAAAGGCGTGAAACTGCAGCGTTAGTCAAGCGGCTGTTTATGGAAAAGCTGCAGAGTGAGAAAGCTGACTGAAGCAGACAGAACAGTGGAGTTACACATTAGTAGGTGTGTTTTAATAAAGGAGTTACAGTTATATTAAGATTTAAAAAAAATAAAGAAATTAATTAGATGATATTGACTTATACCAAATCATTAAAACATTTGAGGCAAAAGATTTCTCTCACCTCTAAGGTACATGTTTGCTGCAGAAACACAAGGGAAGGCATTTTGATAGGCATCGTAATAACTGGGCGTATGTGACAAAAGTCTTGTGCGCGAGTGTGTGTGTGTGTTTGACAGAAGTCTGTCACAGCCAGACATTTCAGATTTCTCCCTCAGCTACGATGCCCTTGAAAAATCCCTTCCCACATGACTAGTTCAGTATTCGTTCTACGCCAAAGACGCCCCAGTGAAGGGCATGTTGGGCTCAAAGCCGCTGCACTGACTAGATACGCATTTGTTCGTTTATACCGAGTGCCATGACACGTATAATTGTCAAGTCGAATTAAGACATCAGGGTCATTCATTCACATAAGTTCACGGTCGCCTTGCAGAATCTGCAAAATGTTAAAACATCTGTTGAAAAAATGATAATTAAAATGTGTGTGGGGGGGGGGGATTTAAAAGCTGCACAATATTTTGTTTAAGCGCCGACATCGCAACGTGTGTATCTGCAATAGTCGCACTGCAGGATATTCAATGTAAAGTTGGGATTATATTTGACTGCACCACAGTTAAGATCACATGTGATTTGTAGATTGTGAAAGTTTGTCATTTGCACATTGTTTTAAAGTTTGTTAATGTATAAACATTTCAAACAGGTTTAAAGCATTCAGACACAAAAAAACAATCAAACTTTTGTTAAAGCATTTGTATCTTGAATCACTCTTTTGTAAAAATCTTTAGAAAAACGTAACTAAACACTGGTTTATTTAGAAACACGTAAAATCTTTGTTCCATCGTTTTATCTTTGTTCATGGTTATTTTATTTCTATCTTTGTTCCATCGTTTTATCTATGATTATAGTTTGTGTATTATATCTTACGCAGATTTACTCATCTTACAAAATCACCACAACCATTCTGACACAATGGATTATTTCCAAATAAACCTATGTAAATCATCTGGTGAGATTTTTTCATATGGTTATCTATATCGCAGAAGAAATAAATATCGCATTGTCATGTCAATTTTCAATATCGTGCAGCCCTAAGATAGACAAATGAACCAGTTCAAGAAGTTAACATATTTCATTAGTTACCTGGATGACCAACAACTGCTTTTATGTTTTGTTATAGTTTGCTCATGAGTCCCTTGTAAAAGTCCTGATCACTTCTGCTCATGTAATTTTTAGCTGCTCAGTGTTCTTTAAATAAAACCCTCCCTGCAAACAGCTTACCAACATTCACACCGAGAACAATAATAGACAAAACTGAAGCACAAACATTTCAATCACTTGAGATGCTCTAAAAGTTACCAAATCAGATCAAATTCAACACCAAGGAGATTGAAATGTTTGACCAGAGTAGTATAAAAATGAAGTGCCAAAAGGGCGCCTTCTTAGTACAAACTAGGACTTATCACAAGCACATAAAAACATTTGTTCACAGCCATCACAAGCCCATTTGGTAATAAACAGGTAATAAACATGTAATATAAAATATAAGAATCAAACGCATTAGACTTTCTTCAGATTTTACTGTCTTTTACAGATTGTAACTAACTTTTAAACACAAACAAACCCATTCAATCATGTAAAAACAGCTTATTCAGGGAACTACACACAACATCCACCACAAAACTAATAAAATATAGTGATATTTCCAAACGTATTAAGCATTTGGCGGATTCCTCAAGGCATATGTAAAATTAAAACTTGAACTGTATATGACTAAGAGAAAATTTTGTATTAAAAACAAATACTGGGCCAATCAGAATGAAATTCCACATACTGGGCCAATCGATACAGATGACTATCGCAATATTTTTTTCCAAGAGATATCGATATTCTAACCTCTGGTATCGATACATATTTAAATGATGGTGATTTAACTTAAACTCTCAGTGCCTGACAACTGACTTCCTCTTCACCGACACATACGGCCACGGTCTCTGAAGCAAACATGGCGAACAAAATAAGGGCGTGTCCGGATTTGGATTAACTGTGTTTTTATTGCGATATGTATTGTAAAGCAATATATCATGGTATATTGTATTGTGACTTATGTAATGTTATATGTATCATATAATGAGGCCCTTGCCGACACACAGCCCTAATTAATATGATTCTATGCTATAACAAACCTCATCAAAGACAAGAATAAAATAATCAAATTAAGACCAAACAGTGCAAAGTGCTTGCTAAATGTGCTGTTCAATAAATCTTTCAGTAACACAATCTTACTCTCAGCTATTGTAAGGCACCAGCTACCACAGACGCCAAGGGTGCCATTTCTGGTGTATAACTAACAGCTTGTCTTGCTTCTTTTAAATTATAGGTTTGATTAAAACATTGCTTTGTTTAAGGTTATTAAGATAAAACAACTTTTTTTTTTTTTAACTAGACTATTGTGTGCCTTTGATAAGTGATCTAAAACTGCAGAAACTCGGGTGAGTTACAGAATTTGACAATAATTAATTTATTTATTAAATTAGTCTCCTTATAATGTTCCTGAACCCAAACCACTTTGTTAGTGTAAATTCATTCAGCTTGATAAATGAGCTCTATAGTGTACAGGTTTGTGTGTGCATATGTGTAGTAGTGCGTAGTTTGATCTCCTTATAGCAACATCCTGTGAATCAGCTTTTCCTGCAGCGCGTCATAGGCAAGATTATTAAGTAGGGGAGGGGGTACTGGCACATTCCAAAGGCATCCTAAAAGTCGTCTCTCTGGCGCACTTGCTGCGTAGCTGCATGGTGAGGTGGCCAAATGTGGTGAAGACAGGAAAGGAGGCGCTGGGCTGGGAGGTGGAGGCAGAGGCAGAGGCAGGCCAAAGCCATTGACAACAGCAGCAGCAGCAGAAAAACTAATCCTCTGGAGCGCATAAGATGATGAAGGGGATGGACAAATAATAAAGCAGAAAGCGTTCCAATGAATAACAATGACAAATGAGCAACCGAGTCAGGTGTGTAGAGAGAGACAAAAGAGGGGGAAAAGGCAAATAAAAATAAAGATGGAAAAAATTTAAATGAAGAGAAGCAATGGGTGGAGAATAAAAGAGAACAAAAGTGCTGGTTAATAATCGACAGGATCAGGTTACAATTAATCTAGCTCGCTTCACTCTTTAGTTTCTCTTGCATCTTTAAATGCAGCATGCACAGCCATGCAAAATATTTACTTTAATAAAGAAAAGCATGCAGGGCACAGCCAAGAGCCATAAAAGCAACAATCACAATACAATTAGAATTATATTCTAGATTTGGGCTGCACAATATATCAAAATGAGCGAAATATCACAAACGTGCATATCGCAATGGTTTGCAATAAATGAGTGATTCAATACTTCAAATAATATTGTATGGTCAAAGTTTAAGGTTGATGCGGATTATAAAATATTTGGCACACGGATGTTATCTGGTGTGTGTGTGCTTTGACGCAAGGCAAACGAGCGAGCTAATCCAGATAAACCCGAGGCACCTGCAGCTGCTGCCGATGATTTTGTGCCAAAACGAAGAAGCGCCTTAAAGATACGATAGCATTTCGGTTTTAAAATAGACGACCATATGCAGACTGAAGTTCTATGTGAAACACTACAAATCTTTACAAATCACCTCTAAAACAAGCAAGATTTTTACCAGCTATGCTGTGCAGAAAAATCTTCAAACACATTCACATATTTGCTTAAGTCATTTTTTTTAAATATTGTATCGCATGTTAAATATCAAAATATTTAGCATGCTATCGCATATCACATTGGATTGCAGCCCACTTCCAGATACTGCAAGTCTGAAAAAGACACCCCACAGTGCCACCGCTAGGAGCTAAAACATACAGCACAACAGCAGTATCTTAGGACAGTTAAGCAGACAGTCTGATGCCAACGCCGTCAGTGCTGCCTGGTTTATATGCCAACTTCAGTATTATGCAGAACAGATCAGAGCAGACAAGTGGGGGTCTCATCCTGATAACATGCTGTGGCATGGGCAAAAGTGTTGGCACAGCAGGGCACGGCATACAGTAGTACTCCAACTCGTCCTGTCTAAAACTTTTTACTCCTGTGTGCCAGTTCGGATTTGGGTTTGGAGGGCAGCTGAGTTATTTCTGTAAGTGCCACAAGGTGAAATAGCTGCATTCACTTATGAAAAATGCCAAGCTTAGCTCGGCATAAAAGTTTGTACAAGGAAAGCGTAGTAGATTACAGTCAGCTCGCAATACACACACAACAGGCCAAAAGTTTAAAAGCAATACTAAGCTTGTGAAATGACACTGAAACTAAGTTGAAAGTCACTACAGACGTAATGTTTACAATTAGCCATGTTTGTTTTAGCTGACATGCCACTGAAGTTGAATTAAACCTTTCAGAATTTAAAAACTAACTTTTGCAGATATTTTAGACCACATTTACACTGCAGGTCTTGATTTGTGATTAATTTTGGGATGCTCGGTTACATCTTTTAAAACTGACCCATATCTGATATCTGCATTTACTGCAACCCAAGATAGACATACTGACCGGAAAAGGAAGTAAAAACGGTGCTATGATCAATGGATGCAATGGACGAAGATGAAATAATTATTTAGTATCACATTTAAAGGTTGGGGGGAAATATCCATCTTCAGTTATTTAATGACAGGTAAAACTCTGATCTGTCCGCTTACATAGCAGAGGCTAATGCACATATCTGAATAATATGCAATTTATTTCAACATATAAGGCCTGAGGCCTGAAACCTGAAATGCGCATACTGCAATGGTTTGTGGTAAATAAGCAATCTACTACTTTAAGTAATAATGTATGCTTTAAGGTTCAGGTTGATGCGAATAGTAGAATATCTGATTGAGATATGCTTTCTTTGTGTGTTCATATCTATTATACACCAGACCTGATCAACTTTTTTGCTTGACCTTGTGGGTGGGTGGGCATGACACGTAATGGTAATTGCCCTGTCCACCAGCTGGTGATACTCGCTTTGTATTTCCATAAAATTGCTTTCATCATCTGCTCTACAACAAATGATAAATAATAATGTAAAGCCAGAGTTTTGGGTCGATGCGGATAGTAAAATATCTGATGTTAGTTGAGATATGCGTGCACGTGCTTTGACATAAGACGATCAACAAGCCGCAAAGATTTTATAGCAAAAGCTACCGGTTTTTGGTTTTAAATATGGTAACACAGATCGAATACTGCATCATTTAGCCCTTTTTCGTTAATATCGTGCAGCCCTATCCAAAATCCATGTCCTTTTTTCCTGCTCCCAGGAACATTTCCGGAAAAATTCTGATAATCTGAATTGGGTCACTTTCGCTTTAGTGCAGTGTAAATGTAGCCCTACACACACATGAAATTTGACAATTTCCCTAACAAAAATCTTGACAATTAACATGAACAAATTAAATTACATTTAACTAGGATGCCACTAAAAAGTCTTCTCGTGAAAAGGTAACAGACATTATGAGAAGGGTAAAAGTAGGAAAGTAGAACGTAAAAAACAGCACCATCACTAAGAGAACATACATACGTACATAACTAAACAAACAGAGCAGGTCTGGTACCACTTCTAGACAAGCTAATCAAGTCAAAACAAACGACGGGATATACTATGGGAGGAGAAAAGATATAATAAACACTAAATGCACTATGACAAAAAAAAAAATCTAACAGAAAATACAGGATAAACTCCAGGGATTAAATAAAATAAACATAGCACTGTGCATGCATGCAACCACCATTTAACACTGCTACCAGTTAAACTATAGATACTAACTGCTGCAAAATATATTAAGCACAAAGGACAAGATGTAAAGGCAACCATTAAAACAAAATACAACGAAAATGACACAGCCAGTGTATCCAGGAATACTAGGGGACATGAGATGCCTCTTACCAGGGTTGACTGCCCCTTGGGCATTCTGTTCTCCGTTCTTCAATACTGCACCTGTTTCTGCTTACACACACACACACACACACACACACAGAAGTGCATAACTACAGGACGCAACACTTTAGTCGATTTTCTAGGTTGTTGAGAGTTTACTACTCAACCACAGTTATCTGACACACACTTCTGTCAAACTGCTGCAGCTTTAGCCTGGACAATGACGTAGCTAATAAAACTGCAAGTGTAGATCTTTTTATTCATAAAGCAACAACACACTGCCCAATATTAATATAAACACTAAACACAGCACTCAGTTCTAGTTCAATTATGTACATGGCTTAAAGTTTCAGCAGAGGGCAGTGCTGGTTTAAACAGTTATAGTGGTTAATTTGCTACGTTTTTAAAGGCTAATTATTTTACAAATACACCCCAAGTGTGAAAGATGACACCAGAAATAGAATGGAATTGCAGTTCCTTTAAAGTGTAATAAGTAGACCATCAGCTCTATCTGGCAGCACAGCAGGAAAACCCTGTATACATATGTGTGTTGTGTTTCTAGAGTCGACTACAGGGTCTAAAAGATGGCGTCATGGTTGCAGTACTTATTTTGAGCAGGTAGGAATATGGTATGATTCGATATAGGTGTGTTTTGATAGTAAAGATCATCTTACGATGTAGTTTGCTTATGTAGTCTGAATTAGCACAACTACAGCAGCAACATCGGATACTAATTCAATGTTTGGTATTTTAGTACTGTTACTAACTGTACTATGAAGTTTTTTTACTGGTGAATGACACGATACACTACAGTAATGTTGTCTCTGGTCATCTAGTCTGTGCACGTCATTGCGTTTACAAGTCATGGGTCTGGACAGAGAGGGTTGGACGTACACTTTCAGTGCCATCAGTTAGCATTTTGTTCCACTGCACCTTTAACACCATGGAGTGTGTGTTAGCTCTGTGTCCTAATTAAATAGTGGACTACTAACTCAAGCTCTGGGGTTGCTTTCTTTGTGTGTCCATATCTATTATACACCAGACTGATCAACTTTTTGCTTGACCTTGTGGGCGAGTGTGACACGTAATGGTAATTGGCCTGGCCACCAGCTGGTGATACTCGCTTCGTATTTCCATAAAATTGCTTTCATCATCTGCTCTATAACAAATGATACGTTTTTTTAATTCAACGTGCATCAATAGAAAAAAAATATTTCGGAAAATGAGGCTAAATGTGCCACGAAGCCGCAACAGAAAACGTTTGCACACTATAGCTACATAAATATGCATACCCTAATGTTTCACACTAATGTTTCGTAGTTGTCTTTGTATGCAGTAGCATTACAATGTCCCCTGATCGAACATAAAAACCCAAAGGTGTATGAAATCTGGAGTGTCCTGCTCAGAGCCCTGACCTCAACCCCAATAAACGCCTCTGGCATAATCAGAAACGCAGACTATACAGTACAAGTTCTGGGAGAAAACTTCTCCAATAGTGTTTAAATAGTGCATGTGTTGTAAACCTGTATCTCAATGCATATTATACGATCTCTAAAAAAGTTTATGTCTAAAGGCTTAAAGGTCACCCTGCTATATGTGTTCATGTTAAAAAAGACCCTCTCTGAAAAGCTCAGTTTATTAATTGAATGTGTTGTAACTTTGAAGTCTAGAACATCTGGGTTTGGTTCACAGTAAGAAGAACCAAATAATAATATTCCATCCAAAAAATTAAACCCGACAAGGTTTATCATTGTAATTCATTAGGAGTGTTTTTCCTAAAAATATATATATAGATATATATATATATATATATATATCTATATATATATATAGTATATATATATATATATATATATATATATATATATATATATATATATATATATATATATATATATATATATATATATATATATAAAAAAATATAAACATATATATATTTCCTGTTCAAAAAGAGTCAAGAGGGTCTATCCATTAACCTAAACCACAAGGCAAAATAAAATGATACATAAACTATAATGGTAAAAGCTGTACGCTGAACGTTTAGTGACATTTATGTATTTTAACCATAGATTTAAATCTCATAGCATTTCTTGCGGAAGTGGTAGCGCAGCGGTTAAGTTGTTGGCCTATTCGGTTGAATTTATTAGATTATCCTTGCTATAATGTTATTTCCATCCATAAGCATTAAGATTATGTTATACTGCTCTGTTAAAAAATAAGATTTGGTTACCTGTATATCACTATGATAAAATAATAACTGTATCTATAACTTACCCTTTTCATCGTCATCTAGAAGTGGGACATAGTCTGTTTTGCCCACCGTCTCCCCGACCTTGTCCTCAAAGGTCTCTGCTTCCAACATGCTAATGAAGTCCCTCTGCACTATGTTCTCCTCAACAGGCGGGGTCACGCTGTCAGTTAAAGCGTCACTCAGCGTCAGGTCTGCCATACTTATGCTGGAGAACAAAATGTGTGTTAGATAGAAACCATAAAATACATACATCAAAGCCTTTTTATTGTCTACATTTATGTATCATATGAAAATTATTGCTTTTCCTATTTAGCTTAATGCTTTTATTCTGTTCTATGCTTTTAAGCATCATATAAAGACTGACATTTGGTGCAAAAAAAAAACCTCAAAACTTTAAGGTTTCAGCCACTAGGTGGCAGTATTGACTATATAAAACAAAACATTTTCTTTACCACCCTTCCTTCCCTTTTCTTACATTGACCCTAAGAACAAACAATACAATCAGGTCTCACTCTGCGATTTCCTTCAGCATCCTCAGACATCATTTATGCAGGGCAAACAAAAGACACAAAAAACATAACAGTGCAGGACGGAGGTGGGATGGGGGTTGGGAGGGTGTAAAAAAAAAAAGGAATATGCTGTGCTTTTCAGAGTGTTATGAAGCTAACATGCATTCATCGAGGAGCATCAAAGCTCGCAGAGGATTAAAGATAACAGACGCCAAGTAGGCAAAAAGACGTCTAGCTTCATAAATCTTGCACAACCTTAGGTCAGTCGCTCTCTCACTTTCTTTCTCTCTCTCTCCACTTAACATAATCAGTTATAACGAATTATAAATCATAGAACTGAAAGACTTTTTAAAATAGAACTTATGTAAGGCAGCAATCTAATAAAACCTGGCATTTAGCTCAACCATTCATCTAACCCTAAACCCCATGGCCTCAGTAAACAAAAATACTAAGAAAGGGTACATCAACCAGTGTACATTAAGCAGACCACTGGGGAAAGTGGTGGCTCATGGTTAAGGTGTTGGATTACCAACCCGAAGGTTGTGGGGTTCGATTCCCAGCTCGACCAAGCCACCACCATTGGGCCTCCTGAGCAAGGCCCTTAACCCCCAATTGCTCAGTTGTATAACAAGGAATATTGTAAGTCGCTCTGGATAAGGGACGTCTGCCAAATGCTGCAAATGCAAATGCAGACTAAGCAAAGCAAAGACCTGTATTTTTCCCTAAAAACCTGCTATTACACACCTAAGCAAGTCAGACTACCCAAAAACATGGCGTTAGTTTACTCTGGTGCACTGCAATAGCTAGAAGACAAAATAAATAAATACATTTACATTAGGGCCGCACAATCTACCGTTTCATTATCAATATCGCAATGTGTGTATCAGCAATAGTCACGTTACAGGATGTTCAATTATATTTGACTGCACTACAATTTAGAACGCACATGATTAGTGGATTAAGCAAGCAGGCTACTGCACAACTAGTCTCATCTTCAAAGGTCACGTCCACGGACTACTGGCTAAACGTCTAATGTTTACGGCACACTTAGCTGTAACATGTCAAGAAGTGTACAGAATTTCCGGAACACGTGTGTGTTGTTTAACGGTCTGCCTGGCAACAACCCAACCCCGTCTGTTTAAATAAGCAAGCTGTTGTGTTTACATCTGTGACAGTGAGCATTAATCAAGATCGAATAAATGTAGTAGTATGCAAGGTTCACAGCTTGGTGGTATGATGGTATAGCTCAGTATCGCAGAATAAATTGATAATCATAATACATTTTTTTTTAATCAGTGTACACCACAACATGTAAATAATTGGGCGTGCATGCACCAGAGCAAGATCAGGACTCGCAAAATTTCTAAGCCGAGATCTATTGTGTCTTCCAATCAAAATCTATTCCTGCCCGTCGGATATCTCATTGGAAGGAAAAATATATTTCAATTCTTTTGCATTATCTGACAAATATAGTTGGGTATTTATGTTATATGTAATTTTCGTGCATCGGGGAGCCACTAACAATATTAAAATCGTGTTTTACTTTCACTTTCAATTCATGAGTGTGCAAACTGTATATAGCGGCAGTGGTGGGCAGTCAGGGCCAGCAAGGTCTTCTCTGCTGGCCTAAACATGGCCAGAAGTGCTGATCTACATGTACAACCTAAATTCTAATATTTGTTTTATAAAACTGTACTCCTTCATTCCCAACAGTCTATTGTCTTCATTTTGTAGTGTTTCTCTCTGCTGAACTGCTTCCAGTATGTGTATGTTAGATTTTTGTCCAATCAGATTTCAGCCTTTTTGTGTTGCCATGTTAATCTAATCTGTCCAGAATCAGTAGTGCTGGCCAATGTAACTTAAACTATATTAGCAATGGGACTGTTCCTTTAACCAATCAGATTTCAAATTCGCCTTACAGGGCCAGCTAGCTGGCCGTCCATAACGTCAGCATTGTTCCATCCACTGATTGGTTTATCAAAGCAAAACTGTTAGAGCCAAGTTCGACTAGCAAAACACGTTTGTAGCGATCCACACACATTAACACAGTTTAATTTGATTTTTTACGCCCACAATGGCTGAAGGAGGAGGAGAAATGGACTTGGACTTTGCTGTTTTCAAGGCAGACTTATCCAGAAAAGCTAGACATCTTAAATCCCTTTATTTGTTACATGGATTTTTTACAGCACAGTGAAACTTGTTCTTTACATATTCTATCTTAGTAAGTTGGGGGTCAAAGCGCAGAGTCAGCTATGATACAGCGCCCCTGGAGCAGGAAGGGTTTAAGGTCTTGCTCAAGGACCCAACAGTGGCTGGCTGTCAGTGGTGGAGCTTAAACCCAGGTCTTTCCGGCCTGGGGGTGGTGGGGCTTGAACCCAGGTCAGCCTCAGCCTTTTAATGCATGATGTATTTTATTTTACCATGATGTGTTTTGTCATGTTTTATGGATAAATATTGATTCTGAACTGCTCCAGGTGATGTATGTGGCAAAGTTTCGGTTGTAGTGTAGAGCTTAACTGGGTTTCTTGCTTTATAAAAATGGTTTCAATCCTCTATACACAAAATGCCTCTCTGTCTGTAATACCAGTCTGTGTTATATTGCGTTTTTGTATAGTATTGTTGGTTTCTTTAATTGCAATGTGATAGTGGTGGTATCAAAAGGTGTTTATGGGGGCAGTGGTGGCTCAAATGGTTAAGGTGCTAAGTTGCTGATCTGAAGATCCGAAATACCTGGGTTCGAGCCCCACCACCGGCAAGCCAACCACCGTTGGGTCCTTGAGCAAGATATCATAGCTGACCCTGTGCCCTGACCCCCAACTTACTAAGATGGGATATGCGAAAAACACTGCATTTCATTGGCTCTGTACACGTACCTTGCAAAGTTGAATATAATAATAGCAATATAATATAATATAATTAATTAGGTAAATCCCCACTGAAGGCCCGGGTACCAAATGCACCACCCGCCAGGAAAATAATTCAGGATTTATAAAAATTTTAAATAATGTTATGCTGGAGTTTAAAGATTAATCCAACTTCATTCATTTATTTCATTCACTTATTTCGTAAAATAGATTTTTGGTCATGACGCCTACCCCTAATTCACAGTACAGACTGTTTAAAAGAAGTCCCAGAGTTTTGTTTGAGGCACTTATTGACACCCCACAAAACGAAATTTCACTGGTTACATTACCTGATTCCAGTTACATGTTCTCTTGGATGGACCTTAGCCATTCAAAGTGGCAAAGGTTCCCAGACCTTCTGCCTTCAGTGTCAAGGTCTGGCTACATGAGACTGCTGCACAACAGCGCTTTCACAGGGAAATGGTTTGCCATATATGGCGATCAGAGGGCGTTTCTTTTTTTTTTTTTTAAGAAAATGAGTAAACAGACTGCATGACATTCATCAAAGTTGACCGATTTCTTGTGGACTCCAACACAGACATTCAGTAGTTAGGGTTGCACACCTGCTTTGATAAATACTGAACACGGCTGAGAGATTTACAGTGACATTAGACAGCGCTCTCAATCACCAACTGAGGAATTCCTTTGGCATTACATTTCCAACCTGTGCCAAGGTGAACTGGATCTGTTCCTATGGCTTGTGCTAATTCACACACTTGGTTAGGTTTTTCTTTTAATAGGTCAACCATCTGTATGTTCACTGAATAGAATAAGAGATAATCTGTTGTACAGTTACACAATATATTAAAGTAGGACACACTGCATTACCATAGTGCGAAAAATGAACTGATTCTATAATGTTTCGCCTTAATAAATCGTGGAAACTAATCATAAACTGGATCCTGATTACATGCAAAAGTAAAGACCCATTATTATGAAAAACAGGTAGGTGAGATACCAGGTAGCTTCTTGCACACAAAAAAATACTTGTTGCAAAGATAGTCTTAAAGTAAGATTCTTTTTCACTTTTTTGCTGATTAAGACAGGACAATCAAGCACAACAAATCCAGTATGCAAAAGCTGGTGTGACTCTAAAACAGCATTTAGCAGCTTTAACCTGTATTTTAGGATGTTTTAGTCGGTGTGTTTTATTCTATAATGATTTGGGTTTAGGCGAATAAGGGGGTTAGGGTCATATGCATAAGATCATTTTCATGATATACAAATTAACTAGTCACCTGTTCATGACACCTAGATTTATTCTAAAATTCTCCACAACTGCTGAAATACCTGACATACAAATGAGAGAGAGAGAGAGAGAGAGAGAGAGAGAGAGAGACAGACAGAGAGAGAGAGAGAGAGAGAGAGAGAGAGAGAGAGAGAGAGAGAGAGACAGAGAGAGAGAGGAGAGAGAGAGAGAGAGAGAGAGAGAGAGAGAGAGAGAGAGAGACACAGAGAGAGAGAGAGAGAGAAAAAGAGAGAGAGAGAGAGGCAGACACAGAGAAAAAGAGAGAAAGGAGGGAGATAGACAGATAGATGGACAGAGAGAGAGAGAGATTCACAGGATAACCAGGTTATAACTGCATGTCGTTTACATTCATAGTTATTTACAAAGAAACAAATGTTAAATGAAAGTAAAACATTAAGCGGTACCATAAATACACAATAGGACATAACCACTTCAGAAGGTAATTTCCTGATACCACTTTAATGCACTGTTTCTTACATATCTTACAGAACATGGATCATGGATGCAACTGTGGGTTAAGATTTGAGCCTGCTTTGTTACAACATGTAGGTAATCTGTTGCACCTGGGCTGGCATTCAGGAAGTCATTGTGTTTTAGCAGAGGAAGAAGAGAGTTTCACTGTAGCGTTTGTTTTGTCATCTTTGGCAATAGTAGTGTTGCGGTTGGCATTAGGTCATTGCATGTGTTCTTTGCACTTGACAATTCCATTGATTGAGTTAAAACCTTTCCAAACATCAGCTTTGTAAAAGAGCACAAGCGTGTAAACAGAAGGACGTTATTTATGCAAGCCAAAAAAGACGCACGTCAATTCAGATATTTTATAACCGTTAGCACAAAAGCTGTGGCAGAACTTGACATGCGCTGAAGAATGGTGATCGTTGCATAAAGGCAGACGTTAATAAACTAATGCATTAGGTAGTATTTGTGATACTACAAATCTGTATACAGCTTATTTGAGTTGTTTAATGGATCTTCTATCCAATCCTAATTTGTTGAATAGTTTTTCAGACCCATAAACAGATGAAGGGCAAAACAGAGGAAACAAAAACTCAAAATCTGTTGGGTCAAGTAGATTTTATTACCAACCAATCAACCATCAATAGCAAAACCTTATTTAACTACCAAAATAAATAAGCTAAATAAACAAGCAAAACTAAGTGTTTGTTCACCAGGAGCAGTCGGAACACCTATAGTGCCGCTTGGCATCAGTTCCACACGTCTGGAATGTTTAAAAATACTGTTTCGGTTTGTGTTTTGATAATTAACACATCATTTTAAACTTTCTTATAGGTTCACATCCTATGACAGATTATTATATTATTTAAATCCCCATAAAACCAATTGCTAAGTCTTAAGGTTGAGACATCCTGAAAAAGGACACTCCTATCAGGACAGAAAGGCTTCCTCCTTCAATAAAACTGATCAATACACCGTTATTCTGATTGATCTGCAATGACCTTTGCCTCCGATAGGTCAAATAGGGCAAAAAGCCTGGCCATTCTTGAGACCCCTTTCCCATAATGCAGTAGCCTGTACTAATTAACCGTGAAATGTTTAATGTGAAATTTAGAGTGTCCATTCATCCATAATTCAGCAGGCTGATGCTTCCAAAACAAGCTGATGTAGTGAACGACTGATTTAACTGCGCAGTAGTCAGGCAGCATGGCACCCTGCATTTAGCTCAGATCCAATAACGCTCAAATTTACTCCTTCGTCATCACTTCAGTAGTTTCCTTAGGGGGAAAATACACATAGCAATGGCCGTCCTCATCACAGGAACCCTATAATTTAGTGTGGGCAACTTTAAGCAACAGCGTCCCAAAGTATCCAATTACAGCTTTAGCATTGTTGAGGTATGGGTAAAGGATGGTGAGTCACTTTATAGCACCAAAGTTCCATATTTATCCTTGTGCTCGAGGAACACCTCTAAAGATTATTCCTGCTGCTCAAATGGTTTTTGGTAAGCAAATATGCTAAAACCTCTGAATCCAGAGTGCAAACCAATTTATTAGTAAATCATGGGCAGAAGCGTTAACCAAAGCTATGTGGTATTAAAGGGTCATGAAACAAAACTACATTGTAGTAGATTTATTTATTTATTTTGACTTTTTGGACACAGTTTTGGACTCGACAAAGGTGGGCTTGACCACAGCCCTGATAAGAGTAATAATAAGATCCAATACCAATCAGACGCTTTATGGCTTCCTCATCCCGGGTCCCTACTACAACTTTGAGCTCTACAAAGACAACTGGCCCATTTTTCTTTGCTTCCTTACCCTTTTTTCACTTTTGTTTACACATGCCTGAATAGATGACGCAAGCCTTTGCTCATGCAGACTTTCTACCCCTCCAGTAGGTTGTTTTTTTAGTTAACTCTCAATCTCATCTGACTACAAATCCCAGCTCTCCCATAACTCAGTGTATGAAAATTACAGGCAGGTGCTTTCCATTGGAGCTCAGCCAGAAACAGAAATATTGCTACCAAATGACAATAAAGGAAGAGAAGGGAAAGTTTTTAATCTGGTAAAATACTTTTCTTTTGAATCAGTGCATTAAAATAATCGGTTTTACTTTTTTAACCACACTGTGTACCTTTAAGTGCTTCAGCTTTTATTATTAACTGTGTGTGTGTGTCCGTGCGCATGTGTGCGAGGTTGTGACCGAAATGTCTGGGACTGTGGGGGGTTCCAGGTTTAGGCTGATGACTCAGACATGACTCACTGTCACACTACCACAAAGAATCACACAGGATTACTCTGTACTCTCCCCTGCAGATACTCCAGAGCCTCAATAAACTGCTATCAGAGCTCATAGAAAAGTGCAAAGTTCTTATCATGTATTATACTTTAGTGATTTAACAGTTCTATAGAAACAAGCAGTGTGGATTAAAGATAATGAACAGCTTAAACAGAAGCACGGGCAGGACAGGTCTCTTGCATCTTTCGCTGTCTTTTGAGAACTTACAGAAGGTGCTCAGGGCGTTAGCTGTCAGTAGAAGCTTTACACTGAAGTATCATTATTGGATTTAGCTTTAAGTATAAGTTCTTCTGTAAATGCTTATACTTATTCGTCAACACAAGCCAATCCCGTGCCTCGACATCCCTACAACAGGAGTGTTTCAGAGTGCTAGCTAATGTGATATGAATGGGTTAGATCAGATCACGCAGCATGATCACAGAAATATTTTTTTACATTATATAGGCACCATCATTGTTACAATTTTGCTTGGAACTTTCTTTCCAAGATTTAGGAAGGGTGTACAGGCTCACTGTGATAGTCTGCGTTGACAATGTTAACAGTGTTTAGCTAGAACACCGGTTATGTCACTTGCCTACCGCAGCACAGCCACCACTGCCGTTTGATTTTATTATACATTCATTTAAATAAAAAATTACTTTTGCTGCTGATCTGTGTTATAATGTAAGACACACACACACACACACACACACACACACAGTGATGCCGGTATTACCCGTGTTGTCACATGTCAGTTAACCGGTTGCTAAATATTCTCACGGTCAGTTGTAAAATATTTTTTTGTTTAAAGTAATAGTTTAGTTTTGATGTTTTTAGTTTTATACAGACAAAAATTGCTCATTGATTGGCAGTATTGTGATAATATAGTGTTAGACAGTTAGACACATATTGTGATAATATGGTGAAAAACTGAAATAAAAATTTAATTAGGCAATATTTCTTGTAATTCAGCTTCTAATGCATGACTCATTCACCAGTCCATAAAACCAGTCCATAAAACCACATCAAAAAGATGCTGAGAAACAAGAGGAATTGCTTAAATGTGTGATGTTTTACAAAAGAATATTGTAAAACCTCTGCAAAGCTTTTTATAGGGGAACAGAACAAATGACATTACGTTTCTTTACACTGTCTTCGTGTATTGGAACAGCTCTGAGGTCAAATGGCTGAGTTGCTGAGCTGTTCAACATGCAGGAACAAAACTGTGGTATTAAAGAAATGTTGTTCTTCCCAACAGATCAAATGTCCACAAAAGTAATGAAAGCTGCTCGAAAACTAATCTAATGCAATAGTATTGTGCTGCAGGCCGACTTATGGTTTTGCTGAGAAGTGTGTGAGCCTGGTTAAAGTTTTCAAGAAATATCCGACTAGACAGTGGAGGAGATTACAGCTGTCCATCCGCCATGGAGGCGAGAGATAAATACAAGTTGCAGTGTGTAAGTGTGCTGTGGGTGGTAAAAGGAGGACAAGAAAAATGGTTGTGTGCTTCAACTAAGGTGACCAGGTTTCCATGTTTACCTAGTCCTTGTACTTCATGTCCAACAAACACTTCAACAAACACTCAAACAGAAATCAACTAACAAAGGGCTGTTACTTGCCCAATTTGTTAGACTAGGTGTACTAAGAGTGGGGAAAAAACCACACAAAAGTTTGAGTAAAGACAGTAAAAAATCAGAACTAAAACCTGAGATAGGAACCAGTGATTAAGAGCTTTTTATAAGCGTGAGGCTTTAAAATTTAACAGAAGGCTTGTACGACCATTCTTAAACTTAAATTTGCGGCACTTGGCAGACAGCCTTATCCAAAGCTACTTACATTTATCTCTCTTATACATCTGAGCAATTGGGGGTTAAGGGGCCTTGCTCAGGGGCCCAACAGTGGCAGCTTGCTGGTGCCGGGAATCGAATCCTGATCTTTCAATCAGCAGCAGTCCAACACCTTAACCACTGCGCCACTACTTCCAAATTATTAAATTGTTTAATTACATATTAAAATTAAACGTGCATCCCGATTTAAAAAGCTATTTAAAACCATACTGAAAAGGGAAATAACAACAAATGACAAGCGCATACTATAAAACCAGTTTCTACCATAATGCGCTTGACTGCACTGCAATTTGTCTGCGTTGACTAGTACATAAGAGCAAACAACACTTTAACAAGGTTTAGAGGTGTTTTAATTTATTACTCATTCCCAGCTCCAATTTCTTTCGCAGCATCTTGAAGAAATATAGTTGTTAGATAATGTTAATGTTAAAAAGGTTTAAAAAAACGAATACTTATATATATGAAAAAACATAAGTACACACAAAGTAACCGGACTGAGTCGCATACATGGAGAAATTTCCCATCCAAATCGGGGGTTGTGAAAAAGTCTATCCCACCACTCTCAAACTGACTGAAATTTTAATCAGGTTGGGCAAGTTTATTCTGGTTGAGGTGTTTACATGAAGCCTTTTCATTCAGATTGGACTTATAAAGCGAGGCCCGGTCCCAATACCCGCACTTGCATCCTAATGCCCCTCATTCACGCGATCCCACTTATGGGTGCAAGAGAATCATTGCAATTTTTTCCTTGCACTTTAATTAATTGAAAGTGTGCACGTCGAGAAAGACTTTAGGATGTATTGTGTGTACTGGGACAAAGACTAACGAATACAATGCTCAATAAAAGTGAGGCTATTGAGTGACAAAATCGGTGAGGTGAAAAAAAAAAACAAGACAAACAATCACCTGCCAAAAATTACATACATAAATTAGGAGGAAAGGGTGGGGCTTTCAGGGTGTGCTAGTTACTATCAGATCAAAACACAAACACGACTGGAATTTATGACCTACCTGCCCATCATCTGCCTTATCATTCACTCATCTGCCATTTTAATGAGATATAAATCTCACTTATTACCAGTTCTATTTGAGTAAAATAATAGTATGCTGCTGCCGAAATGAAAAACTGCTTACCTAAACACAACTCATAGTTAACAGGTAACCAACTATAGGGGTAGTTAAAATTATTAACGACGCGTTGACACGGCAACTTTAAGCCCAATCCGTACCAAAAATGTTCACAATGTTGTGTTCGTTTGCTTGTGTACTGCTGCTTTGTGAAATGGACCATTGTAAAAAGCGCTATACAAATAAAATTAAATTGAATTGAAAATGCAGGGTGTGAACAGGGTCAGAAAATCACCCAACACTTCCATGTAGAGTAAAACCAACTCATTACGTGACTCTGGGTTTTCTAATGGGTAAAAAAATCAGTTATAAATTCACATTTCTCTACTATTCTACAAAGCTGAGATGTGAAAAGATCTGAGGCACTGAAAGTCCTGGTGAGAGAAAGTGCCAGCCTTCTGGAATATCTAGACCAGTTTTTCAATGTGAAATATTTCATTTAGACCATAATAATCAACCTTATGGAAGCGAAATATGGAGCTCATCAGTGTTTTAATTGAGGGTTAGCGGCTTTGCTTAGGGGCCCAGCAGTGGCAGCATAATGATAATGTACTTTTCATCGGGTCAACCTTAACTGAGCAACCAATTTAGGATCTGATGTGCCATCCAGCAAATGCCCTTTACAGTCATCCAGACACACAAGATTCACCCACACACTCACATACAAGCTACTCCATTTATCTGCATGTCTTTAGTGACCAATCGCTGCAGAGGTAGGCGGAGTCAGGCATTCCTTTTCATGCTCTGGTTCATCAACCTGTTTTAAAAAAAGTATAAAAAAGACCTGAGAGACTGGTTTACTGTCCTCTACTGTTGTATTTCACATATCATCCTGCACATAATATTATCTTTATCATGGGCCCAAAGGTTGTGATCCGACTGAGCAGTAACACAGCTGATTATGAAGGGTTATTACTACCGAGTAAGATGAGTGAGCACACAGTATACTGTGTAATGAATAATCTATTAACCAACAAGTGTTTATGTTAAAAAGTCCTCTATTTAACCCTTTAAAAGAAGGGTAGGGAATTTGGTTGAAAAATATACATTATTCTGCTGGTTAAAAAGTTACCACAATCAATACATAGTAGTCTAAATGTATTTATATATATTTATGAATTCTGTGTAAGGTGTAGAAACATTATGATATGCTTTCCTGATACGCAGTTTTGAATTTCATAGTGTGTTTTCAAATTAGTCATAGTGCATGTACATTATTTGGAATCAGTTTGGTGTAAAAACACCAAAAAATGTACTGTAAAAAAAAAAAGCTTGGATTAAAACAGAGCAAAAACACAAATTAATATCGGCGTGGCATTTCCACACTGGAGTCGACTACAGGGGTCAATGTGTGTAAAAGATGAAGTCATGGTTGCAGTATTTCTTTTGGACAGGTATTAATATGGTGTGATTCAATAGAAACACATACCTTATGCAGAATGTCTGGCTTGTGACGTCCCCCCATACAAGCAACCTCTGGGTCTTAATGTAGAGAACATAATTACATCTACGAGTCATTCGAACTAGCAACCTCAAATCTAAAGAACGTGTGCAAAGTCTCAAGAAGTATTTTCAGTGTTGTAAATGCATTTTATGCAATTAGAGGAAGGTTCACTGTTCGTTACTTCTTATACTAAAATAATTATTACGCTACCCATTTGGTTTCAGTTTCTATTGACTCTTAAACCCAGACACACAAACATAATGGGTTAATTCCTCTATCCAGACTGAAATGGTCTGCTGACTTTCCAGCACACAGGACACTGCAAATGCATTCACATGTGACTAAATTTAAGTCTATCTCAAATCAATCTGAGGTCTTGCTCGTTAGATTGAGCTTCAAAGGTTTACCCACCCCACTCTGCTGTGAATGCATCCACTCAACACAATCTATTTATTCTAGAAGAAATGTCAAGTATGGGTTTGAAATAAAACATGATGATTTCGATAGCAATGACAGCCTAGTGTCACGAATGCTGGTTCTACAGGTCTGTCTGGTCTGCGCAGGGTGTGGAGTGAAAAAAAAAAAAAAACAGAAAGGAAGGTTTACAAAAAAATTTGAATTGCAAACATCAGAATGCATTCCACAAACATGAACACCCCCACTCAAAAAACTTGCACATTCCTCACTGGCACACCGAGCACTCTGTTAGCGTTCACAGCGATAAACTTTGCAAACTTTTCCAGCTGGGTAAACTGACCTCCATTGTTGCAGCGTACAGCTTAACACATCTCTCTGGAACGCACAGAGAATAAGCTGATTGACTGATCCCACAAATATCAGTACCACAAATCAAAGCAAACATGTCACTCTGTCAACTGCAAGCGTGAACTAGAAATGTTTTCTCACCTAATTTAGCCTACACTTAATCACAGTGAAAGGGATATTCTATGGATCGGATTTTGTTTCTCACTAAACACGTTTTAGCGAGAACACTAAAAATAATGGTTTAACACACGCCTTAATCAACTGATTAAAATAATTTTGTATCATTTGGCCTAGGTATGTAGAATACACTGTAGCTCTACAGCTTTTATCGTGTTTAGGAAGTGTTCATATTTTTTGACCACTTACTGGAGTGGGGTCAAGTCAGGGATTAAACTAGTGCTCACTAAAATTAAATGACACTGTTTAGAAGCAAATCAGTGCCATTTACAACACATATACCGTAAAATGTTAGAATAGGTGGTGTAGTTGGTCGGCACCCATGTGCGCGGTTGCGCTTCGGCAACCTGGGTTTGACTATGGTCCTTTCCAGTCCCAACCCTCCTCTCGCCCTCGTTTAATCTTTCTTCATTCTATCAATAAAGGCAAAAATTAAATTTATCTTCAAAAAAATGTGAAAATGTCTGAAGACCCTTTCTTTATAGTATGTACTGATTATACACACCGGACTGACAAATAATAAGTAGATCAGCAAGTGAACGTTAAACGAACTTGACTTTGGTTACTCACAAAACTAACATCACCGCCATTACATTTACATCACTTATCAGACGCTCTTATTCAGAGCGACGTACAAAAGTGTTTTGGGAAGTTTATTTCACCATCCTAAAAGCAGACCTACCTTGCATTTCAGGGGATGGTGTGACCAGTCAAGCTATGTTTGTAAATCTCAGAAAGCGTGCTGCAATGTGAGGCGTGACCAGTGCTTCAAGATAAAAAGGTTTGGCTTTGTAGACAAGCATCAGTGTTTTGAATCTGATGCGTGCAGCTTCTGGAAACCACTGGAGGGAGTGCAGCAGTGGGGTTATGTGTAAAAATATTAGCTTTTTAATAACAACTCGTGCAGCTGCATTCTGAATCATCTGCAGAAGTTGAACTGCACTCAGATTTAGACTACTGCACCAGCCAGAAGCCTGTGGCAGATGTATAGTTGTATGGTCTTGCATTCTGAAAGAAAATGCTAACTGTTAGCATCCTGCTACTGACCTGTCTGGTTCTGCCATAAAAATATATTAATTGTATTGTACATAGAAAAAAATTAATGTTTTCAATTGTGGGCAGTTGACGTCTCACTCGGGTGTTAATCAACAATCGTGGGTGTGGCCGTGCAACGTCACAAAAACAGGTGTCTAAAAACAGCTTAATTTGATTAAGGGGAAATTATTTGATAAAGATTCACCCAGTTTTTTTTTAAACTCATTAATGTGTACACACACTGGCAACACACATTTTACTTCAAACTACTTGCCAAAATGCATGCAAATGTTTCCTGTTATAAAAAGTCTGATATTATACATACACCTTAAAACAAAAAGACTTTAGCAAAGAAGACAATTTATTTAAATGTCTCTGTAGCATTCCAATGTCTATGTGCCTTTTTATTTAAATAATTTGTCTGTCTACAATTTATCACAATAGCAAAAAATAAACAGGAAACACAAGACAGATAAGCAGCTGTAAGCAACAATACTATTTGCGAAACCCCTGACTTTTGTAGTTAATTCACATCATCAATCAACATGAGTTTTATGACTAGAAATGAAAAGAGAAAGCCTAACATTTTGTGTTTAACCATTCCCTATGTGTATTTTCACTGGTTTGCAGTGTTCAGTACCATCTGGTGCAGCTACATTATAAAAGTTTAAAAATAGTGTGTCAGGAAAAGCTCTAAAAACGAGTTTATCCTTAAAGACGAAGATCCCAATCCACCATTTTAAACCCGCAGCAGCCCCATGATTCTCAACAATCCATTTAAGATCTACAAATGAAAAGAATTACTGCATGTGGAACCGAAACTCTGTCAAAATAGTTCTACTATCCTTCATGCTCATCAAGTACTGTACTAAATTTGACAAATTACATCACCTGTGTATAAATTAACACATATATACACTTGTGTCTATGGTATCTAAGCAAGAGGTCACAGAACAAGCTCTGACTTCACTAAAAATCTCAAGCACTGCCATGAAGTTCTAGAGTGTCATGAGGTAAAGAGAATTTCATGTGTTAATTGAATTGTTAAAGCTTTAGGACCACAGGCCTAAGAGTGACCGACCATAATGTGCTCACCTTAGAGTGTTAATAAATCGGTGCTCAGCAGTAGCTGGAACTGCTAGTGCTAGTTTGATGATGTAATGTGTATAGACACAAAGAGCTAAAACAGTACAAATATTCAATTTTTATATAGTGTGTGTACAGCCAGCTGTCCACTGCCTATAGGAACAGGTTAATTTTACCTTTTTGACTGTCGTATTGGTAACAGCATAATAAAAAACACACTTTGAACTTAACAACTCAATTTTACTCACCACATCCACATTTCCCATTGTCATATAATGACGTCTTCCTACTACTTTATCACGCTGATCACATTGCTGTCTGTTTTGTCACGTGACAAACCTGAAAAACTGGCAGGATATATTATTTTTCAACTTAAAAAAAGTCATCATGGTCACAATGCTTTAAACATCTTTGAGCTTACAAATGACATTATTTACGCTTTCACAGCCAAAGACTGAGTACTATAGGAGGTATTTGGCAGAAGCTACAGACTACCCTAAAATACTTGTGGATCGACCTTGTTTTTGATGCCTGGTTGGTGAGAAAAGTCCCCCTCTTGGATGCCAAGTCCAACCACAGGGTGTATTTTTTTAAAAAAAACTTCGGGCCTTCAAGAAGAAAATTTAAGTAGCTGGGGAGGAGTCTACTAATTCAATAGACAGACTTAGCTGTGCAACTAAAACTTTTCCTCATTTTTCTTCACACCTACATATGAAAAACCCTTCAATCTAAAAAATTATAAAACACAATGCCAATGTAGAAAAGTATTTAATTGATGTCTGTGTACATCTGAGGAGCCTTACTGATTAATAACCTTCACTTTGGTAATGTTTATTATTAGGGCTCAATTTAAAACTTGTAAACTACCTTATGTCAATTGTTAAAAGGGCTATGCAGAAAAAAATGAATTGAATAACATGCATCAGGTTATTAGGTACTAGAAGACATTATTTACAATGATTCATCTGTTTAGTACACACTAATTCAGCTCATCTAATCACACTTTTTTTCGGGTTAATTGCAGCAATACAGGATGTGGTCGAGAAATCAATACAGCCTCAATGTGATGAGTCACCCAGCAGCTTTAGTTACTCTGAAACCTCAGTAGACACAAAACGAGACATCCTGGGGAGGTGCATCCTGGGGAGGTGCCAACAGGCAAAGATTCAAATACAATTACTTTCAAACTAAAAAAGCTCCGTAAGAAAAACAGGCTGTTTCCCAGTTTTGTAACCTCGCAAAGACGCTGTGTGATTACATTCCAGACAATCAATCCTAACCAAGAGACAGACATGCAGACAGTCAGAATGACTGACTTCCACCCCGTTCTGGTGCTCATGAGAGAAATGGCTTCACCATGAGTCAGCTGTACAGACTCTCAGACTACGGCATGCTTTGCATCTCTGCTGTGCAGCACATCTGACATTTCAGGCCAATAAAACGACTACACACTGTTGCACAGAACAAAAATAAAACCAGGCATTCATTTTCCGTAATTGCTTGGATGAAATGCCAAGCTATTGCAGGGCACTATGCAATTCACACATACAGGCTAATTAATGTAGTCAGCTCCAGCCAACCAGCTCTAGGATTATTTTTGAGGGATACGATCTAAACTAAGAACCTACAGGAGCCCCATGAAACTCACCACAGACAGGAACCAGAGCTTATAATCAAACCGAGGGCTCATCCAAGAAGAGGCCTGTCCTTCCTGAGATTTTTTCCTTTCCAGGCAATTTGTTTTTTACTGGAGTGTGTGAGGTAAGAGGTTTGAGATATAGACCCACCCCACACACACAAACACACCCAGCCCAAAATCCCTGCAGAGTCTGTGCCTACAACAGAACAAAGGCAAAGCTTTAGCCTGCTGTACAGTATGTATGATACAGTATTTTACTGCTATGGCAGGATTAACACTGTATCCAATCAGTCCAATCTAACACAGGGTTCATTTCAAACAGAAAAATAATAAATGCCTATTGTCTTTAAGCCGCATCAGTTCGAGTTCATTTCCTGCGTGATTAAACTGGCAGAAAACAAACAACAAAAACATACACCGTACAATTTATTATTGTATTTATTTATCATTCTGGTATTGATTTCTGGCGTTTGGCGGACACTCTTATCCAGCGTGACTTACATTTAGCTCTTACATATAACCGACTCAGGGGCCCAACAGTCGCAACTTGGTGGTGCTGGGAATCAAATCCCGATCCAGTCCAACACTTTAACCACTGCGCTACCACTTCCTCTTTACCTTCAAAACTAATTTAAACCGGCTTTAGCTTCAAACATACTTCAAGACACATTTGTCCTTCATGTTAATAATTAAGACAGACAGACAGACAACTGAGATTAAATTAAGCAACAAATAAGGCGGTGTAGTTTATAACTACAATCAGATACAAAGACATCTTTAAATGCATCACCTGAGGCTGAATCATTATTTCAATTATTACCTCAGGATAATAATTTTAATTGAGTAATAGATTAATTAACAAAATGTATTTGTTTACAGCTAAACGCCTCACTTGGAAAAATAATTAACAGGCGTTCGTTGCACTTTCTTATTGCCCTTTAGGCCATGGAATTTTGGCTGTAAACTGAAGGTGTGTGTTGTACTGATTCTGCTGGAGCGGCAGTTTTTCTGCAGCATAATTATTTATTTTATTATTATAGTAAAAATAATCAAAACACAGTTACAGCTTAGTGAATACAAACACTTAATATATATCCACAATCACTGGAGCACAATTTCATCTTTATTATTTAAAAAGTTTGTCTCTTGATGATCAGATCTAATTAGACCGAGAGGCTTTCAGACTGTCTGATCTTTAATCCTGCTGGTCAGACTGAGGCTGATCTGATTGAACACAATCACAGTGAACGAACTAATCCGTGATTTGAAAGACTGCTGGCAGGATGTGCAGATTACAGCATGGCCTATTGAAACACATGTCAGAACCGAGCAGACACTCCTTTAACAGCCTCACTGAGAGGAGAGTTGTCGTGTTTGGGTCGTGTGTTTGGGAGTGTTTAACAAGAACAGCCGGCCATGTTTCTGTTATCGCGATGATTCAAATCGCGTATCAACTTTTTAGGCGTAATTTTTTTTTTTTTTTTCAAAATATTGTTTCCAAGACGCAGATTCGCGTCAAACGAACTCGACTTTTTCTTTATACGTTACTTGAATTAGTAAGTGGGGGGAAAAAAGAGAAAAATATCACCGTGGTAGTAAAATCACAGCAGGGTAAAAAAAATCCCGCTTGCATAACACCCGTGCTTTCCACACAGGCCGTGTGTCACTCATTGAGGAGTGTGTTAGCGTTTAGCTGCAGCGCTTCTACAGGCTGACGCTACACAAAACGTCCCATCCAAAGTCAAGAACAAACACACTTAAAACTAACAATTTTACCAAGGAAACAGAAAAAGCACTAACCACGTATAATAGCACATGTTATAAGTGACACACGGTGTTTAATCAGACACTCACCGTTTTGTACACTGTTTTTGACAGTTTCTCGGGCGCCTTTAGTGTCGCTAACGTCGCGATGATCCGCCCTCCGCCTCAGCAGCACGGCACTCTCCTTACCCGAACCCTAACTAATCCCGCCCACAAAAACATTTAACCAATCAAATTCATAACATTTTGATTGATACCGTTAATGTCCAATCGCTATTATAAAAGAGGTGACTTTGACAGTCGCTAACGCCTATCTGGATTAAAGGAAGAAAGTGTGTTCTGCTCAAGTGCACATATGCAAAGTGGGTTTTTTGTGCTTTCTTTTTTCAGTTGTTGCTTTTGTCTGTGTTTTGATTCGGACTATTTTTTATATATACACAAGATCCCTTGTACTATGGACGGCGTCTAGAATAAAAACAAAGCCTAACTACTATCAAATCAAAATTACAATATAGCGATATAATATAACAATATTAATATATTACAGCAATTTCACAGATATACAGTTTTAGGTAGGCATCCTCCAAGTCCCCAACTGCCCTAACAATGTTCCTCAGATTTAGAGATTGTATCAAGGTGTGAAGGAAGGACCACCAGATCAAGACCTTTTCATGACAAGTCCAAACTCCAGATTTGATCCTCACTAAAAACCATCTTGAATGTGATTAAAAGGAAACAGGCCAATAAACGAAGGTTAAATTTTGTAACAGAAGTGACATAAAATCACACTATTTTCAGAAATGTGAAAGACTGGTAAAGAACATAAGCATGTGATCAGTGTTATTCTACCAAATATTGATTTCTGAAGTCCTAACTAGGATTTGGCAGACATCCTTATCCAGAGCAACTTTCATTTATCTCTTTTATACAACTGAGCAACAAGGGCCCAAAGATGAAAGCTTGACAGTGCTGGGAATCAAACCTGGATTTTCCAATTGGCAGTCCTACACCTTAACCACTGTGTTACCACCTCCTGATTTAAAAGGGATATGACGTTATTTTTTTATATAAATAATTGTTTCAAATGAAAATATGTCTGTAGATTTTGGGAGATGTCAATAGCAGTTTCTATAACTAAAAAAATGTTCATTTTACTTAAACGCACCTTTAAATAGAAAGCCAGGAGAACATTTGCATTTTTACCCAGGGCTGTAGGTCCAGAATCAAACTGTTTCCTGCTTAAAGATGAAACGAAACATTTAGAAGATTCAGACAACAAACTAAGTCTGAATATGGTCTGACTGCGATGAGCGTGAAGAGCAAATAGGAACGATGATGACACTGCTATACTATCTACAGACTTCCCTACTGCAGATGTCCTACACCAATGATAATAAGTTTTGCTCTTATTTCATGTTTATATTATTTTTATATAATTATGTTTTGTTCATGTGTAATTTTTTATGTTTATGCTTTGTTTGTTTCATGTTTATGTTCATGTTTTTCTTGTTTCATGTTATATCATGTCATGTTTTGAGTTCATGTCGTTTATGGTTTTTTTTTGTTTACTTTCTGTCTTGTACTGTGTCACGTGATCATAGTTCCTTATGTACTTCTTGTCATGTGATCCCCTTGTCTTGTTCCCATTGGTCAGTCTTGTATATGTAAAGGCCTTGTGTTTTCTTCTGTCAAGGATTTCGATTGTGTCCCTGCTTGAGTCAATGTATGTCAAACTATGTCTATGTATGTCAATAAATGTCTATATATGCCAATGTATGTCAAGCTGATTTTAAATTTTCTTCTGATATATTCAGGTTTATTCAGGTTTATTCAAGTAAAATTAATTCATTTTGTGTGTTTTTCTTTTTATGTTTGTGCTAGTATTCAAGATAAACCAAGATAAACTAAGATAAGAATAAATCAAGTCTAGATTAGATTAGATTATGTGTATTGTTTGGACAATAGTCTATGTTCAGTGTACACTATTCATCTACTCGCCTCAGTTGGATTCATTACAGACACTTATTCTGCATTACATTTTTACAAGATTATTGTTTTTACATTTTTATAATACAGAATTAATCAAGAGATATTTATATGAATAATTCCATAACAGCTGGTTAAACAAAGGGACTGACTACCCTCGCCCAGCTGTGAGCTAAAAGAAGAAGAAACACATTTTTGTTTCAATATAAGACAATAATACATTATGGTTTTATACATAGAGTGACAATCCCTTTTCCCAAATGCTGAATGTGGTTATCTTTGTAATAATCTAATATTAGAACAACTTTTTCTCTAGACTTGGTAGAGCTATTTATCCAGATCAAGTTTCATTTATAATAGTGAAGAGAGCCTTGCTCTGGGTTTCATCTTAGGCATCTTGGTGGGGTTGGGGTTTAAATGTTAAGCTACTGACTCACACTAGACTTGTACTTGTTCAACAGAAATGGTCACTTTAGGTAGCGCAGTGGTTAAGGTATTGCAGGACCAGTCCAGGCTCTGGTGGCGCCCTAGGCGTGATTGTAGATTTGCCCCCCCCCCCCATTAAATCCCAGCCCAAAGGCAAATCATCAAAAAAATTGCACTTTTAGTACTAAAATTTTGTTAACTGCCAAATCTTTACGCCACATACCAGCCCTGAGGTGTTGGACTGCTAATTGGAAGATTGGGGTTTCCCCCAAACCCCAATTACAGTACAACTCTAGGTGAACAGAAGACAAACGATATTGTTCCGATATATGACTTTTAGTTAGTCAGTTAGCTATGAACATTAAATGTGGTGTGATTTCTGTAATGTCAGCTTTATTTCTTCTTTATTCTTGTATAAACAGCCTGCAACACACTATAACAACATACTATTAAATGTAAATGACATGATCATTATATCATCACTATGATGTAAATAGCCCTTGTCTAAATTTAAAATGAGCAATGAATAGGACTGGATGGCTACTGGATTAGTAATATTTCAAAAATATTTATGCTAGGGTCAACGCTAGGAGTACTCCTATTACATGTCTTTTTTTTCCAAAAGGATCTAATAGTAATAAGAAGCTGGTAGTAAAAAAAAGCTATAGACATAACTGCTACCCTCCTTCTCACCTCATTATTACCTGGTATTGTTCACAATTTCTCTTACCTATACCCTCCGAATCTTCTCTTCCTCTCTAGCATCATGAACACTTTGTCTTTTCTTGACCCTGAACCAAACTTGGAGCTGGAAACACACCTAAACCAATCTTAATAACTGTACTTAAAACTTATAAGCAGGGGTGTTGAGGCAAGTTGCAGCTAAACTCTGCAGGACACTTTAGGACTGAGTGTGGTGACCCCTGACTTAGCCACTTGTTTATGTCCTTTTTTTTTTTTTTTTTTTTTAACAATGGACCTTTTTTTGTCCTATATCTTTTTAAGTAGCTGTCTGATGTATTGCTTCGCAGTAGAAATAAACTGAAAGCAGATTTCACCTTTTACCGTGCTTTGCTGTTTAGGTTATTTGATGTGACCTAACAAGCTTTACAGTATCTTCTCTTTATTACTGAATTTTACGCTCCATCGGCTCTGTCCTCTCTAACGGCAGAGGACTTTGTTCTTTCTTCGAAGCGAAGATTTGGAAAATCTGCAGGACCCTCACTCGAACTCTGACTACCTCTATGCTGCTCAGACAAACTATTCTTCTCTTTTACTGGTACATTTTTTAACTCTAGCAACAGACAAAAAAAATCAAAATGTCATCCTGTACAAGTAAACAAGTCATCATAACACCTACCCACTGAATCCAATCCCTTCCATAATTCTTCAGACCAACGTGTAATGCCCTTTGCCCTTCATAACTCTAATTATCTTCGGTTTGATATTAATTAGCCAAGTACCAGCTACCTTTAAGAGAGCAAGTTTTACTGCAATATTGAGAACACTTGTTTTTATAGACCAACTTGGAATTTATAGACCAACTTCGAAAACTTTATTAATCTGGCTTTAAAGTAATGAATTCAACAGTGACTGCCCTTTGGGTAATTACTGAGAAACTACATAACCACTCTTTTGCCCACCCTTTACCTGGAAGGTTGTTTATATCATGCAGCATGCAAACTTAATTCTGGTGTACCACAAGGCTCAGTACTTGGTCCCCCACCACTCCTTTAACTCAGGTAGATATATGAAATAAATAATAATTTAAGTTTGGCAAAAACAGCTGGAACAAAAAAATTTATTAGCTACAGCCTCTGGTAATAGAAAATGTCTGCTACACTGGTACGTACTGAACTTTAAATACCTTGCCTTTAAATACGATGCTCTATTTGCAAAAAATAAATGAAACTTAAGACACTGATCCCATTGGACACTTTTATGATAATTTTAGATGATTAGGAGCCCAAGAATGATATTGATATCCTCCCTTCTTCATACAAATTTATTATATGTTTATATATTTTAAACTTAAATTTGTCGTTTACCTGCATGTATGGTTTTGATGTATATTTACTGTATATATTCTGCTATTTGTCAAACCATAAAAACTGTGCTTCTGTCTATCTTGGCCAGAATACATTTGCAAAAAAGATTTTAAATTTAAAAATCCTTTTTATGATAAAAGAAAGGTTATAATAATACTGTAACTTCTGCATTAGAGTTGACTGTTCACTAAAAATAGGCCTAATATCCTGCTGGGTTTGGGAAAGACTTACATTGGCCTACATTTCCTGGACTTATGGTTTCAAGGCGGTTGATAGTAAATGTGATGTAAATGTAAATATTTGTTAAGTATTCTTTTTACAGCACAGTGAAATGTTTTTTTTTCGCATATTGCGTCTTAGTTGGGGTCAAGGCTCAAGGTCAGCTATAACAGAAATTGGAGTTTAGGGTCTTGCTTAAGGCCCCAACAGTGGCTGGCTGGCGGTGGTGGAGCTTAAATCCAGGTCTTTCTGGTCTTCAGATCAACAACCCCTTAACCATTTTGGCCATCACTGCCCCCGAGCCCAACGATATTAGATTTTTCATACAATAGTAGGTCAAGAGCGCCATCTGGTGGAAATGTTAAAATAGAAGCAGAATAAGCAAAGTAAAAAAAGCAAAGTAATAAACACTGTCCTACTATCAAAACATAATAAAATTGAAAACAAACATTAGCAGTGGTATCAATGATCTTCCTAACCAGTTTGCAGGGATACAGCATGTAGGAACAGCCAGTTAGTTGAAGATGCAGCTGCACTGCAGCAAAACTCATTGATGTCACAAAAAAGGGCAAATCCTTCTGGTGCAGAGAAAAGGAAAAAAAATGAGGAAGATAAAAAATGGCAAGATAAGGGTAAGTTAGGTATATTAATGTAAACTAAACAAGGCTGTACTGTCTGCTGGTTTATTTAGCTACTTTTCAGTACAGCACATTTCGATAGTACTGCAAGACTTTGAACGTTGAAGTGCAAATGCACACATGAGCACATTTATGGATTTGCTTTTGTTACAATAAAAAATATAGAAGGTTTGAAACATTGGTATGATGTAAGCAAAATACCTGTACAGAAAATAAAGTTAATAAAGGGTGTGTTCGATTTATAGTGTGTGAATAATCAATAATTGACAGTAAGTAGTCATATTGGCGGCCCTTTGAAGGCTTAGTCAGGCTCTGCTTCTACTAACATATAAAGCATTGGATGGTCTTGCGTTGTACTACTTGAACAAACCTTTATTTTTTCATGATCCTCCATAGCCACTACAATCAAAATGTGCACCCCAAGAAGCAAAGGCCGGCTGGTGCCAGCACATACATGGTGCTGTTGCACTCCAGGTGAACCGGGTTCAATTCTGGCCTGGGGGTTTTCTGGTCCTACATTGCCCCTATCCTACTTATTGGTTTCACCTCTGTCCTATTTTTTGAATAAAGGCAATAATGCCCAAAAAAGTAGAAAAAAACACAGCAGTGGCAGAGCCCCACTGCTATGGAATTACCTCCCAATTAGTGTTCGGGACTCCAACACAGTCTTAGCGTTTAAGTCCAGATTGAAAACATTTTTGTTTTATATTTTTTTAGTTTTCTTCATGTCTGTCTCACTCGCTGGCTCTCTGTTTTTAGTTTAGCTGTTATCGCTAGTCTTGCTGTAGTGCCTGCCTGCACTTTAACTCAATGTACATTGTCCTGAATCATTACATGATCATAAACACATCTAACTCCCTACTCTCTCTCTTTATCCTCTTTTTTCCTTTTACTCAAAGGTTCAATGTTCAAGAAGCTTTATTGTCATTTTGACTATATATATAGCAGACGCAGTACACAGTAAAATGAAACAGCGTTTCTCCAGGACCCCATAGTGCTACACAAAACAACACAAATTACACAAAACAATAACAACAAAAAGCCACTTAACAGAACAACACAGAGCTAAAGACTAAAAGTAAATTGTCTTAGCAACATAAAGTGCATGTGTGCAACCTGATTCAAACACTCTGTCCGTCTCTCTCTCTACCGAGTTATACATGCTCCTAAGCTCCTAGTGTTCCTGTCAGCGTCTTAGGACATTCGTGATCTATGCGGATGCTGTTCTTCTGGTTAGAGTGCTTCTGAGGGTGGACAGATGGTGGGCTGCAGCATGCATCATTTCATATTTGATGGCTTCAGTTGAAGGAAATTGGAGTTGAACTTTTGGTCAACAAAGAATTTCACTGATTTGTCAAGTGCTCAGTGTTTGGATATTTATTTGTTTGGACATTATTAATAATTTATACACCCTGCTGTCACCCTGATGAGAATGGGTTCTTTTCATAGGCTGGTTCCTTTCAGGACTTCATTCTTATGGAGTATATATATATATACACACACACACTGTATGTAAAACATATTTCTATGATTAAAGGCACTATACAAAAATCAACTTAATTAAACTTGTACATGTAAGAAAAAACTGATCATTTCTTGATGAAAAAAGACATTTATTTACATTTCTTTATGATTTCAATAGAATACTGAAGTCGTAATTATGACTAATCTTAATTATGACTAATCAATATTTCATGTAAAATAAACACCAAGTCTGACATTTTAATTTAATTTGGTTTATTGAAAGAAATATTATTCTTTTGTTTTTATAAATTCAACCATTTATAATTCACACAATCAAGACCTGTATCTTATCTTTCTGGAGTGATTTGATATGGACTGAGACTATATGACTGTCCACCAGTATTTTCAGTTTGTAGTTCTGTTTTATTTTATAATGCCAAAATCTCTTTGCAAATATTGTTGTTGTTACAGTAGCAATTATTTTCCACAATGTCCATTCTTCTACCAGGTAAAAGTCAATGAAATCACTCTAGCAAGTGACCAGGAAGTACAGTGCATCTGTCTCCACATTCGAAATTCAACAGCGAGTCAGCTGCCTTTGCCTCTATCCTTTGAGTGCAGCATGCAAATAAAATGTGCACAAAGGTGTATTGACTTGTATTATATAATTACTATCATTGTCACTTTCATTATTATTATTATTATTATTAACAGAATTATTATAATTTTCTAAATCAAACATATATATTTTCATCTACAGCTTTTTTACTTCTGCATTTCAAAGCATGCCAAGGAAATGACAGATTCTGCATAGTGCCGGCTATATGAGTGCCAAGAATTCATTTCTTTACAAGACTCTCCTATGTACAGTACCTTAGAAGGGAAAAATGCGCAATCCAGTGTAAATACATTACCAAAATAAATAAAAACCAAGACTAAAAAATATATACATAGCTAACAGTTGTTGGAGAAGTAGATATGTGAAAAAAACAAATCTCTAATTATATACATCTTGCAAGGGGATTCGGTAAAGTGCACAGCGGTACACTTAACAAATAAAACACGAGGGTCGTGGTTACATAATAGAAGGAGGCTAGCTTACAATAAACCCTAGATGGTGCCACACACATATTCATGGGGATAAATATTTTCTTATTAGGAAATCGTTTTGGATATAGAGTTGCAAGAATAGATACTGTAGGCTGCGTTGTCTTGGTATCTAAACATCCTTGCGTTCCTCCCGGAGATACAATTCGATAAAGGCTAGAAACCTTTAACTTGCCAGAAAAAAACAAGCAATCTGAGATTTTTCTAACAGTGCTCACCGTTTAAAATATATTTTCGGATTTGACACAAACTTATACACATTGCTGGAGAGAAATATCTTTCAATGCTTTGGTTGTTCTCTAAAGTGCAGTTTACAGACACGGGAAAATCCAGTTGCTCCTATTACAGCTATAGTTAAATACATTGTGAGTAGTATGAGTAACCAATCAGTAGGAATTCGTCTTGCTGCACTTGTTGGCTTCTAACAGCTGTGCTCTAAATAAAAGAAAATGTGCTCTGCAATCTTCTACATACTGGAAAAAGGGTGGAGAAGATTGCTGGTGACAGCCAGCAAATTGGATTTCATTCCGTTTTTAAACATTTGTCAGAAAACTTTGTATACGGATGCTTGCCAGTAGCATGCAGCACAAAATCTTCTGCTACCTGAAGAATCATATGCAGTAATCTTCAACTTGATAGAGCAGCGAAGCTTATTTGTTTAAATGTGCTATACGGTGCACTGTATGTAATTAAATTTTATGTTTATCGTCACCGCATGTCTCACACACGTACACATAGATTTGGGTTAAGAAACATATTTTCCTTCTGCAAAAGAAAGATAAACATTAATGTGAGGTTGTGGTTTTTGGGGTTAAGTATTGCTAATAAATTAGGACATCCCTAAAACATACAAGTATAAAAACTTGACTGATGCAAACTTGGACACATTTTGGAGCATCACCTGACATCATGCAGGGTTTAATACAGACACGTTTGTTATGTTTACTTTAGTGATTAAGCCACGCTATAACCTGCCATTTACAAAAAAGTTGATATGTTCAGTTATGACATGGCTTTAGACACATCAGATTCCACCTTAATAATGCAAACCAGTCGATCCAGGGTGTGCTAACTTTCTAATATGCCTTTACCAGAGACAGGAAAGAAGGAAAGACAAGACAGAACAGACAGATCACACGAGGTGTTTCTGTTAGGCCAGCTAACACTAAAAAGTTAAGGAAGTCTTTTATGTTTTTTTTTTTTTCTCGAATTTTTTAGTTTTTTTAACTTTGGAAGCGCTGCGGACATAATATAGATAAAGATTTCTGCAAAATTTCAGTGCAAGACATAATGGCTACTTGGATTATTAATTTCATTATTATTTATATATTAATCCAATACTGGATAACAGTAGTAAAGGGACAATTTAAACATGGATGCCTTCATTGAGGTGCATTCTGCTTTTAAAATAAAAGCCTTAAAAGGGTTAGACACCCCTTTCTCACCCACACTGTTCCTCATGTTTATTTTAACATCAGCTTGCTAATGTTTTCAGCAGTCTTGAGAAAATCCACCACGCATTTTAAAGAAGGGCCTTCATTCTCGTGTTGCCCTCAGTGAAATATGGTCTTTTAGTCCAGTACATTCAGACAGTGACAGACATATACCGCAGTGCAAAAACTGGAACGAAGGGAAACCACTCTTCCCCTCAGCCGATGCGATTCATAAGGAAGAGAGAGAGATTAGTAAAAGAGGCAGAAAAAAGGACAGTTGTTCCATCTGTGTTTGTTCTCTCCATTGATTGTGTCCTCATCACCTCCTTTTTCCCCTCCCTCCCTAGCTCCCAGGGTCAGAGCGATGTCTTTGCGGTGTCCGTGAGTCCAGAGGCGTTTGTGGTTCCTGGAGGGAGAAGCGCCGCAGAGTGTTGTGGTCTGGAGGCTCAGTATTGTGGTCTAAATTGGACAGAGCCTGCACGGGGGCAGCTTCTGGGCTTAGTAATGGCTCCCTCATAAACTGAAGTGACTCACACGACTTGGCAGGAAATTCCTCAAAATCCTGAGGATCCAGAATCTGACGAATAGAACAGATGCAAAACAAAAATAGGCAATTTATAGCCGATCAAAATCAAGTCAAAATTTATTTTTTTACCCTATTTATATTGACCCAGTGGCCACTTTATTATTTACACCTTATTTTAATATGTATTTGCCAATAGGTTTTAAATTATAAACAAATTATAATGTTATTTCACTTAAATGGAAACAGGGAAGTAAAAAAGTAAGTGTTAAGGTTAAAGTCAAAAATAGACCTATTTTTCATGGGGTAAATTCTAGAATATGGCTTAGCTGGGATTTCTGTGGTAGAAATTCTGCAAAATACACTACTTCATAGCTAAGTTCTGTATCTGTGCAGAGATAAACCTGTGAGAGTGAGGATAGTCTCTCAGACTCCAAAGTTGTGACAGTCCGGATAAGAGACTCGTCAGGACCCAGGCTTGAGCCGAGGTACAGAGATGCCTGGGGAGGTGAGGACACTGTGCTGTAGGCTGGAGGAACCATCGTCATCTGCCTCTGGAGCAACTGCATGATTGCACTGATGTCTGTGGACATACGGGTCTCCAACCTGCAAATTATATACACAAACAATTTTTTTGTTTGGTAATAATACTAATTCAGAATTCTAATAATAATAATTATTTATTATGAATATAACTATTAATGAATGCTAACTATTAATGTGATTAAAATTAAACGGGTTATGTCTATGTAACTATCTACTACTACTGTATCTATCTATCTATCTATCTATCTATCTATCTATCTATCTATCTATCTATCTATCTATCTATCTATCTATCTATCTATCTATCTATCTATCTATCTATCTATCTATGTGGATCATTGGATTGGTAATTGGTTATTGCTGGGCTCCTGAGCAAGCCCATTAATCCTCAACTGCTCAGATGTACAAAAAAGATATAAGTCACTCTTGATAAAGCAATCTACCAGTGCTATTTACCAATTCTACAGCATTTATTTGTTTAGGTTTAGTTTGTTTTAAACAGTAAAGTAAGTTTTACAAGACTAGACTAGACTGGTTAGAGGTGGGTATTTAATGAGTTATTGTATTATCAATGGGTTATTGTATTAAATAATAAATGATAATTGCATTGAAATAAAATTAACCTCAAATGGAGAAAATCCCAGTGGATTGGGGTGCGCTACTACGTGCTAATTTTTGTGATAAATGCAGATATTTGAAACGATAAACAGATACAGATAACAATTATAATGTCACTTCTAGGGAGTAGGAATTAATCCTAACCAGTATAAACATGATTAATATTTGAATATATGGCATTCTTTAAAACATACATTTTATTGCATTCATGACAACATTTTACTAATTTACCATGGTAATACTATTGTTTTTACAATAGATATTTTCTGTACTGTGAATATTTTAATGATTTGGTTTTTACACTTTTAACAAATCTTGATGTTAACGGTTGAAATATGTACATTTCATTGGCTCTGTACATGTACCTTGCACAATGACAATGAATTGAATATACTTAATATACTTATACTTAATACATGAGACAATTCAATTAATTAAGTCCTGGCTATATTGGCAATAAAATGTGTCTGTGACCTGTTGAGTTGTGTCTGCAGCATGTCCAGCCTGTTCTCCAGCTGGCTCCGCTGCTGTCTTGAGATTCGGTGTAACAGGGCATTCTGCTGAGATGGTGGTGGTGATGGGAGATTACTGCGGGGCAACTCCTGATACTGACGGCCCCGACTCTCACCCCAGAAACTGAAAATGTTGGACACACCTGACAGTGCACCTAAAGTAATGATAATGATGTAAAGACAATTGTAGTAAAAAGTGCATCAAAATAAAGAGACCGTTGAAAATGTTATAATCACTGTAATGTATAAATTGTCTAAATGCACTTTTGAGAAGCTATTTATTACATGGTTGTTCAAGAAATAAGAGGCTATTTACTTCATCAGTTAAATAACTGTTGTTGTTTAGTTTGTTGCCAACTAAAACAATCATCCATGCAGTAATTATTTAATCGGAGGCTCCTTTGCTTAGCTAATTTTGGACAGACAGTGTATATCTCACTGAAATATCCTTATCTAGGTGCCTGTCTAACTCTTATACACAGGAAACACTGTAAGGATCATTTCCTCAAAAGAGGTAATCTCAGTAGAAAAGATATGCGTGTTCTTCCTATATACAAAATATGGCCAAAAGTTTGTGGACACCTGAGCATCATATACATATGTGAAGGTAACTATAGTTAACATTATGAAGCCTGGATTTTGGAATATATGTTCAATCAGCTACAAAAGTATTAGTGAGATCAGGCACTGATGTTGGGTGAGGAGGTCTGAGGTGCAGTCAGCGTTCCATTTCATCCGTAAGGTGTTTAATGGAGTTAAGGTAAGGACGCTATGAAGAAAACTCAAATTCTTTCACTTTACCATAACATACAATGTCTTCATGGAACTTAGGCTCCTTGTACATCAAGAGCCTAACGTTCTAGCGTACAGAATACAAAGACATTCTACATATTCAGAGAAGAAACACATATAGGCTCAATAGTGGCCATATAAACGTTTGGCTATATAATGTGATTTTTTGTAAGACTGTAAGGTCATCTCCTATAACATTCTAATATTTTTTCTCATCCTTACTGTGATTTATAATAGAATATATTTTAGAGTAAAGTCAGAAGTACATGTCTAAGTAAAAAAGACAAATACAGCTTAAAGTCTAGATATTACAACAATAGCTTTGGGTTTTGTTTACTATTTTTCTGGCCATCTTTAAACTTACCTGAAAGAGCATTGCAGGTGTTGCCCGTTTTAGGATCTGCTTCCCTTTCAGGAGTGTCAATAAAGTTCATAGAAGTGCCTTGGTCCTGAGAGAGCTCTAATAATGTTGTTGGCAGAGTAGAATGCGTATGAACAAGATCCTCTTCTTCATCGCTACTGGAGTGAGAAGAGATTGAACTCCAAGGCCCCTCCAAATCCGGTTTTAATCCCTCATTCTGATTACTCCTGGCCTGTTTCTTATTACGCCGCACTGGCTTCTGATTCTTCTTGATTTCTCCTGCATCTGCATCATCTTATAAAACACAAACAATACTAGATATAAACTTATAGCTTACTAATACAGTGGTCTGAAACTTCAGGGTAAAATATGTGACAGGTTGAAATGTTGGCAAATATTATTTGTCTATTATTTTGTAAAGTACCTTTTTCTGTCCGCCGACGGAAGGAAAGCTTTCTTTTGCGGAGTTTGTTAAAGCCTGTGCAGTCTGAGTCATTGCTGCTTGGAGACCCAGGAATCATGTTGGTCTGCCGTAATAAGGCTTATATTATTACAGTGACACTTTTGCTTAATATAAAATTATCAAAAAACTTTACTATATAACTAAATAAATTTAATTGAAACATTTACCAAGTAACACTTGCTGGTTGTGATCTATAAATGGATTGTTAAAAAAGAGGGCAAAATGGTGCTTCAGTGGTGTTGGATTGATACCCGGAAGGTCAAGGTTTGATTTCCAGCACCACCAAGTTGCCACTGTTGGGCTTCTGAGCAAGGCCCTTTACCCCCAATTGCTCAGTAATATAAACAAGATAAATGTGAATTGCTTTTGATAAAAAAAAAAAAAAATAATAATAATAATAAAATTCTGCTCTTCATGAGAGTTGTTTAGGTTCTAAAAGCAGACCTGAGGTCAGGACCTGAAATTAGGTAAATAAGAATGGGTTCCAGTTCATCCTAAAGGTGTATAACATTAATGTCAGTGCTATAAGCAGGTCAATTACGATTTTTTTTCGATTTTGACCTCTTTTTATTAAAGGGAAGTTAAAATGTTACAGCAATCATCTCACATACATTGTATATTATATACTATATTTCCAATTTTTGGCAAAGAACTAAATATGGCTAAGATTATCAGGTGTCCACATACATTTGATCATATAGTGTCAGACAGAGAAGAAAGTAAAAACGCTGATGTGTGACTATAACTGATATTGCAATGACATACATCTCTCAAATTGAAGGTAATCTCTAGGTTGCTCCAGAAGTGATCGGAGAACTCCGGATACATGTCCAGCACCTCCAGAACATCCTCTCTCTGGATCTTGTGCAAGTCACAGTAGGTAAGAGCCCTGACATCAGCGTTAGACTTGCCTGGTCGAGCATACAGGTTGATGGGCTCACCAAATATATCATTTTTTCCTGTTATAATGAGAGATATCATAATCAAAATAGTTAAAATGTAAAATGATATTTTCTGTTTGCATGTTCTGTAAAAAAAAATTCTATTTTTAAGATAGCACGGCTACATGTTTCTGATTTTTTGTTAAATTTGACCTAGCGGGTACTTTTATTCCATTTCCAGCAGATGGTAGCAAATCATTTAATAATAAACAAACAAACCCCGAGGTGCCACTGTTTATTGCTCTGCACATAATTTACCCACAGTTAACAAATACCCTTTCACAAAATAGTAACAGCGTAATGCCGTTCAGTCATTAATTTTTATTAGTAGCTACCTAAGATGGCCACCACCACGTCTCCACGTAGTATTTCGATGGATCCTCTGGAAATAAAGTAGAGGGCTGAAAGCACATCACCCGCATGGACCAGTGTGTCACCCGGTGGGGCGTGAGTGGTTTTGAATTTCATAGCCAGAGCTCGCAGACAACCTTTAGTAGATCCTTTAAAAGCTTTACAGTTCTGCAGGAGAGTACGGTTAAGGTGCAGACATATATCTGCCTGAAGACACTCAGGGAAGCCTTTCAGTACCTAAAGTTAACAAAAAAGGTGTGAATAAATATAAAAAAATTATACATTTTTTTAATAAATATTAAAATAATTAAGGTTAAGACAGAAAACAAAATATACCATAACTTAAAAATAAACTAGGTGGAAAGGTCAAACTAACAAAAAAATATTTTGTATATAGATTAAATATAGTGCATTTATAAAATTATTTAGAAAAGTTATTGTTTCCTTATTAATAAAAGGAAAAGGTTACGGCACTTGTTATAACACTTAAAACAAGCTGATTCGAAATTAGTCATTTTCTTTATCTTTGTCGTGAACGTGGAAAAATACAGACAGCATCTTGATCAACTTAGATCACGGACGCTGATGTTTTGAGAAGGTAATTCTACCTACTGCAAATTTGTGTCACCATATCATTGTATCATTGTATCAATGTACCAGAGACCAGTTTCGTACATGAAAATTTTTCCACTTTAAAGACGTGAGGGTTCCAATAAAAAAAAAAAAAACCCTTCTTAGTTCATAGTATGTAATTTGAATGCAATATCAGGCAATTACAATAACAGGTAGGAATTTTGGTATTGGGCAGCACGGTGGTATAAGACCCAGGCCACACAGGACCCAGGACAAGACACACAGGGGCCTTTCTGTGTGTAGTTTGCATGTTCTCCCGGTGCTTGCGTGGGTTTCTCTGGGTACTCCGGTTTCCTCCCACAGTCCAACAACATGTATGTTTGTGTGTGTGGCCCTGTGATGGACTGGCGTGGGTGTACCCTTCCTGCTTGGATAGACTCCAGCAGATCCCCGTGACCCCGAATTAGGGAATAAGCCGGTATAGACTGATGACTGAAAGAATAAATGAATCTTGGTATTTTTTTTTTAAATGCAGCTTTCTTTTAGCTGGCATTCTGTAACTCTCCTGCTGTCCCATCGTTTACTCGTTCCTTTCTTAAGAAGCTCCAGTAAATTTAGTTTTTGGCTCTTTTTTTTTCAAGGGTTAGCTTGTGTCGCTGATGCGTGAAAGAGCATGCCAGAGACCAATGTGGGGGTGAGGGAAGGGTGGAAGCGTTTTTTAAAATAAGATACGAAAGACTAAAATAACAAATTTTTTCCACAATTTTTTTTCTCTGTGCCCCGGTACCAAATGATCCATGGACCAGTACTGATCTTCGGGCCGGGGGTTGGGGACCCCTGATTTAGTCGATTTTGACATAATTAAGAACATAAACAAGCTGAACAGATAAAAGTGTCTGTGTATGCTGACGTAAATGATACCTTAATTTAGGGTTCCCACTCTTTCATGAACAATAATTAAATAATTAACCATTTATTTTACATCAAGCACCTATCAAATCCACACCCTGACATATATATTGTGTCATAAAGGACCTTATACTTAACATTTGAATTAAAAAATTCTGAGTAATAATGTTTGAATGTGTAGGCTTTAGAACTTTAGACTGATTTGTATGGATGTATATTGCAGAGAGATTATCAAAAGAAACTGCTAATTGTATTTGCAAGTGCATTTTCTATTTGTGGATAAATTGTAACAGCACACAAACGCAATTGCAAACCGCTTACATTTCCGTTTGGTAAAACTTGTGATTTCATTTCCTAACCTTTAAACTGAAACCGGGACAGCCAAAAAGTAAATGACATTAAAATTTGCTGACATTATTTGAAATCTGTTATTTATGCTGTTAATAAATAAAGAATTAAAAAAAATCAAAAGCCTTGAAGGGAAAGTGGTAGCACAGTGGTTAAAGTATTAGACTGTGAACCTGGAATTTGTGGGTTTGAATCCCAGTACCACCAGGCCCTTAACCTCAAATTGCTCAGTTGTATAAATAAGATAGAAATTTAAGTCGTAATGGATAAGAGCGTCTGTAAATGTAAGCATAAATAAGAACATTAAATTGTGTGGGATGATTCGTATGATGGAAGTGGAGGACACTATGATAGTCGCAAAACAAATTGATCATAGTTCTTCCTCTACAGCAGTGATTTCTGTGGAGGAGCTATAATAATGGGTCACAGAAAGACCAGTGTGAAGTCAGCAGATTTTTATAGGGATCCTGTTGAAGTGGCTAACAGGTTTTTTTTGACAGCGCTTTTTTAGAGGAGTTTTACAGAGTTTCCTGAATTCCTTTTCTTTGAACACACAGCTATGTGAAAGAGTGTTTACTTGATCGCAAAATAGATTAAATTCAGCAAATGCAGAATGTATTTCTGCAGAACATCAACGAAACGTACATACTGAATAATAGTTATGTCATTATTTTATCACCTATACTTTAAATACATAAATTGCTTGCCACAGCACTGCCCTTACTGTCATTACTGTCTTACTGTCACTGAGTGGAATTAATCGCAAAAAAAATTGAAAATGAAAGTAAACAGTTAGCACTCACTTAAATGTGCGACAAAATATATACAAGTATTCCATTCCTTAGAAAACTGTCCTGCGCAGTGCTTTACGCTGTGCACCAACCCACGCTGCGTATTTTTGTACTAAACTACCCCATCTTCCACCCGCAATTTTTTTTGGTCCATGACAGCACATTTACTACAATTTTTTGAAATATAGCACCGGAAACAAAAATTTATTTCAAATTTAATTCAAGCTTTTCAAGGGCCTTTTTTTTTTTTGGTTTTCAAGTTCTTTCCAGGCCTTGAATACATTCAAGGCATTCAAAAACTTTTACGTACTTTCACGCTGGGACCCTGTTACTTGAAAGACCTTCATTTAATAAACCTAAAACTAATTTCATTAAACCCAAGGTTAAGTGTTACATCTGGTAGAATCTTGTCACTTTGCCAATTTCGTAGATCATGTGAAGCAAGGTAATGTCATCATAACTAAAAAAAAAAACCTTGACGAACAGGAAGTGTATTGGGAGTCTTGTCAGAATTGAGTGAAAAATGTATGAAGAAGCCTTGTCTTTAATGTATGTATATATTATTCTAAGAGCTTCCAGAATGTCCATTTGGGACAAAGGTTCACTCTCTATGTGGGAGCAATGAACCAAAAAAGTGACACCGATATAGATTTATTTAGAAATGTGTGAATATTTTTAATCGGTCCAACAAAAGCCTGGACTTCTTAAGAGCACCATGACCTTTAGTAAGGATCATAGTTTTAACTTTTACCACAATATTGACTCAAAACATACAACGAAAACAATGCATTGGCTTTAGCATGAATCTTTGAATGGCTAGCCTATCTAAAACCTAAAATATTGAGAAATGAAGATATAAGATATAAAGTGCTATGCTATGTACCATTAGTACCATACAGCTGCAATTACTGCCAATGGTGCTTAAACGGAGTGCTCAATAAAAGGTCTGAGCACTGTTGAAATGCACTGCACATGTACAGTCTATGGTGGCTTGACACAGTTCAGTGACTCCTGCAACAACCTCTAACCCATTCTCGGGTGATCAGTCAAATTCGGTCACATTATGCTATTTCTGTCTAATGTCGTCCATCTCATCAACCTCATAAAAAAGTGTCTTTCTGTTCCTGGAATATAAGTTCGCCATATTTTCTCATTATTAGTAATGAGACACCGAATGAAGTGGGTGGAGAAAAATGACCTAATTTTTCTCAAGCCCATTTTGCTTATCGGAGGGTTTGCTTTTTAATACAGAAAACTCTTTTCTTCGCCAACACCGGATGAAGAGTATAATAAGTAAGTGTTGTAAGTGTTTTACCGCTGAGACTGGGAAAAGAAAATCAAAACTTAAGCAAAGACAGAACAGCAATTACAGCACCCAGATTTGAGCTCAATTAACACATGTTTTTAGTGAGAAAAAAATAACTGGAGTAAAAAAATATATTTTATAAAGGAAACATAGACTGTAAAATTTAAAAACAGAAAAAAACTCCATCATTCTAAGCTACAAAGCAAAGTATAATATTTTGAGCAGTAACGCATCTCCTAACACTTAATAGTACATGTTTAACAGTGTGTCTCAGAGTCTCACCGCATTCATGTCAATTCCGTTAGTGTAGGACCAGGCGTGTTGGAAATACTCCTCCAGTCTCTGTCTGAGTGGGTTCGGGATTTGGTGGAAACGAATAAACTCTCTGACTCGGAGCATCTGAGTGTGGTAGCGTGCCGTACCCGAGTATAGCCGCTGTATGATGGCTGACACATTCCCAAAGATACTGGCGTACATAAGAGCTAGAAACATAGAAATGATTAGTTGAACATGTCTCATATACATACTGTGTCATTTTCATGAACAGACTGTGGGACAGATTATTCATACTTCATCCCACTATGTTACTTAAACTTTTTAAACACATTTATAGATGGATAGAATGCTCCAGAAGGAATGCGGATATAAATTAGGATATTTAATTGTCTAATCATTTAGGCTCATAGAAATATTAAGAATATGTGCTATTGTATAAGCTATACCACACATCTAGCACCTAAAGCATTATTCTTTTCTAATATATTCGAAATATAAAAGATATGAAGCATTAACCTAGAAGAAATATGTAAAAAAAAAAAATTAGCACTGCCCTTGCTTTTAACTTCACGTTAACACTTTTATACACCACTGAGAGGATCCTTCAGCAACGTTTTTAACACTGCTAATTACCTGGTTTAGGCATATTCAGTCAATTAGAGGGTATACAAAATTCTACCCACACGTCCTTATCTAATTGCCTGAACACACCTGAACCAAGTCATCAGCAGTGGGTAGAACAGGGGTAGCTGAAAAACAAGTAGACAAAATAACTTAAGTAACTTAAGGACCATGGGTTACCCAGTCCTGCATAAGACACAGGACACACTGCAGAGTATAAATAGAAAAATAATAAAATATTACTTTTTCCAATAAAACATAGCAGCGGTAAATGTAAGTTAAAAGAATTTAGTATGGAAAGCGTTTGCACTAAACAAATAATTTAAAACAGGTCTGCTGGAATAATTAAAAAAGTATAAAAAATAGGATGGTAGTGGATTTTAATATTCAAATATCTATAGTATTTGTTTACGAATAATTAGTTTAGAATCTTGATGACACTTCTGGACCCTCGATCAAGGCTCCTATATTATGAAACATACCTGGTCCTGACCTGGTCCTCTGACAAGGTAAGATATCTAAAATTTTTAGAAATAATAATAAAAAAAAATTACTAAAAATTACTGAAAATCACTGATACTTACATCCAATTAGCATGACACAGATGGAGAAGATCTTCTCTGAGTTAGTGTTGGGGGAGACGTTACCAAATCCTACACTGGTTAAGCTGCTAAAGGTAAAATAGAGAGCAGTCACATATTTGTCCTTAATGCTGGGTCCTGAGTTATTGTTATTGTAGGGTTTCCCGAGTTGATCCCCAAGGGTGTGGAGCCAGCCAATGGCACCGCTGCGCTCTACATTTCCGATGGCGTACCAGATACAGGCCAACCAATGAGCAATGAGTGCAAAAGTGCACATGAGAAGAAAGAGCACGGCTGCACCGTATTCTGAGTAGCGGTCCAACTTCCGGGCCACTCGAACAAGCCTCAAGAGCCTCGCTGTCTTTAGCAGACCGATTAGAGTGGTTGTCTTGAAGGGGGAAAAAGAAAGAAAGATTTAAAATACATAGCTGACATAACAGCATAGTTGTTACAACAGAAGATAAAAAAGCGAGTAGGTCACAAAGAGTTCAGTACACAAAGACTTTGGCAGCAGCCACAGAATGTTTGGCTGAATGGTGTGGAAATATAACCAACCTTGCAGCAAACCTTTGCCAGGCAAAAGAAAATGGCAAAAAATACCCAGAGAACCATACAAATAATTCCCACATCCAAAAAAAAGGACAGGTATCAGGAACAAAATTTCAGTACTCGTACCCGGTCTTTAAAAAGAGATAGTTGTTTCAGGCTTGTTGAACTTCAACTAATAATATATAATAAAAAAACATGAGATTTTCCATATTTCTGTTGTTAGACATAAAGCATACACCATAAACTTAACAAAGCATCGAAATGTTTACATTTCTGTGTATTACATTCCAGAATATGGTGCTGATATAAATAAATGCAACTACATTTTATCTGGAAGGCTCAACTAATAAAATTGTAAATCGATGCATTATAATGTGAAAAAAGGGTAAATAATAATTCAACTCGGGAATTAACAAGGTATTGCATAATTTTGCTGTCCCTCATTGTCATTTAGGGTTCCCATGGCAACTAAGCATCGTGTACATTGCATAATGCCAACATATGATGCTTTACAACGGCATCAAGCAACAATTTTTTGCTTTAACAACATCCATAAGACAATCTTACTTCCTACAATAATTTACATCAGTTTACAACACGTTTAACTCTCACTTTATCCAGGGTGCTGCTGGAAATATTAGGCCCTATGTAAGAATATGAGGTACCACACCCATTTTGCAGCAAACATACTATTACATCACTGCTAGTACTGTTACTACTAATAAAACAGATCCCTGTTGGCCTCCAAAGTGTGTGGACCCTTCATCGTAACTCCCTCTCTTAGCGGCCCCCCGACTTCATCTTCATGTTAGTAAGGAACTGGACTTATTGCTACCCTTATCAGTATGCAGATCATTTGCCAAACAGATGTTAAAGTCTCAGCTTTTATTCCCCGTTATTAAATCTTATTTTAAACTTTTTCTTAGCACTTGTTCTCTTACACTGAGTATTTTCTCACTTATGATGTAACTTATTTTCCCACATGTGCCCGTTTCCCTGCTTTGTGATTATGTCTTTGCCTCAGTTAAACCTTGTTGACTGTTTTGTATCATACTATGTGTTTGATTATCCGTGCGCCTTGGGTATACTTCATGCTGATTATACACATTAGTGTCCTGATGACAACCACCAGACATTACAAATTTAAGTACATTTAATCTATTTTTGAGGTTATATCAATAATTTATAGGTTAAAAAATCCCCCAAAAATAAATTAACCTAATGAATAAAAAAGACACAAGCAAGGGAGAAAGGGAAAGAGAAGGGCAGAGAGGCAGTACTATGTGACTAATGTGAGTTGGATGATATACTATAAGACATAAATATTTCTTCGAGTTTTACATGTGGTGACAGAGAGCTACGTTTGATCCTAGTCCTTGTACGAAGGTCATTATATCAATAAAACAACTATATCTTAAAGAGATTAGACTTTAAGCACAGTTTTCTCCCTCAGGGCACAACTACACACAGTGTTGGAGCTGAAAGCTGACATTTTTTTCCTCAACAGTCTAGTAAATTATTCCTTATTTATCAAGATCTCAGACAAGAATAGCACACTCAAGGAAATTTAAAAACTCGAAAATAAGCCAGCACTCAAATGGGTAAAGTCATCAATTATGCCCTGACCGAACACAGCACTGTCACGTTTCCCAAGTGTAATTCTAATCAGTTACATGACTATTATATAATAACATCCTATTCATGTAGAATTAGAAATATGCCATTCGTAACAAAATACTGATTCTACAGATATTTGTGACTTTTTGGCCCTGCCAGACCACTAGAGGGCAATATGGTGCATTGCCCAAATTCTTAGGGGTTTGGGGGTTTATATAATTGTCCTACTGGGTCGTTTACCAATGAATATTGAGGGCATCATAGCCAGTCCCAGGCATAAGCAAACTGGGTGGCTGCTTAGGGCCACTGTAGCCACCAAGGGGCCCCCAAGAGTACATGAAATTACATATATTTATGTATAAATTGTCATATGTATGAAATTAGACGTATAATATAAACAATACAGGTAAAACTGATAATGTGTGTTTTCGAGCCTGGCTTAGCCCTGAGGGGCATTATATAAGCGCTGAGTTGTTGTCCCATCAAGTTGCCAGACGGAGCTTAAAATTGTACACTTTTCTTTGCCTCTGTTTTGTCCCAGGTTGCTGTTTGTATTATTAAAGAATTTCGGTATGTGTATTTGACTCAGTTAATACATAAAAATTCAACATTCAACATATTTAATTAGGAACTTTAGTATGGAACTGCGGTCGAGTAACTGTCAGTATTCACAAACTATATTTAGGTTAATATTTAATCAAAGGTTTCAATACAAATCCAGATACATAAAGTCATGTGTTACCCTGCTGTTATAGAATAACTATTATGGATGATTAAATAAGTACAGTAAAACACAGAAACTGTCCTGCAGAGTAAGGAGCCATGAGTAAGGATAGTACAGTTTGACCCCGCTTATGGATCCTAAGAGTTTAAACAGGTTAAACATTATCGTTTAACCTGTAAGCATAGCAACTATGTGCACATTTTGTACACAGATTATTAACTAATAGCTTCCTAACAACCTTTTGTCTAAATTAGATAGTTAATTATATGGTAAACTAAAATGACTAAATGCTAAACTAAGCCAATTTTTGTTTTGCATGTTTAAGGAAAAAATTCATAATTTTGAAAATCTGCAGATCTAAATAAAAAATCAGGGGTGGTTTTTTTTTAAAAGATTTAAAAATCAAAAATCAGGGTTAATTTAAAATAAGTATTATTTTTTTTGCTTTTATTGATAGGACAGAGGGATGAAATGGGGAAAATAGAGAGAGAGGTGGGACCATGACTGAGGAAAGGACCCAAGCTGCAAATCGAACCCAGGTTGCCGGAGCACAACAACTTGACAACTTTAGGTTTTACGGTGGTTACCAGCACTCCGCCTTAACCCGCTACACCATGATGCTGGCCACGGTTAATGTGCTGCAAATTAAAAGTATTTTAAAAAGTATTTTATTTTATCAATACTCCCATAAAGTATAAATAAACCAAAATAATGCTCCAAGTACAGTGACTTGACTTGAATATTTTTTTACCAAACTGTAACTTATACCGCATCACTGACTCACCTCCTCGCCATTGTCGTAGATAAGCAGGTCAAAGGGGATGGCGGCCACCATGTCGATGAGAAACCAGCCTTTGAAATAGTGCACAGCGATGCGCAGTGGGTGGCTCACCACCTCATCATTGGCGTTGACATAAGTGGTGCGAAAATTGATGAGGATGTCGATGATGAACATGATGTCAACGACTAGGTCCACATTGTTGAGCGGCTTGCAGTAAGTGCAGGTATTGTTCTCTTTCTCTGCGTCAAGCAGGAAGGCAGCGCTGTATGGTGTTACAATGGCGGTGTAGATCACCAGCAGAAGAATCAGCCAGTCCCACACCGCCTTAAAGGGGCTGTAGTGGAGCACAGTCCACTTGTGAATGCGTGGCGCCTGGAGCTTATATTCAGGAAGGACATCAGCGCCTAGTGACAGCACCTGAAGGAACACAAGATAGCAAAATGTTATGAAAAGAAATGCTGTTTTGTGGTGTTACAAAACATTTGGAAAATTAGTTCACAGCTTAGGTGGAAATAAATAAAAATTAATAAAAGCTTATTTTAGTGCAGTTAAAGTATAAATGGCTTGATCTGTACTGATCAGAGTAACATGTTATTTACTTTTTTACATTTACTTGAGTAGCAAAACATTTAAGGGTATGTTTAAATGGATCATACCAGAATTTTAATTTTTAATTGCTGAAATTTACTTTTACTTTGCTACATTTGATTGCGTTCTTTTAATACTATTAATTGTAAATGATGAAAATGTAGTTTTGATAAGCGGCAGCAAAGTGACTTAGTGGTTAGCACTGTTCCCTCAGGCAAGAATATGCCAGGTTTGTATCCCCTGCAGAGGTCTTTCTGTGTGGAGTTTGCATGTTCTCCCCGTGCTTGTGTGGGCTTACTCTGCGTCCTCCGAATTCCTCTCACAATCCAAAAACATATGTTAGGTTGATTGATGATTCTAAATTGCCCACAGGAGTGTGTGCGTGTGTGTGTGTGAGTGTGTGGTTGTTTTCTGTATGTGGCCCTGTGATGGACTGCTGACCTGTCCAGGGTGAACCTCTGCCTTTTGCCCAATGATAGCTGGGATAGACTCCAGCAGATCCCTTTGACCCTAATTAGGAATATGCAGGTATAGACAATAGATGGATAGTATGGATAGTTTTAATACCTGTAATTAGTTTTCATCATGTTACATACAACAAGATAAGTCTTATGACAGGCTGCAGCCATCTGAACCACAAATGTGAAACCTGCTGATTTCTTAAAGCGTGCTTAGTTTGGAAAAGAATGACCGAAGAGGGAGAAGAAGCGTGTATATTAGTGGAGACAGGACACACATGACCTCACATTTATTAAAAAAAAAAAAAACAACAGGTGCATAATGCAATGCCTTCTATGATGCCTTCGTTGCAGGAAGTTTCATGATAATTGCTATTTGCATCTATGGGCGCTTTAATCTTACCGTCAGTAACTATCAAATCTCCCACACTGACGCTTTTATGGTCTTTATCATGTGTATTTTATGTACCCGATTGTTAGTATGTTTTTGGGATTCAGAATTTTCCCTTCATTTAATCAGAGACAATGTAACTAGTAACTCTAATACTTTATTATACATATATTCTATACATTTATACATACATTCTATTGTAAATGTGACTCATAGAGACGGAAATGTCCCCCAGTCCAGAGTTTTTAACATATCTATGTTCTCACACAACAGCTGTGATGAACAGCTTTACCCATGAAAAGGCCAAACAGGTGCCACAGGCACCGCACTGCCTGCATTTTTACTCTTTAATCTGGTCTGGAATAATACATAGTAATAAATACTTGTGCTAATACAGTAGCATGGTGCATTACACCAGTGGAACGAAACTTAAACACCTTATTTCTGAGGTGATTAATATACTGTAGCATCTTACAACATATGTAGTGTATGTATGTATACTGTGCAGGTAGTGCAGTAAATCTTGATTTAATCATGTACTAGACAAGCGAACTAAGTTGTTCCAATAGCGAACAAAATAAAAGTAAACAGCAATCAAATTCGTCCTACATACAAAATACTTCTAAAATAATGCTAATTTTATTTGTTTATAGCCTTCGGTGATGATTAATAGCTATAAATTGGAAATTAAAAAAAGGACAAAAAATGTGGCAAAAAGAATTTGATGGATAGCTTGCATTATAACATGTTATTGGCTTACACATTTAGCACAGTGACTAAATAAATATTAAATATGTTTCAAATCGTAACTCTAAGCCATTGTTTTATTTTAAATTAATTATTAACCAAAGCTTTTTATTAACTGACTATAATGCAAAATTATTTCACTGGCAAAATATTGTCTATTATTCTCATGATTTTTGTGTCAACCGGGTTTTTAAAAAGAAAAAAATTGCATTGTACCTAGAAACAGACTTATTTTTACTCATGCTCTCCCATATTTTTTTATTTTGGTCTATATATTTCTATTAACACACCAGCCTACCCCTATCATATAGCTTACAATTATGAAAGGTAATATCCAACACAGACATCTTTTGAGGCAAGCTGAAATCTAAATAGTGTAAAAAAGAGCACTGTTAGATGGTTTTAATTGTTTTTCCTCTCACCCCTGCGCATAAGGATTGAGGGTAGATAAGGTAAACACTGTTCTTTAGCACAATTTTATTTATATTATACTAAAGCTACCAAAAATGTTAACTGTCCTAGGCAATGTTCTGTGCTACAAATTGTATACATATTTAAGGGCTTCTACACATGGACTGAAAATTTATATAAAGTATGTTTTATTGTGTCCTCATTGACATTATTAGTTTGGAATTATTTTATTACTATATTATTATTTTATAGAAATAATAGCTTTTTGTTATTATTATAGAATTATTACTATAAAATTATATTTTTACCATGAATAAAAAGAAATGCTTTTGTTTTTAAAGGTAGACAGTAAAGTAATAAGGGGTGCTGACAGATTCCACGTAAACTTTTACTAGTGAAAAACAAACATGCCTATAACCTTTAAGAAACCCTTTTATCTAAAACTGGAGCCTGGTGGATAATTATCATATATACATAAAATATTACAAAAATATTAAATGAGATTCTGTGTTCACAAACCCTGAAGTATGACATTTTATTATACCATCTTGTGTATTTGATTTCATTTTTTTCCATAACATAAAACAGGTGTTGAGGTCAAGCTTGGTTGCGTGTGACAGTAAAATCACGGCCTCTCTGAGACGTTTGGCTAATTACCTGCTGAAGCAGGATGCAGAGGAGGAACTAAGTGTTAACTTCAGATCTGAAATTCCCTCTGACTCATTCACAGCTTGTTTTTTCTTAACACGGCGTCTGTGTTAAATGCCACACTACGAACACACACTTTCATTGTGACACTGGAGCCCATTTTCCACAGTTTGAGTGAACCAATATATAAAAAAGTCTTATGATTGGATGAATTGAGAAGAATTTCTTTTGAACCCAGATTACTATTAAAAGTAATAGATTTGTGGTTTAATTGTTGGAATGTTGATCAGGAAATTGTGGGTATGATTCCCGGCACCACCACCAAACCGCCAATACTGGGCCCTCTAAGCAAGGACCTTATCCCTCAAATGCTCAATTGCGAAACAAAAATAAGATAAATGTACTGTAAGTCGCTTTGTATAAGGATGTATGCCCTGCCTAATGCCATAAATGCAAAGGTAATGTAAATAAATGATCTATTATTTAAAATGGTATCAAAAAAAAATTAGCTCTTATAAATTCAGTTTAGCTGTATTAATATTTTAGAGCCCATGCAGTTATTACTCTAGAATTCCATTCAATTCCAAAGTTCATTTTTTATCTTAAGACTAAAAGGCTTAACATCTATCTGGACAGCCTGAGCACAATCTAAAATCTCTGGCTTCAGACTTTAGAGCACTGACCCAATGTCACTCCTCTCTTTATGAGCCAGAGCCAGCATGCTTGTCTTAGCCCTCACTGTTCATCACGTCTCATTTTCCAGAGTCTCAGACCAGCAGGATGTCTGCATTAAACGCCATACCCTTGTGTGAGCCTTTTTCAAAGAAACAGCAGAATTATTTTTAGTTCCCCATATATTTAAGAAGGATTCCTCTGTGAACTATTAATATCCTAGAATTATGTATAAGTACCAGTGCTATGTTAAGCTACAAATTTGACAACCCTTATTTCGTTCAAAATACCTATTCATTTAAAATTCATTCATTTTTTTTAGTCATTTATTAATTTGTTTATTCATTCAGGCTGTAACTGCTCACTCCTGGCCTTTCATTCAATTAGATGTGAAGTCAATTGCACAATGCACACACATTCATTTCATAAATTTATTTGCATAGTCAAACTTTATGTTTGCAGAAAAAAAATGATTTTGTAAAGTAATGGTGAAAGGTGAAATTCCATCTTTTAAACTTACATACACATTTACCAGACGCCCTTATCCAGAGCGACTTACATTTATCTTATTTATACAACTAGGGTTAAGGGCCTTGCTTAGGGGCCCAGCAATGGCAGCTTGGTGGAGCTGGGAATTGAACCCACAATTTTCAGGTTGGTAGTCTAACACCTTAACCATGAGCCACCACTTCCCCTTAACCAGAGTGACTTATATTTATCTCTTTAATACAACTGTTGACTGAGGACCTTGCTTAGGGGCCCAACAGTGGCAACTTGGTGATGCTATGGATTCGAACCCTGATCTCCATATTAGCACCTTAATCACCGCACTATCACTTCCCCACAAATGGACTTCTAATTAATGATCCTGAAGGATAAACTTTTAAAATGACGTTTTTTTATCTGAATTTAAGAGTCTCCATTTTAAAGGATAAAATAATCAAAGCTGAAACTGATGTCTTTTTCCAATCTGCAAAAAAGCATGGGACTGCAGACATAAATTATAGATCGGGTCTCTGCTATTTTTAGCCATTTCTAAATGTGACATCAATGCACAAAACACAGACAGTGCTCAGGAAGCGAAAGCCTTTATTAACAGTGTTGGATGACACAGCAGCTTGTAGTGACACACACTTTCCCTGTCCAAAAACACTAACAGTACCCAGAGTAATGAGGCTAAAAATCACAAGGTATCTTATACAATGCTTTTAATTCTGTTTGCATAAGAGAAATTCATCGTCATCTTTAATAGATTAGATAAATCTTACTTTAAAATTTTGATTAGCGTTTTTGTATACAACTAAAAGTTATGTGGGGTTTTTCAGTTTTAGATAAAAGTACAGTATACCATACAGTAAATACGCCAAAATACTGTTTCTTGCACTGTGCTGGAGTTTCAGAACAATCTTATTTCAGCTTAAAGTCCCTTGTACGTATTTATGAAAAGAAGATTTAGTTTACTGATAATAATAATTTTTTTTTGTCCGAGGCCATTTCCATTTCACACGTTATGATTGATTTGGCACAGAGCCAGAATGAAAACTAGGGAAAAACACACCAAGCCAAACAGCCTGCAGAGACTTACACAAGCCATAGTGTAATAAAGAAACTATTATAAAGGTATTACAATTTTTAATATTAATATTCACTTAAAGCAGTTTAATAAGAATGTTTTTGGTAGCTCAAACTACCTTATACCCTCGTTTGATTCATTAATAGTTCCTGTCACCGACTCCACGGCACAAGATACGGTATGTCCCGATTCCAGACACAGATATGCACAATAAGTGCTTGCAAAATTAATGCTCTGTTACTAACAGGCCTTTACTCTAAACTGAAGAGCCATTATGGGTTTTTCTGTATGAGTAGACAGCTGACAGCACAAATAAAAGCTGCCTTAATAAGTTAAGAGCTTGCACTTATGCTGATTTATGGTGTTTTAAAATACTTTTTTTATTAAATAAGTGCTATAATATCATAACCGCATACAGTGACGAAAAAACAACCAAAAACTGATTAGAAAGCAGTCCAACACATTAACCAGATAGTGCCTGAAAATATTTAAAAATATCTTATTTTTAAAGTTCTTGGCTCTCTGCATTCTCAAACATCGTTGCAAAAAACCCCAAAAAACAATCCCATAATTTGTCTAGCGTGCAGACGGCAACTTTTTAATTCAACTGTTTAAACTGAAAGCAATGCAGAGCCACTATTCATAGCCTAGGCTATATTTCATGGGCCCAGTGCACAGATGTACATATTGTGCAAAAAAACCCAAAGAGATTCATTTCACAGTAATGGGACACATAAAAATTTCAGAGGCATCTATTTCTACTGTAAACAATGTCTGGGACTGAAGCCTAGGATCTGTCCATATTAAAAAAGGTCTGGATAGCCGGTTATGTTGGCAGATCTAGCTTTAATAACATAATGAATCATTTAGTTATGAGATAATTGTTATAATATCAAGTTCTTTTTACACAAAATATCATCAGTGGATTTATTATACTTTAATTTTTGTCTGTTTTTCAGTCTGTCTCATCAACTAGCATAAAAGTCGTTAAGCGGACCAACACAAGTAAAATTCTCAAATTTTCACTCTATTTACTGTAAATTTGGTTTGATTGTGTATTTCTGAAACTAACACAAGTGTTGGATGTCTTCATATGCTTCAGCGTAAGTATTTCCTTCACTCTCCCACTAAGACTAATACATATCTACATTTACATTTATGGTATTTGGCAAACATCCCTATACAGAGCGACTTACATTTATCTCCTTTATATATCTGTGCAATTGTAGGTTAAGAACCTTCCTCAGGGGCCCCATCAGTGGTAAATTTGTGGTGCTGGGAATTGAACCCCGATCTTCCAATTAGAAGACCAACAATTTAACTACTGTGCTACCACTTCAAACTAACAGGGAACCAAGAGCCTTACATTACATCACTTATCTTCAGAAACTCCATATCTATCTGGTTAATGTGTTGGACTGCTTATTGGAAGATTAGTGTTAGATTCCCAGCATCACCAAGTTACCTCTTAACCCCCGATTGCTCGTATGTATAAAGGAGATAAATGGCTTCTGCCAAGTGGCAGAAATTGAAATGTAGAAATGTCTTTGTTCCATTTGGAACATAACAGAATTCCTTAAGTTACAGCATATGACGACATCCAACACGTGTGTGTTTCCGACTTTTTGGCAAGAGTTTAAGAATACCTTTCTTATAATTGACCCCAGTTTCCTAACAATCCAGGACAAACAGTGTAATATATATATTTATATGCCAAATGAAGACCTTATTTAATCTACATAAGGTCAGGGACACCCCTGGACACAATTCTAACCCATCGCAGGGCCTGATGTCATACACAATGACAATTACGGGATGCCAATTAGCCTAAACTCTGGAGGAAGAAACAAAGAGCCAGAGGAAATCTTTGAAACGAGTGTGACAGGGGAATCAATCCTAAAGGTATTGCCTAGGCAGTCTGCGTGCAAACAGTTAAAATGTATAATACATTTCTAGCTTGTGCTCTTTACAGTTTGTCGGACATTAGCCAAATCAATTGATTTCGTGGTCATTTGCTGGATGCAGAGAAAAGCATTTACACACACTGTACAGATGACGGCATAAAAATAATTAAATGACCCAATAAAAAGACACAAAAAGTAATTTCCAACAAATTCATTTTTTCACCAGTGACTGAGACATAGATGCATTTTTTGCAAATGTGATCTTTCCCAGATCACCACAAATATAGGACAGCTGTCTAAAGAGAAACTAGTATTTATGCATATAAAACTAGAAAAATGTTCACACTAATACTACTAAGATCAAATCCTTGTTTTTTTATGTGAACACGTGAAATTTCTGAATAACCTCAACTCTTGTTGGGACAGAGACTGACACCTATATAAAAGAAGACTCTGTTTAAAACATGTGCTTTTGTTTCACATGGATTTTCTCTACAGTCACACGGATTTCGCCAAGCCACAATCAGGTCACCATTAGCCCACATCAACTTTATAGGCCACCATTCATTTAAGTCTATATGTTCCTCACGTGTCAGCCTCAGCCAAAGAAAAGACCTCTTGGCTGCATTTTACTGCCAGATTTTAAAAAAGCATAAAGAGCATCAATGAGAGTCGAAGAAAATGTTAAATGTCATTTTAAGAGAAAGTTGACATTATAATTTAATTAAAAAAAAAAACTTTTTACAAAAACAAAATCAGTTTGGGTTTTTCTCTACTTCTAAAGGTCAGCCGGAAAGAAAAATGGCCCAAAATTATTTGAACCACCTTAACATTTTACTTAAAGATAATGCTAATGCGACAAGCACAGTAGAACCAGTGTTACTCGGAAAAGCTACTGTGTGTAGTGGTGGCTTAGTGGTTAAAGTATTGGACTAATACCAGAAAGACCAGGGGGCGATTCCCAGCACCACCAAGCCTCCACAGATGGGCCTCTCAATTGCTCAGTTAAATATATAAATATAAAAATGATAAATGTGAGTCGCTCTGGAGAACAGCGTCTGCCAAATGCTGTAAATGTAAAATGTAGTGAGCTAACTTGTCAATTACTCTACCTTAAATAAAGCTTCACTACACTAAAGGTACCCCCTTGGGAAATGTAGCAAGCTAAGCTACATCAATGTAGGAAACATAGCTTACTACATCTAAGACATTTTTAAAATATCATTTTTATATCAAACCAACTCCAGGCTCCGACGTGATCACAGATTTCGTCATTATGATGTGCAAACAATTCCCAGTAGTTTCATCCAAAAAAAAAACATAAAACAAGGAATGCTTTGGGTACACATGTGCAGCAGTTTAGTACAAATACATCCGCCATTACAACCATATTAAATAATGACATACATAAAGTGTTTCTGGATATTTATCACGGTGTTGGGGATAAAATACAGATATTTGGAGGTTAGAGAAAAAAAATTGTTTTATTAAGTGAAAATTTAATTTTTAATCAAGCTAATTTGGAAATCACCAATTAAATTTCTCTTGTGTCAACCTAGTGATTGATTCAGGACATCACCATTCTGAGCAAAAGGTGGCAGTAATGTACCAAAAAAGCCTGTTGTCAACTGCCATAAAACAAAGAAAATCAGGAATTTACTGTACTATGGAAGTACTTTTGCCAGCCACACCGCTCAGAAAATGGCGTTGGCATCACTTACTGGATCCTGGCATCCAGGATCGGTAAATGCGCTACTCGATTCTAAAAAGCAATTTTATTCAAAAAAACAACGACCACCATGCTACTGACAATGCAGCTGTAGTTAAACTAGCTTATATCTTTTCTGTTCTTAATTTTTTGCACACTACATAGTAAAGGTATGCAGACACCAGACCACCACTTCCATATGTGGTTCCACGTAAATGCATTTTAAGCTGTAGATTACAGTTTTGCCTGTGCTCAAACCTGTTCCAGAATGAAACTGCCCCTGTGTACAAAGAGAGGTTCATAAAGTCATGGGTTTCCAAGTTTGGAGTTCTAAACATCCCACTGAACATTCAGAGTGCCTGCCAAACTTTCTCAATCTGACCTTACTAATGCTCTTGTGGCTGAACGGGCAAATACCAACAGTCATGCTCCAAAATCTGTCTCAAAGAAAAAGTTCATATACAAGCAAAAAAAAAAAAAAGACTAAATCTGAAACCTAAATCTGTGTGTATTTTAAAACCCTTGTTATATGAAATCTAATTTACTTATGTGAAATTTGTAAAATATACAATATTTACATCAGCATAGACAAAATTACTTAAAGACGAAACTGTATCAATCAAGAATCAATTAATGAATTAAGAATGAATCAAGTAGATTCAGTTCACTGATCCCCATCATCCCATCTTCTTCTGCTTCTTCTGTAGCCAATCATTCCCAAGGTAGGCAATATGATACACTTTTATGCACACCACAATTGTAAAGTGTGTTTATTTTGCTCATTTACAGATACAATAGACTTCCTGCCAGCTCCATCCCTTTTCTGACATCTTTTAAATTACCTAAACCAGTTAGACACTAACATCCAAGCCAAGAAGATCACACTTACTCTCTTCATAAACATTAACTGAAGCTCTTGACCTGACTAATGATGTTATGCATGGCGGACCATCATATTGACTATTGACTTTAAGTGTTTTTATTAAAGTGGCCAGAAAGTGTATAAAAGCTTTTATAAATATGTAACACTTGATTAGATTTAATCCTTAGCACAAAGGTTACACGTACATTAAGCTAAGCGGTCCCAGTGAGTGTGTGACAGTCATGCCCTTTTCAGAGAGGTTGGGATTGACATAGGGAACATTGCATGCTGTGGTGACCGTAAAACATTGAATTGAAAACTCTGTACTATTAAAGAAACCTGGAGAAAAATCTTATTTTTGGTAGCATCAGGGTGGCAGTTTCTGGATCAAATTTATCCCCATCCTTCAGGTCATCTGTCCAGGTTTTTTATACTCAAGGTTTTTGCAGAGCTTTTTTGGAACTGTTGTTAATTTTTTTCTTTTGCACAATGTAGTGATACTTATCTATATCTAATTTAATTTGGAATCGATTTTTACGTTACTGGTGAATAAAACTTTACATAACCAGGCCCACAGTTATCTCTCGGAGCTGTTGCATTTTATACTTCTACCAGAAGTCTAAGGTGCACTGATTAGATTCTCATTTTATTTTCTCAGTCCAGACTTAAACGTAGAGGAAACCGTGCTTTGTTTGTGGCTGGGCCTTGGTTATGGAACAATCTGCCGCTTGAGATTAGAATAGCACCTTTACCTATCTAAATTTCAAATCACTCTTAAAAACACACTTGTTCAGTGTAGCCCACTAATATCACATTGTTATTAGGTTCCACTGTGGTCTTGATTATTACTCTTTATCTTTTATTTCTTTTGGTTTGTAAATTCTTGTTTTATTTTTTATTGTTTTGTTTTATTTGTCTATGGTTGAATTTTAATGTACAGCATTTTGGTCAGTCTTCTGGCTGTTTTTAAATATGCTTTATAAATAGACGAACTTGAACTTGAACTAAATCCAGTATTGTCTGGATCAAGCATCTTAGTCTGCATTTACATAATATTAAACTTATACGAGTTCATATAGCAAGTTTCATACACAGTGGTAATTTATAGTGCTTTACATTAAGAATAATCATAAAAAATAATCAGAACAGTAAAAATAGACTTTTAATATTAAAAAAATTGTAATTAAAAAGAATGTGTTTAAGTCTGGATTTAAATATAGCTACCTAATTTAGCACATCTAATCTTTTCTGGAAGCTGGTTCCAATTCCAACTGCATAATAACTAAAAGCTTTTTATTAAAATGATTTTTAAAGGCGATTTTTCATATCTTTTACTAAGTACCCATCGATGTTAGCACTCTTCACCAGCACTCTTCCCCAAACTGCGACTAAAAAGTTGAAAGCAAATTGTTAAATAAGACGACTGATGTTGTAGCATTACATTATTTATTTATTGGAACTAGGATGCCTGAGCAATGTTCCGCATGACAATTTTGATAAATCTGTGTGTATAGCACATACGCAGTATGCTTTATGCTTTATTTTGTTTATGGGCTGCACAATATATGGTGTCAGCAAGGACATCGCAAAGAGTAATTAATTTAGTACTTAATTTATTCGGTATTTATACAGTAAAAACTGTACACTAGAGTGTAATTTTACATTTGATCATTTAATTTCTGTATCTAAATCTCCAGAAAATCATAAAGCACTGTTGTATTTATTTATTGCTTATAAATTTGTGTATTATATTTTGTGCAGATGCACTCACTTACAAAATCATCACAATCATTCTAAAATAATAAATTCTTTCAAAATAAAGCTATTCAAGTCATCTGTAGATTTGTTTTATATTGTAATAGATATGGATTAAAATCCAAGGTTTACCCAAAAGGTTAGGTTTTGTAGGTTCTTTTTAACCCCATAAAACAATGTACATGTGAAAAAATAAGATGTTGGAGGATTTGAGGTGGTGGTAAAATTTTCCCCACAAAATACTAGTCAAATATTAGTCATACTAGTCAAATCATTAGTCTATTATTGCAATTTGTAGTTTTGGTCAAAAGTATTAATACAAACTGAATATACAGGAGCTGTTCGGTCAATTCTATATGAAAAAACAAAAAACTAGCCCAGCCACTGTAGTAAGTGTTTAGTACATATTTTATACATGTACAATAAGCTGTATGTTGAATATGTGTGTAATGACACTAAATACAGTTAGAGATTATGGTAGTAAATAATAATATAAAGCAGGTCTACTTAGAACGCTGGCCAACTGAACTGAAAATAACAAACTGTGTAATCACAGATTTCATCTCGGACTGTGTAATGTCACACGGTCTGGTGGTAGAGTGCTGCGGGAGTACGGATATGCAGAGTGGGTGGATGGAGAATCTGAAAATATTTCTTAAGACCAGAAGCGCTACTGAAAAAAACCCTGCCAGATATACCAAGCACAGTTTATCTCTGGATTGTGTAAAACATTTACGCAACCACATTAGGTCGCGATGTCAAAGATTTCAGCTAAGAATTGTGGAATATAAGACAAGGTTCAATAAGACTCACACTTCAGCCAGAACTTTTTTTTACAAACTCCAGAGTTAACAAATGTAAAATTACTAAAAGATTATGCGTCTTAAACATTTCCAAATTCACCTTTAAGAAATGTAAAGACTCATAGTTACTAAAGTGCCATGGCTTAATCAAAATTTAAAGCACTATCAGATCTCCAACACACATATACACACATAGATAACACACCTCTCTCCCTTCGGAAGACAGCTGCGGGGCAGTGCTGTGTTCCCAGCAGAAGCAGCTGGTGGTGCCAGGCTCGCAGAGTGGCATGGAAGCAGAGCACTGGAGCAGCTCGGTCAGAAGCTTCAGCACCAAAGAAACGACCATGATCCTCAGCACCTCATCGGGCTGCCACCACCGCCGCTCGCCGGCTTTCCAGCAGTCGCCACCACCGCCACAAACACCTCCCGCAAGGTGCTCCAGCTAAAGCTTATCACAAACACCACAGCCGACCAATCCCACCACATCCCTTAGACTCCTCAGAAAAGGGTCAACCCATACCCGGGGTGTCTCCTCTCATCAAACTTGCTTTCTCTTCTTACTCGGACAAAATGAATGCTCAAGAGGACTGTTATTTCCACGCGTTCGTCTTCAACTGCTTCCAGTTGAGAGAGCTTATAAAGCTCAGAGGCTCGTTTCTTTTCTGGCAGATCCTCCGGTTCTCCAGCTGCTGCTTATCTGTTTGATTTTCTCAATGAGTTTCTTCTTATGATTCTCTAGCGCTAAGCCGGAGATAAATAATTCACACAAGCTGAAAGGAGGAGAGCTAGGCTGATCTGTGCGTGTGGATGTGAAGCAATGTACAGGAAAGTGGCTGGACAGCAACAGGAGCCTCTTCACATTAGTGAAACAGGGATGTTGGGGGGGTTGAGGATTCAACAGAGATTCAGCTTCAGAGAGAGATAGAGAGAGAGAGAGAGAAAAAGGGTGTGCGTGGGGGCGTTTGTGTGTGTGAGAGAGAGAAAGAAAGACTGACAGAGAAGGAGAGAGAGACAGAGAGTGAAAGAGAGAGGAAGAGAGAACATGTTCGGCAAAGTGATTGCTAAGACAGAAAAAAAGTCTTGCAAGTGTGGCATGCTGCGCTGGGGAATTATTTAAGAAGAAGCGAAGGATGGTTTTAAGACAATTCCATGTTTACTGAAGCAGAAGAAGATTCCAACATTTCCCATTTCTAACCTTTAATCTTAGTTTACCAATTAGTTTAAACTACAGACTACGATTTAGCCTATGCATCGATCGATGGCTTTTTACATGTTACGGAGTGACAGTGCAGTGAGCAGCGGAGTACATGGTGCCATGGTGCAAACACACACAGTTGGAAATATCAATAGAAATAGATTCCTCTTTCTTATTTTAGCTGTGTGTGTGTGTGTGTGTGTGTGTGAAACAAAAAAAAAGAGAATATTGTCTAGAGGTTTGTTTTGTGTTTACTTATGCTAATATAGTAACAGCTGTACCTCAGGTTTTAAATACGTAAATAAGCCACAGTGTCCCACAACACGACCTTATTAAACAAATTTATTAAACAAACCTAAATTAAAAATCAGAAGTAAAATCGCTCAATTCCAGGTTTGTATTACACAATATGCTGTGTGTGCTTTTTAACTATTGTTTGTGTCGAGCTTAAGGGAAGTTTCTCTGGTTCATTGAGAATTCTCGGTGACAGCTGCTTGTGTGTGTGTGTGTGTGATGCTAGGAAGGACACAGGGGCTTATAGAGGGTGCTGTCTCTACCCTCGGGGTCTGTGGGCAGAAGCAGACCCAAAAATCTAGCATGCATGCACACACTCACACAAATTGTAAAGGTCAATAAAGAACACTACAGAGAGCACAAGCGTCTGGTACAATGTGTATATGGTACAATGTGTGTATGGTACACAACACTATAGACACCTATATGGTGTTTACTTTTCTATACTGGTCTATAAGAGAACCTTTTTCCCCACCTTTTTACAAGCCTGGTGGAGATCAAATTTATTTTCACATGAAAAATCATTTCATTTACATTTACAACATTTATCAGATGCTCTTATCCAGAGCGACTTACATACAGTAAACTCTTTCATACATCTGAGCAATTGGGGGTTAAAGGCCTTGCTCAGGGGCCAGCGGTGGCAACTTGGTGGTGCTGGGAATTGAACCCTTATCCTCCAATTGGTAGTCCAACTCCTTAACCGCTAAATATACACTGTATATAACACTTGATGTGGATCAAAAAAGTTCACAGCTTTATAAGACAAAAACAGGTATATTTTAAAAAAGAATAAAAAAAAAACAATATAATGATAAAAGGACGCAGGATGTATGCACAGCCAAAGTGTGACTGATTAACGTTAATGATGTTAAAGTTAGGATTGAAGAATCAGTGGCACTGGCAGCAAAACTCTCATTGATATCACCAAAAAGACAAATCAAAAGAAAAGAGAAAAGAAAAGAAAAAGCAGAAAGAGAAACCAGCAAAATAAATGAATGTAAACTTAACTAGGCTGTACTGTCAGCTGGTTTATTTAGCTACTTTTCAGTACAGCACATTGAGAAAGACATTATTACTGCAAGTTTAAATAAACACCGGATCACTCTAGTGGGTTTGCTACTGTTACAATAAAAAAATCCTTTGACATCGGTATGATGTAAGCAACACAGACACAACAAATAAAAAGGATAATGGGTGTGTTAGATTTATAAATATATAGCAAATAATTAGGGTTTAACATCAATTTGTCATATTGGTGGCACTGAGGGGGCACCAAATAAAATTTCGCTTAGGGCTTGGTAAAGGCTCGGTCCGACCCTGGTATGAACGAGTATGTGATTGTGTGTGCATAGTGGACTAAGGTCTTCTCTTAAGAGTGTTTTCCCTCTGTATAGCCTACAAAACAACTGAAACTTTGCTTAGGAAAAAGAAATAACTAAATATTAAATTAAAGACCAAATGTAGCTGCAATTCAGTGCAACACAAACAAAAACGCATTATAATATTACAAAAACACGGGTGTACATAAGGAAAATGGGCACACGTTTATACAGTACAGTTTTTCCTTTCTCTAAATTCTCAGCCTTAAAAATAATTGCAGCTTTAATTACTTGAAGTAAAGTGGAGTCACCTGCTTTCCTCTCCTTTTCTATCTTTCTCTCTCTCTCTAACCCAGCTAAGCTATTACTCAGCCTCAATAGTAGCTGGCATGTCCTGTTCAGCTGAACATGTCCAGAGTGTTGGGTTTCTTTACAGCCAGACTACCACAGGTCATCTATTCAGCCATTAATGCTGCTATAATCAGCAAAACAACAAAGCCTGGAGGGGTCTGTGAGTCAGCCAGTCTGTGGGTTCTGCATAAATGCATTATCAAAATAAAACATTTACGTACATTTATACATCTTATTTATTTATTTAAACTATTCTATGGCATTCTCTTATTCTAACAGGGGCTTATTTAGAATTGTGAATTCTCTACAGAGATCTCGACAAAACACAGAAGCGATACAGCCTGCTGGAGCACTTACACAATAGCCAGGCCTGGGTTGCCTAGCTACGAGTGAGAGAGAGAGAGAGAGAGAGAGAGAGAGAGAATAACCTCTCTTGTCTAAATTTAAACTCTGAAACTGAGAGGGGGAGATTGTGGACTACACAGGAAGACTTTAATGCTCAATGTGCTAGAGTAAAAAAAAATGCACAATGTGTTCCACCTGCAAATATTAACACAAAAGTAACACTAGGTGTTCAAAATGTTGTTCAATTCAACGACTATAATTGTAAGCATGTTCAGAAAAATATCTTAAAATAACCTGGCCTCATGGATATTTTCCCTTAATGTAACCTTTGCCAAGACCAGGTGTGTTACCTGGTGGTCAGGGTTCAGGTGTGTGTGGAATCGGCGACATATTTTAGCAGATTAAACCAAGCGCTGGGAAATGCTGTAGCAGTGCTGGGCAGCCAAAAAATTGGCCGTATTTCAGTGACTCTAGTTTGTAAAGTCGAGTGGGCGACATGACAAAAATAACACTAGACAGAAAGAAAATTTTCAGCAAAACAGTATCTTTTTTGTCGTGAAAGTTACTTAATGCCTAAAAATGACTTTATATATTAAATTAAAATCTAATAAAGCGATTTAAAAAAAAAGGTTTAGAATTTTAAGAGGATAATATAAAAAAATGTATTTAGGGTGACAATATAATACTTTTAGATTTTGTCCTAAGGATATTATGCTTTATTTTCATTTTAATATTTTTCATTATAGACAAGATAAGACATGCAAGAGACAGAAAAGGGGACAGGATCAGGAAAGATCTACAAGCCAGGACTCGAACGCAGGACACCCGGAGCAAATTAAGCACTATATTATATATGTCAGCAATGTACAACCAGCAGGACAATCCCACCGACAGGTATTACATTTACAGCATTTGGCAGAAACCCTTATCCAAAGCGACTTACATCTATCTCTTTTATACAACTGGGCAGTTGAGGTTAAGGGTTTTACTCAGGGGCCCATCGGTGGTAAGTTGGCTGTGCTGGGAATCAAAACCCGATCCTCTAATTAGCAGTCGAACACCTTAACCACTGCACTACCACTTTAATTAAATTACATTTCAATGGGTTATTTAATTTATAAATGTAACTAGAAGATAACAATATGCCTGATATAGAAAATTACCACATTTTACCAAAAAAAATGTTTTATATGGCCTAGCCTTTTTTTTTTTTTTTTTAAACCAGCACAGCTTCAGTAGTGGATCCTGTCTTGAAGTTTGTGTACATGCATTTATGCAACCATTCAAGAGCAGCAATTTAAAACGCTGTTATTAAAATCTTATCTATATTAATATACTATTCAGTAATGGTTCAAATTTTCATTATTCAGTCATGTTTGTTGTTAAACTGGTTAAGCTTTAAAATCATTTGTATAGATTTATTATTATGTTTCCTGGTCAGCAGTAGCTGAAGTTTACCAAAGCTGGGATTAGCATCAGCTTCATGTCCTCTTTAAATTGTCATACAGTTCAGCCCAGCAGAAAATCTTAATCTTTTCATTTGCTTCCCAATGATCCCCTTGGGACTGATACTAAATTTAATTGAAGGAGGATTTCTCCCAGTAAAAAAAAAGAAAGGCTTTAGCACCTAGCCAGGGGATCCAGACGCACATGATCAGATGCTAATATTAGATATGAATGAAGAGATGGCATAAATGAATGTGTTATGAATTTAAAATTTAATTTGCACATGAACAGGAATAGAAATAGGCTCGGTATTAGATGAGAGGTGAACACTGAAATGGATTATGAACCAGCACTTTTGCTCTTCTGTAATTCTGGGAATGTTCAGGGCTTAACAGACAAGCATACATGTTGCAGTAGGACAGACAGGGCAGTGTTTGCACTGTTGGAGATTTTGCACAGCTTTTCCAAATTACGTTCATGCATTATTGCTAAAAGAAATTGATATAGGGCATAAGCAAGCAAGCATCTCTTCGCCCAGCTCGTTTGTGTCAAACCATCAATCACATACCGGGTCCTGGCTGTCATTTGTGACAGAAACTACCTGTAACAATAATTATTGCCGAGTCGCAGTTATTTGATCATGATTATTTGAGCAGACTAAACCATGACAGGAACCTCAGTTGCTGTGCAGGCTCCTTGTGCCACGAAGAAACATGTTTTAAGTGTGTCTCTGCCCACCAATTTATCACCCAAAGGTTACTGAATGCATGTCAGCCATGCATACCTTCGGGGTGGCGGGTGCTAGCACTGCAGAGAAAGGTTCCTGCAGGATTTTCAGAATTGAACCAACCGGGCAGTTAACTGGGTCCTGTTGATTGTGTCTGCCCCATAAAACAAATAGGTTCCATTTTAGGGCATAGAGTATATTCGTTGGGGTATGGTTTCAACAAACTCGGTCAAAAAAATTGGATGGGGGTGCACCAGGGCCTCCCAGCTTGCAGAAGAAGATCTGGGAAGGGAAGACCAACTATAAGGTCAGAGAACCATTCTCAGGTCAGCAATAGTCTAACACCATCTTGGTGTACTCTCTACAGAACTGATACAAACATAGCTATGGCCATGTCTGCACTAGTTGGGCTGGACTAGTTGTGCCAGAGTGTACAGTGTGTGATTATATCTACATCCGCTCTGCTGAAGTCAGCTAATTGTTTTTGTGTCAAACAGTGCATTATAAACTTATGAATAAAAAAAAAGTTAAATAAAAAGACAATATGTCCTAATGTCATTAGGAATTTAAACTAACAGCATTTTGATCTGTCTCTTTAAAAAATTAACTGACGTATTGAAAATCCAGCTTTATCATGAGAGACATTTCAGAACAGAAAAGGTCAAGCTTTAAAGAGTACACTCATTATGCCACCTGACGACAAAACGCCTGGGGCAAGGGCAAGCGACTGCAACTCAGCACTTCTCCCCGAGACATTAGACAGCACAGCATTATTCATGCTTCTGCAGCTTACTCTGACAAAGAAACACAGATAAATAGGAAGAAAATGGTGAAAAGTTGAGATGAAGACTATTGACCTGAATTGACTATTGATTGGACTAATGTTTACAACTTTGATTTCTGAACTTTAAAAAAACAGATAAAAGTTGTTGTGTTGGTTTTCGACACATGTTGAATTGAAAATAAAAAAAAGCTGAAAAAGAAACAGGAGACCTGTTAATACGTCATTAAGACATATTATCTACTGTTATCTACTGTTTTACTATAGTTCAAACAAAAATACAAACACACACATACTACACACTGGGGCAGCGAATTCCAGAAGGTTTGGGATGAGACCAAGAGATAAATTCACATTTGAAGAAAGGTATAAGCAAAAAATGTAAAAAAAAAAGGTCCAAAAATTAACCAGGGAAACAAATACCAACAGTTACAAGTGGCAGTTACTGACTATTCTTTATCCACGCTATATTGCCAAAAGTTTGTGGACACCGGAACATCAGATGCATACTGTATGTGGTTCATCTCCAAAATGTTGCTACAAATTTGGAATCATGCAGTTGTCTAGAATGTCTTTGTAGGTTATAGAATTACATTATTCCTTCAGTGCAACTTACCCAAACACTCTTCCAGCATCACAATAACCCTGTGCACAAAAACTTTGGAATGAGCTGAAAAACCGACTGCACCACAGACCTTCTCGACTGATGTTAATGGCTGGAATATCTCACATTTAAGCTCCAGATTGTAGTGGAAAGCCATACTAGAAGGGTGGAACTTAATTGAAAAGCAAAACAGAGAATAAATCTGAAATAAGATGTTCATAATGACATATGTTTGTGATGGTCAGGTGTCCACAAACTTTTGGCATTATAGTGTAAATGTTCTTAAAGGGGTGTCAGTCAAAACCCAGTCCAGTCTGATCAGATTTCTTTTACCACAGAAGTAATTTACAACAAGGACATTACAGGTTATTCCCTTGTCACCATTAGTCGTGTACACAAGCGTATATTTATTACGCATATTTATTATGCGTGTGGGCATGTGTGGATATTGTTCATTAGCTCACACTTTGAACACACATTCTTTGCACATTTCTGCTGTCACACTTGCTCTTTCTGTGCATGCTAAGTGGTGAGAGCTAACAGACAGACACAGACCTGGCCGTTCTAACAATTGTTCATTTAAATAAATTACATGACATAAAGTTACTTTTCTTCACTGAAAAAAACATTTTAAAATCTTTCATATGAAAAATAATCACATGACAAGTTCATTATAGGGTTTTGTTGGTAGAGATATTAAGGGAAATACATATAAGCTTTTCCGCAGGTTGTGACTGAAACTTTGTGACTGTTTAGTCTTTACATTAATGCTTAACGAGGATAATATACTTCAATTTTTAAATTATTTGTTTTCTTTTTTACATTTATTTATTTATTATCTATTTATTATTTGAGGTTATAAGTCGCTTCTTTAGTCTGAAGTAAAAAATCATGTCAGAAAATCTTAAAGATTTGCCGTTTATTTACTGTATTTCTGAAAAGTATTGAAGCCTGGTGCATTCCTGTTAATACTAAACATAAAAATAAAAATATATTAATTATATGCTTTATGTTTTTAGTCTCCCATTAAAAAATGCTCATTTAAATTATGGGGTGTTGTAATATAAAAAAGTTTCACATTAATCTCAATTATCCTTTAATTTAATCATGCGCCAAATTGTTTTATTCCCTTTATGGAATTTAATGCAATTTCATGTAATTATAACGGCCTTATACAAAAGCATAAATAATATAGGATAGATGAATCTGTGTTCAGGACAACGAATGACTCCAAATGCAATCATTAGCTCTTAAAAATACATGATTGACGTTCTGGTCTATATTTAGAGCTGCTGGGCAGAAAAAAAGGTGCGAATAATCAGAAGTGTGAAAATGCAGAGCGACGCTAGAGAACATCATTTAATGTGGTATATCTTGATTAGTCCATGTTTCTTCCAACACCTGGGAACTCAATGTAAACACTGCCTCATCTGTTTAAGGAGGTTAATGCTGTTTCACTTCCGCTCTACAAAGACACTACAATCTTATCTAGTTAACACGAAATGCATCATGCTTGTGACTGGACATTCATTTTAATTTTACTAACTAGATTAAAGATCTATCTCTTTAACCTGGTTTACACATTACACACATTTTTACTATCCAAATAAGTTAATAGGATTGTTCGGCTGCAATAATCAGATTAACTGGAACCGGGAACACCATCAATAACACACAATGTACTTGTCTATCATAAAAAGAATGAAATCGTTGCTAACATGAGTTTGTTTCTTTTCTATTTCGAAAGCACAGTTATCATGGCTGGCAGGGGGAAGTGGTGGCTCAGTGGTTACAGTGTTGATTGGCCTGATACCTGGAGGATCGAGGTTTGATCCCCCCCCCCACCACCACCAAGTTGCCTGGGCAAGTGCCTTGACCCCCGATTGCTCAGTTGTATAAAAAAAAATAAATGTAAGTCGCTCTGGATAAGGATGTCTGCCAAATGCTGTAAATGTACTACCGGATCCAGTCTGTATTCAGCCTAGTTGGTGGATTAGCACAGAAACAATAAGCTATTTGGACAAGACCACAGAAACTTTGCTGCGGCATGGAATAACCTGCTGGTTTGTCTGGTCAGTAAAGAACTGGTCCCCGAGTGAGCCTGTTTTTTTTTTCAGGGTTTTTTCCCCCATTTTGTCACCGATGGAGTTTTGGTTTTTATTCTCTGACTTGGTTAGTGGTGGACTATTAATTTACAGATATAAATTAAACTATTTCCGTGAGTGTTTACTGTATTGCCTTATTTCATGTGATTCTGTAAAGCTGCTTTGACACAATCTCTAATGTTAAAAAGCGCTACATAAATAAAGGTGACTTGATTTGGCTTTACTATTAAAATGGAGAGTTTTATCTAAACGGGAATGGGTGAAGATCAGAAAAAGAATTGCAGTGAAGTTGGCCGAATGTAATACTGTATAAAGCAAAAGCATGTGAATAAAACGCTAGAGGAAAAAAATGTAGATAGTTTAAAATAAGTTTTTTTATAGAACAGATATTACAGCAAGAAATTCCTAAGGCATGCCTGAGTAAAAATATCCCCGTTCAGGAAAAAGGTGTCATCTGGCTACACATAGAAAGGATTGTTAACCAAGCTATAAATACACAACAGATATAGGATGAGCATATGGAGTTGGCGTTCCTCGCAGCTATGCTGATCAAATTCATCTCCAGCTCAAACACACACACACACACACACACACACTCTGTTAGATAATGCTCATTACCCTTACAGAGAACACAGTGGGTACCTGTTAAATTAAAGCCTGAATTTCTGCCTTCTTCCAACGCAAATGAGTCTGTGCTTCAGCCTTCATGTCTGACAAATAACTCTAATTTCATCACGGGGTGTTAGTCTGTGCAAAGTGTGCGTAGGTGTGTGTGTGCGTATGTGTGGAACAGTGTGTACCTCAAAAACAGCTTGCAGGTGCAAGTTTAATTACATACTGTTTTTGTAGGTTTACATTACGGAAGTGAAAGTTTGTAGACAGCGACACCTGCAGGTTAAAAATAGGACTAAATGCCTAGAGTTTAATAAACACATTCAAAAACTACTAGGTTAACACTCGACACCCACAAATCCTGATCATTTTGTACAGTGTAGGATTTTAGGTTTGATTCCCAGCTCCACCAAGCCACCACTGCTGGGCCCCTGGGCAATTCCCTTAACCCCTAATTGCTCAGTTGTATAAATGAGATAAATGTAAGTCGCTCTGGATAAGAGTGCCTGCCAAATGCTGTAAATGTGTATTGTGTTCACAAAAATATTTTTTGTTTTTTTGCCATGTTGCATCATTAAAAACTGTTTTTTTCTAGCCTGTTTATGAATGTTTTAAAAAAAAAAAAATTAAACATAAATGATCAGTTAATTGGTTAATCAGTTACCCTTGTCATGTGTTCAAATAAGTTAGAGTTTCTGTGACTTTGGCATGTTTTGTCTAATTTTGGCATTGTCTCCCAAATTAGATGAATATCACGCAATTTTCAAGCAATTTTTATGTAGTTTGTCCTGTCTAAACATAAATGTCACCTTGCTGGTTGGCTGGATCATGGTAATTAATTTACATGCATTTGGCACTATAAATATTTACCCTGAATATCAACCATATTTCCATTTACACCTGCTAAAAACACCACCAGAGCATGATGCTACCACCATTCTCTCTAATAGAAGGGTGGTTGGTAAATTTTTTTTATCTGCAATTTTGCCTTCTAGGAGACATGTCCTAGATGTTATTTACATACTTTTATCTAGTCACTTTCCTACACAAAGATGAGGATGATGATGGTGTGTGTACTCCTTTAGTGTTGTAGCTGTCTTGCTCAAGCGCTCGGTTTGGACTGATCTAGTTGGGGCCGGGTTGCGCTATATTTTATCTACTTTGTTGTAATGGGTCTCTCACTGCTTATGGGAAGTTCTAAAGTCTCGCTAATCAGCTCCTTTAGCTCTTATAACAGCAGGGATAATTTAATCACTTGTCTTAGCTGTAAGACCATTTATAGCCTTTCAAAATTTTATAATCTGCATAAAACTAATTGCTGGTAAATACAGTATAAATGGTGTGGAAAAGGCAGCATGGTGGCTTTGTGGTTAGCACTATAGCCCAACAGCAAGAAGGTCCCAGGTTTGTATCTCCTGCAGGGGTCTTCCCCGCTTATGTGGGTTTACTCCGGGTACTTCGGTTTCATTCCACAGTCCAAAAACATGTTAGATTGATTGGTGATTCTAAATTGTCTATAGGAGTGTGTGTGTGTGTGTGTGTGTGTGTGTGTGTGTGGTTGTTTGTCTGTATGTGGCCCTTTGATGGACTGGCAACCTGTCCAGGATGTCCCCCTGCCTTTCACCCAGTGACAGCATGGGATAGACTCCTGCAGATTCTTGTGGCCCTGATTGGATGGATGGATGGATTGAGGGGTAGCTGGATAGATAGATGGTGTGAGGAAAAAATCTTTACAAATCTATTGATCTGATTCATTTCAATTAAACGAAATGAATTCTCTTTAGGATTAATAACGAGTTGTCAGAAATGAATCGAATAGAACTTGAAATTATTGTGCTTTACTGAAATTCCCACAGGACAAAAGCCCTTACATTTTTAATTCTCTAAAACAATTAGATGATTATAGATCAGTCCTTAGTTTGTAATAAATCTACAAACAGTGCAGATCAATCCTTTGTTTGAATTTTTATCAAGTTGATTTGAAACAATGTCTATAGTTCCAATGTCTATAATCCACAAGCACCGCTTGACTGATCACGCCATCTTCTAAGACACAATGTAGTTCTGCCTGAAGACTTCACTCATTTCTGATACCAAGGTTGTGGAATTAACTTCCCCTCAATGTCAGAACAGCCGAATCAATGCCTGTTTTCACGAGACGATTGAAGTCCTGTCTTTTTCTTAAATACCTCTTTCTCATTTGTCATCTAAAAAGGCTCTTTATGTTGACTTTGTTTTGTGATCTAGCAATCTTGGTTCTTGATAAGGGTGTCTGCTAAATGATGTAAATGTATACAATACATTTCTGCTTAGAGTTTTTCCCCTCTTTTATCACTGTCCAAGGTTCATTCAGGTATGCAGGTTAAAATTTTTAATTCTCAATGAGTGTCTGAAGGTGTGTGTGCGTGTTTTCATATTGCCATGTAATGGACCAGCATGCAATCCAGAGTGACTCTCTCACATTTGGCCCAGTGAAACTTGGATTTTATCTACTATATCCCTGAGGAACATATGTTTCTAACCACACTGTTCTTTCCCCCAATAACAGTCACCAACAACAATCATTAACAAGAATATGCCAGATTTCTACCTGATATTTTATAAAAATGCATCATAAAAAAACACAAAAGACAAAAACTAGCCAAGAGATTTAGACACTGTAATGAGAAAACTTTTTTTTTCTTTTTTTTGGGCTCTATATTTTATTTGTTCAGTTCATTTGTTACTGTAGCTGTTACATGTCATGACAGATCACTGACTCACAGCATGAGACGACGTACCGCTGTCCTTCCTAACACTGTAACCGGCTACAGATGACACAAACACACTGATTCATGGCAAAGAGCCGGCAGAGCTTGTTGGGTTTTCATTACAAAAGGGGACGATTCACGGTGATGTTTAAGGCCACCCTTCTGATGGCAATTTGTCATTGTGATGGATGGGATAGATATCAGTGGTCTTTGCAAGCCAATTTGATTGCTGTCTTTCCAGGTGATAAACTGAGCTATGGGATGTAACCCGTTTCTAAGCTGACCTTTGGGCTTTCTTAGTGAGTCAAGAGAAAAGAAGAGGCATTGTGTTGTCATAGCCTGGGTTCTTTTGTACCCTTAAAGAAGAATATAACTGCCAATCAATACCAGGTCAATCTCCCTCATCAGCTTTATTGTACAAAGCCCAATTCCAGTGAAGCTAAGACTCGCACATTGTGAAGGCATGAATGATGATAAAAGGTACATACAGGTATTGGAGCAATATATGCTGCCATCCAAGCGATGTCTTTTTTAGGGACGTCCTTGCATTTTTCAGCAAGCTACATTTTGCACACGTTACAACAGCATGGCTTTGTAGTGAAAGAGTACAAGTATTAGACCATCCTGTCTGCGGTCCAGACCTGTCTTCTATTAAAAATGTGTGGTGCATTATAAAGTGCAAAATACGACAGCGGTCACCCCAGACTGTTGAACAACTAAAGTCATATATCAAGAAAGAATGGGTAATAATTTAGCCTACAAAGCTTGGTTGTTAAAATGATATGTGATGTAACACGGTGGTGAAAATGCCCCTGTCCCAGCTCTTTTGGACTGGGTTGCAGGCATCAAATAAAAAAAAGAGTAAATATTTGCAAGACACATTAAAATTTCTCAGTTTAAACAGTGTATATCTAAGTTTTCAGCTAGATTTGAGGCGACAAGGATTTGTATGTCATTGTATTCTGTTGTTATTTATGTTTTAAACAACGTCCCAACTTTATTGTAATAGGGTTTGTATAATTAAGCATATATTTTCTGACAGGATTACAAGGTTTTTTATTAAAGGGACAAATGGGCTCACTGCATGTCAATCCTAAGCTATATAAACAAGCAAGCTGTTTAAAAAGACATATGATCCAGGCTACTATATGATGTATTGTTCCATTTTTTACAATGCAATACATCTTTTTCAACACATCCTGCTCCAAATAAATCAGCTTTAGCGCAAAATGGATCATTTTGGATATAATAAGTTTTCCAATTTTGCTCAGAGGAGCATGCAGAAAGGCTGCAAGAGGAAATAAGAGCTTATCAATAGAAGAGAAAGCAGAGAAATGCACAAAAAGATAAATTATATAAAAAACATGACATTTAAACAGTGCTGCTAAAAATGCATTTCTGCTCATGTGTAAATCAACGTAAGTCTATGCTGACGTATAAATAATTTTTTAACAGCATAAAAAATATCCATAAAATAACAATTAAAAAATATCAATTTTAGTTTCATTATATTTTACGCTACATTTACATGTATGGCACTTGGCAGACACCCTCATCCAGAGTGACTTTATCTTATTTATCCAACTAAGCAGTTTAGAGTTAAGGGACTTGATCAAGTGCCCAGCATTGGCAGCTTGGTGGTGCTAAAAATTTAACCAATGATCTTTTAAGCTGCAGTCTTACAGCTATCACTTAGCTACCACTTCCCCTCGCCTTCCACATATTACACAACCACACATTTTGGTTTTTGTATTTAATAAAAAGATATATGAAGGTCATCATACACTGTCATTTACAATGCTTTACATTTTGGCTATGTATATTAGAGTATATTTGGATCTTGTATTTGGCCTTTTGCAATTTGATGTTGAGGAATGTTGTTTTTTAAAGTGGTGCCTTGACTTACGAGTTTAATTCGTTCTGGGACGAAGCTCGTGACTCAAATTACTCATATGTCAAATCAGTTTTCCTCACTGAAATTAATTATAATGCCATTATTCCATTCTGGGTCCCCAAAAAACACTGCCATTTTTTTTTGTTACATGTTTTTAAATAGGAAAAATATACTTTCTTCTTACACTCTTGCATGCATGCACTCTCACCATTACTGCAAGCCCCGAGGGAAAAAAATGCATTAACCTACGCACACAGAAGTATAATGTACAGCATTTCGCAATTCGCTAGTGAATTAGCGGTGGGGTATCTGAAGCTGTCTTATAACCCGAATTTCAGCTCGCAACTCAAAGTAAAAAAAATGGCAGAGAGACGGCTTGTATCTCTCTCTCGAAAAACTAGTTAGTTGGGGACACTCATTAGTCAAGGTACCACTAGTTAGTTGGGACACTCGTAAGTCAAGGTACCACTGTATTACACATTCTTTTTATGCACTCTTTCACAGATTAAAGAGCCTCTGCCCATCTTTACTTCTCACAGACTCTGCCTCTCTAAGACATCCCTTTTATAAATAATCATGTTACAGATCTGGTATCAATTAATTTAATTAGTTGTTAAATTTTCTTCCAGTTGAATCTTTTTAGGGACAGCATGGTGGCTTAGTGGTTTGCATAATTGCCTCACAGCAAGAAGGTCCGGGTTTGATTTCTGGGCAGGGGCCTTTCTGCGTGGAGTTTCCATGTTGTGCTTGTGTGGGTTTATTCTGGGAGTACCTGGTTTCCTCCATATGTTATGTTATATGTTATGTAAGGTTAATTAGTGAATCTAAATTGTGTGTGTGGCCCTGTGATGGACTGGCAACCTGTCCAGAGTGTACCCAGTGAATCCCTGTAACCCTAAGTTAGGAAATAAGCGGATATAGAAGATGAATAAATGAATCTTTTCAAAATGTATTGCTTTTTGTTACCCCTGTGTCAACTTTTTTGAGACCTGTAGAAGACATCAAATTGGAAATGAACTCATTTAGTTTATATTAATTTAGTGACACAGGGGGAAAGGGGGCTTAGTAGTTAAGGTGTTGGACTGATACCAGAAAGACTAGGGTTCGATTTTCAGCCCCACTAAGCCACCACTATGGGCCCCTGAGCAAGGCCCTTAACCCCTGAATACTCAGTTGTAAAACTGGCAGTAAAGACATTTTATTTGAATTGCACAACATCTCAATATCACCTGATTGTTTTTCAATTGTTAAATAGCAACATATAAACACCAGTCACTCAATAACATATAAGGCTTGTTAAACAGCTGATATATTTCTTGGTCTCTAAACAGCCCTTCTGTTGTTGTCAAGCCTCCACTGATATCACAGTATTTCCTTTCATAGCCACTACAAAATGAGGCAAATTCATAGTTTGCATTCACAGATGGTGACTAAAAGAAAAACCTATCCAGAGCTTGCTCCCCTGAGCAAAGACCGAAGAAATGGATACCAAAATAATCAATGCTGTGCAAAAGCTGAAATGGGTTTATTCGTAGCAGGGTGATTGCAGTGTATTGTGGGAAATGTAAGGATTATACAATATGTCATTCTAAAAAGCCTGTTTTTCTTAGCTATGTGGCTCCTAGTGGTTATATTTCAAATACACACAACGATAAAAAAAGCTGGCTTTAATACATCTAGTCCAAGATTCGAAAACTTTCTGGCACTAGTTAATTTTTGTCTCTGCCACTATATTTTTTTCAAACACCCCAATAGTATATGCATTGCAAATAGACTGTTCTGTAGAATATACATCATTTTGTGGTGAGCCAGCTGGGGAGAAATAAACAAACCACCCAACAGAGCAGCGACTATTTTTTTATTCCAATCTTTACAACTGATGAGACGGGGATATTGCATCCTATCAGGGTTGGGTGTCCTGGGGCAGGGGAGAAAATTATGGGTGGTACTGTTATCAGATAAAGTTTGTGTTGCTAAAATAACTGTATCTTCATCTCTATAATTTAATTTATTATGAACTTATCATAGACTGTATCGGAGACGCAAAAAAAGACAAAAACACACACATTTTTTGAACTATATATATATATATTATCTATATATAGTCTTTTTTTTAGTTTTGTATAATTTGACCTCACTTTGCTTGTAAGATTGCATCATACCCCTATCCTAACTATAGTAGTGCAATTTTACACTGTTGCTCTTCTGAGAAAGGTGATGTTCATTGTTCATTTGTGTGACGTTAAATCTCCCTTAAGTGTTCTACTTATTTCAGTAGCTTTTTGTTCATTAGAAAATCACATTTAGGATAAAGGAGTAAAAGAAGGATTGTGCAAACAAATGCCAAGTACATTGAAGAGCTTTGAGGCGAGCCAAAAAAAAAGAGAAAAAAACAGCGAGGAAAGGAGACAGAGGAGGAAAATCTCATCAAGCACAAGAGTCAAAATCATTATACTTATATTATATTTCTATGTGTAGTGCGTCAGTCCTATATCAGTATTACAAATATAACATGTACAGACGCAATAGATAGACGCACTGAGACATACTGCACAATCCTTCTGTTTCATTTTGACATCACACTGACACTTAAAGCAACACCACTGAACATAAGTGCAAGTGAAAGTTTTCACCTACGTTACACTGATAAGTGGATACTGGAAATACCAGAGAGATCTACCAGTGACATTTGTTTAATTTCAGTGCCGCCAATATGGTCGACTTTCGTGATTTGAAAATATTTTTATACACGTGAATCTGTTGACTAAGCTGACAAAATGCAGATGTAGTTTACCTGTCTAATAATAGTCACTAACTCTACTATGGTTTTAAAACAGGGGTCACCAGACACTGTCCTGAAGGGACGGTGTCCTGCAGAGTTTAACTCCAAATTACCTTAACACACCTGCCAGTAACTTTTAAGTATATCTACCAAGACCTTGATTAGTTAGTTCAGGTCTGTTTGATTAGGTTTGGAGCTAAACACAATAAGTTGGAGATAATTACAATTAAATTGTCCCACTGTGGTTGCAGTAAATATGGTTTTTAGCAGCAAGTAAGGCTTTATAAGCTGTCTTCTATTATTTTGAACCCTACCAACTTTAGTCACATTTGATTGAAATTCTGTCCCATCTACGGCAAAAATGGTCCTGATTCACTAAGGTTCTTTTTAAGCCACTTTATCCAACAGTGGCATGGCCATGGTGAACAGAGGCAGCTTTTTCTGTTGGGAGGGGACACTGTTTAAACTATAGGAGGGGACACTGTCTTGATTTACTTGCCCACAGTTACTGGTTGCTGTTTTCAAGGGCACAAGGGCAGTGTTTATAAAAATGATGGATCTGGCCTCCTTGCTTTTTTGTAAGCTCTCTCTCTCACACACACACACACACATGTTCTGTCTCTCTCTCATCATCTCACTGTTCTGCCTTTGGTGACTTGAGTAACAAGACCGACCACCTTGCTAGCCGTGTGGACATAACTTTTCCTTGAGGAAAAAGGGGCAGCCATAAAAAAAGTAATTTGTCTCGGAGATGATAATTCAGCCAGGCTCTGAATATTCCCTGTTATGGTCATTGTTTAGCCGTGGCTGACTGCGGACCGGAACAGATGAGGGCTTTTAATAAGAACTAAATGTACACCAGGATGAGAGTCTGAAAAGAGGGAGAGACACTAAGAGATATTATGCAGACATGTAGATGCAATAAGGTAGCTGAATAGGTCATGTCAAGAATGACAAACATTTTAAAACACTGAGGAAGCATTCAACAGTTTAAAAGTAAACTGTATGCATTCGTCCTGCAGAAACACAGCTGGAAAAAGGTTAAACAAGGAAAACCTTGAACATTTGGTCACATATACATTAGAGTACCAGGAGAGTCTTTATTCAGATATCCTCCAGCACAGAAAGCTGGGTTTATTGCACATGTTTAGCCATGATATAGCACCTCTAAAGCAGAGAGGATTATGGGCCTGGCTCAGGGGCCCAGTAATGGCATGGTGCTGGGGCTTAAATCATGATCTTCAGATCAACAACCAAGAGCCTTGTTTGTTTGAGCTTGACATTTTATTCATACCTGTTAAGAATAATGATAAAAATGTGGCCCAGTGCAAGGCCATTCGTACCATTATGTGGTAAATTATTATTGCTCGGATTTATCTTAATACTCCAGCATCACAACTTACTAAAGAGAACATTTTAAGAATGTCATACTTTTATCATGTTGTGGAATTCTGGGAAAGCCTTCCAATGTTATGAGGTACACTAGATACACCTTCCTAAAACATTTCCTGACAAAAGATGTCACCATATTTGCCTATTATCTATTTAATTTATGTGAAATATTCAATAAACAAGCCTATGTTGAAGTTATACTTACAAAAAAATATCAAAATGTTCAGTCTGCTGCTAAGAGAAATCAATCAACATTTAAGGAACCAATCAAATCCATTGTTGTATACAAGCTGTGTTTACACTGTTGCTTTAAAAATTATACCATAATAACTGATCCAGAATTACACAAGTTATAAATTGTAGTTGTTCAATTAGAGATACAAACATTTACTCAAAATGTAAATTTTTGATGAGATTTAAAAGCAATCACAGCATTGATTCATGTTCAATCAGCATGACCCCCCTTAGAAATGAATACACATTACTGTCACTGTGTTCGTTTAAATAAATGATGTCTCTTTTTGAAAAGGTGTCTCTGCATGACACCGCTGAGAGAAGTGCTTTCAAGGTTGGCATCACAGAGATATCACATTTCCGAGAACAAACCCAAAATAATTTTAATTTTACACTCTTATCCAGAGCGACTTATCTCTTATACAGCTAAGCAATTGATGGTTAAGGGCCTTTCTTAGGGGCCAAGCAGCGACATACTTGGTGATGCTGGAAACCAAACCCTGATCTTCCAGTTAGCATCCCAACACCTTAACCACTGCACTACCACTTTCTCTACATAATACCCAGAATACCTATTAAAAACAAAACCCTAAATATCTATTTTAATGAATTAATTGTGTCTTAGCCAAGGTAGTTTATGCTGGCAACTACCTGGACTACCTATGGTTTACTACCTGAACCATAATCTCAGTAAACCTCTGCAGCCCATTCGATCAGCGCTGATACCACTGCTCTTTACACATTAGTTTTTCATCAGCACACACTCTTGTCTGAGAATATGACAAGATTTGACTAATATAGGCAGGATGTTCCCTTAACCACTGCAGACACCATAAACATTATAAATGTGACACTGGGTGCAACCGGGCAAAGATTGGATTAATAACTACAGATATGCATAGGATAGTATATATTGCGCTAGATATTCCGCATATATTGCAATTCTTAAATTAAATCTGTAATGATCTGTGAAATGCCATTCAAATCTTTCACATACCGACACATAGAATATGCACAGTGGCTGCTTTAGCAATATTGCCTTGTAGTTATGTCCTGCTGTCCCTTAAGGCCTCTATTTTTTTTTTCTTGGTAGAGATGAAGGTTGTGATTAATGCTTACAATTTTGAGAGCCATCACACAATGTAATGCAATTGAACCCAAGAAACTGGACAAGTAATCGGTTTTGGAGCTGAGCTGATAGAATGGCAAACTCTCCAAAGAAGAAAAATCAAGTTTCTGGTTCCTGGAGCACTAAAAAAACCTTTCGGCTTGTGAAATACGCTTGATACACTTGAAAAAAAAAAACACTATAACACTTCTATAAAGCAACAATGTAAAACTACAAGTATTAGTTTCTTTTACTTAATTACAGTTTCTTCTGTAATAAATACATCCATAGCACAAGTGTTAATTAGCCCTATCACATTAGCACCACCATGTTAACTAAAAACATCAACACAGCCTGTGTACTTTAATCATATAAACTTCGACTCACCTCCTGAGCAACGATGCTGGATATGCGCACTGCTCTTTTAACGCGACCGTTCCTGCTGCTTTGCGCCCCCTCCTGGCCGATGCTGTCTCGACCACTGAGTGACATTTCGCTCATCATCTGATCACTGCCACCTGAACAGTGGGCATCCCACTGTTCACCTGGTCCCCGCCCGTCACCCCTGAAAGCCAGCACGCCAATGACCTTTGAACTGTGTCAAAACTTGGGCCCAAATTTGTAGCCCAGCAGCCCGATTGTTTCCCTTGACGCTGCTGCTATTACAGTAAAAGCCACAGTGCGCCGGCTTTCCCCTCTCTGCCTCCTTGACTGTGTGAAAAACCCTGAGGCGTCTCCACACTCTGTGTCTTGCTGCCCTCCCCTCTTCTGTTCACACTCCTCCCCGTCAGTATCTTCACAAGACAGTCAAAGTCAACCAGACAGCTTAAAACTCATCTGACACTTCTCTCCCTTCTACCAGCAGGTCTTTACACAAAATTCTTTTCTCCCTCCCTTTTGCCAATCCGCTCTTTCCCTCCCGCTCTCCTACCATCTTTCTCTGTTCTTTCTTCCACTGCTCCCCTCCCCTCAGAGGATACTCTCCACTTGATCAGCTCTAATTGCTACTGGCTGTCTGATCCCTCTCTCCACCCCTCTGGCCCAAAGTCTTTTCTCTTCCACCAGCTGTGGGACATGATTAATTCTCTTTTTCTCTCCATTAACAAGGAAGTACGCATGTATGTCCCATCTCCTTCGCCGTCTAACATGTGTGCATCACATGCATCGTCTTAAGAGACTACACACACCCCATTTAGTCTGAGCGTTGCACTGGATAAACTACTTTATGTAAGCGTGATAGATTGGTTATAACGACGACATACATACAGTGCATGATATGTAAGCATGTAAGGAAAGACATGTGGTAGAGCCTAGAGTCTGGGATACCCTGAAACTCAACAAACAAGAGAAACATTTTTACTTGGAAGCAGGCATGTGTCCAAATATAAAGAGGTTAGATATTAAAGTTTGCAGGACAAAGTAAGCTGGTATGCAGTAATGTAAATGTAAATGACGCATTAACAGTAATGCATTTACACTGCTAATTCAGAGATGTATATTTTATATTCTTTTATTAACATAAAAAAGTCCCATGCATCTCATTCTATTAACCCCTTTCATCCTATATTAATATAATAAACCAGCTACATCCAATTTTTAATTAGATCCAAGCAGGAATACAGATAAAAGTATACAAAGCAGTGAACACAATGTAGATATCAATAGTGACACTGCCTTACACACACCCTGGTAATCGATCGGTTAAATAAGCCTTGTTACTGCTGAAGCAGTTCAGTTTAAAGTAGTAAATGGTTTATTACTGTCCTTTAGCCAAATGTCTCCCATTTGCTTGAACACCATAAATTACAATATTCTTTATTATACTTTAAAGAGTTACAATGAATTAAGCAATCAAGAGAACGACACACCCTTCGTTCAGATTGATGAACGAATTTGTGATAGATAATTCTTGGCACTTGGTGACACTTTTTATTTGACATATAGAGACACATATTTGCAGTATGTTTTTAAAAAAAATAAAAATAGTTTTTAACTTAATTATAACACAACATTCTATAAATCCAGTAGCCTAATTGCCTAATACTAAAGTACCCAATTAGATTAGTGAGAAAATAATATAATAAAGTAAAGGAATGTTTAATTACACACTACATGATAATGGATTTTCATTTATATTACTTTATGTAAAGCTACAAAATACCTTGACCTCTTTGTATAAAACCTAGACAACACTCTTTTTTTTCTAGCAAACACTGCGTAGTATTTTCATTCATTTATTCATCTTCTAAACCCGCTTGTTGCCTAATTTGGGGTCATGTGGTTCTGCTTATCCCAGCAGTCTCTAAAAGGGTGAAAGACACCAGTGGTCGCCAGTCCATCACAGGGCCACACACACACTCAGTCCTAAAGGCAATTTAGAATCGCCAATTAACCTAACATACATGTTTTTAGACTGTAGGAGAAAACCGGAGTACCCGGAATAAACCCACGCAAGCACGGTGAGAACATGCAAACTCCACACAGAAAGACCCCTGTTTGGGAATTGAAACTAGGCCTTCTTGCTGTGAGGCAACAGTGCTAACGACTAAGCCACGGTGTGCCAGTGTAGTATTTTCTTAAGCAGAGATGGCATTTGCCTTTTTTACCAGGCAAGAACCGGAAAGCAAACTGACACAACAATAACTGTTTGTTAAACGTTAGATTAAAAACTATAAAATCCAGTATTTCTTATTATTTTTCAAGCTGTAAATAGAGCTGCTTTATAGTACAAAGTTTTAGAATGTGGCTGTATTTACACTATATTGCCAAAAGTTTGTGGACACCTGAACATCAGATTCAGACTGTATATGGTTTCTCTTCAAAATCTTGCTAAAAGTATGTAGTCACTCACTTGTCTATCTTTGTCTTTTTATGTTGTATCTTTACATTATTCCTTCACTGGAACTAAGAGACCCAAACACTGATCCAGCATGACAACGTCCCTGTGCACAAAACCCCTGAGTCCCATTAAGACACGGTGTGTTATGATTGCACAAAGCCCTGACCCTAACCCCAATTGCACCACTGACCTCCTCATCTGACATTAGTGTGATCTCACTAATACTACTGTAGCTGAATCAACACATATCTTACATTCAAACTCTAAACTTAATTTAAATCAGAAGACGTTCTTTAAATGCACATATGTTTGTGCTGGTCAGGTGTCCAGAAACTTTTGGAATTACAGTTTATGTTTAATTTCTTGTAAAGTGAAATTCTCTTTATTTCTTTATGCAAAAGTGTTATTTATAGACAAAAATCTGCTAATTACAATGTTAAAGTGTGAAGCTAAAACTTAAGAGCTTCTTGCGGCTTAAGATCATTAAGTTCAGACCAAAGTTCACTTTATGCATATTGCATTTTTACATTTTTCATGTTTTATCTGCTGCCTCTCAGGCAAAAAAAAAACATGTGCTAACTGAAAGCAGAAAAGCAAAGCTAATATCCATAATTCATACAGAATAAATAGAGCACCTGTCTGAGCAGCACTTACTATGTCACGCAATCACAATCCTGATAATGAAAATGAGATTTTGTGGGGTCTGGGATACCAAACAGTGTGTAAGAAAAGCCAAAAACGTATACTGTATATGTATATACATGTGTCATTTTTAAAATGCAATTATGCGTCCTTAAAACCTACCTAAGTGTATTATATTACTAGTAAACCATTATTATACCAGTAAAGTTCTATATCACACACATACACACACTGATAAATTACAGTATTATCAATAGAGCCACAAACACATATAAATGGTTCAAATACACAAAGACATTCTTTCGGCAGAATTGAGAAGGTCCTGTTCTGTACTATACATCAATACCCTCATTACTGTAATGATGAGACGGGGGACATCACTGACTGAAAACCACTACCTGATGTTCATAACCCCAATCAATCAGCCCTGGAGAACTCATCAGAAGCTGTAATTTAGCTTTGGCCTGTTGGACACAGAGCCATAAATTAAGCTTACTGCGGGAAGTAGAAAAAAAGCAATAAGGAGCTGAATTAAAGCAAGACCTTCAGAGTAAGTGAGATGTTTTAACAAGAAGGGAAAATAAATGAGCAGAGAGGACTGCTAGAAACAGGTTTGCTTTTTACATTTCTGGCATTTGGTAGACGCTCTTATCCAGGGTGACGTACATTTATCTCATTTATACAACTGTGCAATTAAGGGTTAAGGGTGTTACTCAGGGGTTCAACAGTGGAAGCTTGGTATCGAACCCCGATATACCAATTAGCAGTCCAGCACCTTAACCAGTGCGCCACCATTTTCACCATTTTTTTAGCCTGGAACCTGCTAGAAAACAGGATACTGTTATCAATTCAACATAGTCTGACTGGGTATCTCTGCTCGTTATTTACACTTTCCCTTTAGGTAAATTGGGATTGCAGAAAACTGTGTAGTTGGTAGACAAATGCTCAAGTGGGAATGTGCAAGATGTTTAAATTAAAATATGAAACTGAAAAACAAACAATCTTTGTTTTATTTATTTATCTCTATTTTTTATAAGCCTATTTCTTTCTTTCTTCTTTCTTTCTTTCTTTTCTGTCTTTCTTTTCATTCATTCGTTATTTCTTTTCTTTTTTTTCAGGGCTGTTTTTTCAAGGGTGGAAACCAGATTAAACAAAAAAAATATATATATATATATATTTTAGTCTTTTATTTAAAAGCAAACTTGGAAAAAAATGCAAGTTATAATTATGCAAGTTATAATTAAAATACAGCTAGCACACATTAAGAACATTGTACCAAAAATACTTAATCTCTAATGGAAGTGGTGGCTTAGTGGTTAAAGGGATGGAAAATCATGAGCTCAGTTCCCAGCACTACCAAGCTACTACAGTTGGGCCCTTAAACAAGGTTCCTTAATTTTAGTGCTTATTTGGGTTAAAAAAAGAGATAAATGTAAGTCACTCTGGATTAAGGCAAATGCCAGAAAAGTAAATGAAAACTATAAATCCACACAAACAACCAATTCCCAGATAAATATTAAGCATGTATCCACCATATCAAACTGCTCATTGGCTTAATCATCAAAGTCATAAAATGGGTTATCTTCTTCAAAATTATTCCGAGTTTATACTTGAAAGCTGGGTGGTCGGAAAACTGCAAAATGCATCCTGCTACATTTATAAGATGGCGTTACATCAAAGAAAAGCAGTCACCCAGACTCGCTTTAATCTAATATTGAGAACATGGAATTAACAACCTTCATGTTTACATATCTGACTTTCCAGGCAAAAAAACTTGCGAAGTTCAAATTAAGGTAAAATCATGTTCTTTTACAATAATTCGCCTTATATGGTAAACATAGTGAAACTAGTGCAAGAACACACAAAAAAGAAAACTACACAAAAAAACAGATGATAAAAATATAATCTTTTATCTTCTTTCCAAACATTTGTGTTAACTTCCAAGTTAAACGTCTTTGTATCATTGGTGCATTATTCCAAAAAAAACAGAATACTTAACATTCACGGCATTTGGCAGACGCTCTTATTCAGAGCGACTTGCATTTATTTTCTTTATACAGCTGAGCAATTGGGGTTAGCGGCCTTGCTCTGGGGCCAAATAGAAGCAAATTGTTGGTGCTGGAAACCGAACCAACAATCTTCCAGTTGGCAGACCAACACCTTGACCACTGCGCCACCACCATTGTTTACTTACTAAAAACAATAAGCATGGAGTCTTAATCATTGCACACAGTGATTGCTAAGATTGGACAGATAAAATGCATTAAAAAATAAATATTTGTCAGTGGGGATATGATGCACAGTAGGTACTCCAACCTCAAAAGAACACTGTGTGATCAGATGACATCCGATCCTTATGACAGCATAAAAATTGTACCTTGGAAATGTATATATTTTATTCTAAAAATCGATTTGATAAAAATCATAGCGATGGCATAAGTGATGCTGCCATTTTGCTGCTCACGTTCAAAAATTGGCACGTTTCTTTTAATCCTAGCTGAAATGTTCTGAGTAAATGTGCCTGCAGTCTAAACCGACCCTGGGTCAAGAGGATCTTGACAGGCGATTAAGCAAAATCACACACTTCATCAAACTAAATAAAAAATGATTGGATTATAACACCTTTATCCCAATCGGTCACTGTCTGGAGTATATGAAAGATCTTCTTGGTTAAAGAAATGCAGTTCTGGGCACATAGCCAAGGTAAGGATTCGATTCTGTCTTTAGAGACAATTATATTTCCAGAGACAGTTTCATGACCCAGACTGATTCTTAGGATTGTTTTGGTTTAAAACCTTGGGACTGTTTCCTACACACTACCTAATCATTCACAAAAGCAGTTCTGCAGGTTCTATGGCAAGTACAGGGTATTGATCACATCAGTCTTTCTAAATGACATGTCTCTGTGGAAATAGGTGTGAAAATAGGTGAAAATATCTATTGTTATTTTTTAGTTGACTATCTGAAAATTGCAAAAAAAAAAAAAAAGTACAGCACTGTATGATTGTCTAACCATGCTGACGTTTGCATTATTCTACACATTATTTTCTTAGCTTTAACTCGATATTCAGAAAAGGAACAGCTACTGATTTCTATTAAAAATAAATCAATGTGCATTTTGGGGCAAAGAAATCAGTTCTGTGCACCTTGTAAATTTAATGCACTTATAGTTCATAGTGTAACTACAAAATGTGGCACTGTACTAATTTGCACAATAAGTAATAAGAACATTTCCAACATAGTTTCCTTTAAACCTTATCCATTTTTGTCAGAGACATAGAAAATATTACCCCACTAGGCCACCAGGGAGCACCCAAGAGACTTTTAGTTCTTTTGTTTATTTAGGCCATGTACTTTGTTCTGTGTTTGTTTTATAAGTCTGTCTTTGTCTTGCTTTATCAATATCGACTCTCGGTATAGAGATTGTTTTGTCTGCACAGTGTTTTTAAAAAATATATATTTTACAAATATATTGCATCCAACCCCACCTCCCATTCCTGTGAGAAAGACCTACCGTAGATGCAGCAAAAAAAATCCTAAACTTTGCAATTTTGTCAAGCTAAGTATAAATCTCATTATGCTCCAGCAAAAAGAATATTTTACTGCAGGATCATAAAAGACTTTTCAGCATGTGTGGAGTGGGTGCTGGTGTGCAACAGTTTTGCTTTTACTTCGGGCCTTGCAGAGGAGAATTTCACCAGCCCCACTTTAATTCCAGCCAGCAATCTTTTTAGCACATAATAAAAAATATACTGAGCCCTGGGGCAAGTCTGTTGCAACTATACACCGTGATGTGGTCCTTGCTCTGACCCCTAGCCTGGCTCTGGACTTCGCTCTGAAACCCCCTTTTCCCTGGCCTGGCCATCCTCATTGATTCCCCAATACTATGGTTGCATTACTGTACTCATAACAGTGCTGTTATATTTATAAGTTAACCCCACACATTTATATGCAATATGTCCTCTCATAACATCCTCTACTTCCGTTACTGCAGAAGATGTTTTTCTCTTCTAACACTGTGCAATGCATTTTAATAGGTATAATAGTGGCTGCTTTAAACCCCTGATGTATATTGGTATGCAGTGTTTATCGTAACTCATTTGTTTAATAAAGATCAGAACTCAATAAGATGTAAAGACATTGAATGTTTTCTAATTAGACTTGAGAGCAATTTGAGGGCTATTAACTCTGGGCTAAACTGCACATATTTTCTTTATGGCACCTCACAGAATATTTTGATTGAGGTTGAAGCTAGTCTTACACTGTGATAGTTTGCCCAAAATATGAAAGTTTTGAAACCAAAAAAGATTTCTATAATCCTGTGTCTAAATCTGTTGCCTTTGATTGCAGATTAATTGTCAATGAGGTCAGTTTTTGCCTCAGATGAAATTTTGTCAGAAGATTTTAGACACTCGTCTGCAGTGTGACTTGACCTACAATGACAGTCAAATCAAATCCAACAGGAGCACCTGATGATGCAATTAATGCAATAACTTCAATGCAATTAATGCAATAACTTCAACCCAGCTCGGGAAAATGACGAAGGTGGACAGAACAGCAAGTGAAAAATATTTATATTAATATTTATAGTGTGTTGATGCTGCTGTTTGTTTGTTGCTAGCTATCTAAACGTGTCTTGGATTGATGTCTTCTTGTTTGTGTCCGTTTCTGATGTGCCATGACCGTCGCAAAATCTGACATTATGACAACTGAAATGTGACGTGACGATTATTTTTGTACAGTCTAATAAGCAACAAAGCCTAATAAAAATGCACAGTGTGAGTCCGGCTGAAGGAGATATCATATCTTCATGTTTTTGGACTGGCTTTTCTTATATAACTGTGGACATATCATGTTAAAGACCTTTATTAGAAATACTTAAAAGAAAGTGTTTAGCATTCGCTTAAAATGCTAAAGAGGAACATCTGCCACAGCAGAATTTCAATTAAAAATGACATTTTGCAGTAAAATCTGTTGCATAACTGCAAACTATATAACTTCTTGAACTAAAAAGGAATGAAGACAGCTTGCATTACAACTGCATTCTAACACAGTGGCCTGGACATAAATAAAATATTTGTTTTCAAGTCACTTATGAGCCTGGAGAGTTTGCTACCAAATCAGCACTTTAGAGCAAACGCTGCGCAGCTGCTGCTTCCGTTTTGTCTGGGCTATATGCGGATAACGGATGGCTCTGCTACTTCCCACAGACGCTCAGTGTGCTGCCCCACTTACAGCCTCGAGTGCTGAAGCAGCCAGCTTTGTGCCAGCTTCTCATAATAACAAAGCTTCTACTCATGCATCTTCTCAATATTATATCTATACAAAATGAAGTCATATTTTATGGATTGTTTGAAATTTTTTTTTTCTTTTTGAACGATGGATCATGCTTCAAGGGGGACTAGATACAGTGGCATTCATCCCATTAGCACTCATTATTAATGCATATAAGAAGTAGGAAGAGTCATACTTCAAAGAGCACACATCTGTCTGCTTTCCTTAAAGAAGGTTCCTTAATTCAATGGACAGCTTTAAAGTCACTGGTTGTATTTTGAACTCTTCTTACTGTCTGTGTTAAATTCTACTGTCATAGACTGCAATATACTGTATCATATGTAAATTCGACTAATACTACAGTGTACTGTATTTAAATTTGTATAGTCCCTATACAATAATATCCATGCTATTACTGTGTCTGTACACTGTAACGATTATGTAAACCTGTTGCCTCTTGGATGTTGAACCCAAGTTTAAAAGTTGTAATATATGAACCTTTTTTTATCCATTGTTTGGACCACTCGAAAGTCCAAAAAGTTGAGTTTTGCTGTTGTTCCAGACAGCAAATAAATTTTCATTTTGAAATGTTTTCCATTTTTAAAAAAATGGCTGCTGGATAATTGCAGCTAGAAATAAATACTGTATCTACATACATGATTCCAAAAATGGACCGGGATCCCATACAAAGTCCATTTCTGCTTTTTGCCCAGTTACTGTGCACATTAGACATGCAGCACTATGGACATCAGCACGATTCTGTTACCGTTAAAGAATTGCATTTGGTCAACTTTGACAGTGCACTCAACTCTTACATTACTTAGATTTTACCTTATTTATCATATCTACCTCATTACATGTAAGAGCTGTTATGTATAATGTGTAATGTTAGTTTATGGTTAATCTTTACACAATATCTATGTACCTTTTGGTTATTCTTTTGCATACTGTGAAAAAAATGACAATAAACCCGAGTTGAGTTCAGTATTCTTGGAATAGGCTTTGGATCCACCGTAATCTTTACGCACTTAATGTCTATCCTGTTTAGTGGCTCTTTGTTGTTTTGTAAATTCTATGTTTTGTGTAGCACCAGGGGGTCCTGGAGAAACGTTATTTCATCTCACTGTGTACTGTATCTGCTATATATGTTTGAAATGACAATAAAGCTCCTTGAAACCTTGAAATCTTGTCCAAATTTTCTGACGATGAACAAATAACAAACTTAAAAGCTTAACCTTTTAAAGTCAGAAAAAGGACCAATTCAAAAACTAAAAGCTACCATAGACTCTTTTTAGTGAATGCGAAAGTCACTTGCCATCTCTCATGAAGCCTATATGCCTCAATAACTGTTTGAGTGCCCGAATAAATCATGGAGGTGCAAAAGACTGAAATGTGCACACCAAGAAGCCTGCCATCATGCCAAGCGTTAGTGCTTCTTCAGCCACTCAAGGGGAAATAAAGACCAGCTCTGTCGTTTTTCTTGCACGTTTTTTTAAAGCCAGAACAAGCTGCTGAGGGGGTGTCTGATAGGCAGCCCTTGAAGACATAGTGTGCCCATCTCCTCAGTGATATAAAAAATTAGAGAGACAGAACCATCCAAACTTTCTGATAAACTGTCAGTGGTCAGCAAGTGGAGATGCTCTTCTGCTTAATATATACAGTAGTTGAACCATTGTATGTCAACAGTTTATTACAGATTCTGTAATGGAACAAGTGCTTGGCTTTGCAATAAAAGTCTGGAGTGAGAGAAAAGATAGAGGCAGTAGAGTTGTGGCATTGTCATAAACTCTTTTGACTCCGTACTTAAGCGTACAAATAAACTATTAAAGATAACTGTCAAAAATGAATCCGAAAGCTAAAATCTATAGAGATTAATATGAAAAGTTTACTTCTTTTTAATGACCTCTTGTTCCCTACTCTTTAATAACCCCATCTCATTCATAGAGGGTTTCCCCTAGATGTTGCAGATATTTTTTTCAGCACCAAAAGCATTAGAAAGTACAGGAATTGATGTTGGGGTGGACGTCCTGGTTGCACTCTCATCCAAAACATTTTGGCACTCCAGGTCATTGTGGAACTTGCTTTGTGCACAGAAGCACTGCTTCAACAATCCCGAACAAATGTGTGCTTTCAACTCTTTGGCAACAGATGGGACAGGAACCAGATGTCCACAAACATATCAGTCATATAGTTTACAAGAGCAAATTGTAGCATGCTATATCATCCTATATCCTATATCATGCTAAAAATGGATACTGCACCTAAAACCCATTATGTGATCTGTGAAATTGCCACACACGATTATAGTTGTGAGTCAGACTTTAAAAAAGAGTGAAGTAGCTGTTTGTTTAGTGTGACAGGCCAAGAGCATTTTGGGAAGAAATCCTGGAGCGGTGGAGCTCATAACAATCGGTCATTTCACAGCCAGCAAGAAATGACTCACCAATGTGATTTAGGACCCCTGAGGAGGGATCCTGTGTATGGAGGAGGTAATCTAGTCACTGTTAGCACAACAATGCATCACGTGAGAGTTCCCACAGTCCCTTAATTAATGAACGCTTGCACATTCATCACACAATCCAATTAGTCCTTTTAGCTCAGAACCACATGCTGTAAGGACAGGACTAAAATATCATCTAGATAGAATGCATTGCATAACTAGTTGACTGCAGAATGTGTTCATTCTTTCAATAAATGATACCGGAAAAAAAACTACAGCAATCCCCTGGCATTGTTTTTTTTTTATTCACCAAGGGTAAAGCACTGTTCCAGTGTACCAGTCTCTGTTTTCTGTATTGCACCTCTCTGTAGGCATAAATGACCTTTCATGATATGTTTCAAAGGCAACGCTGACCTCATGCTGAGCATCCTGAATGGTTTGAAGTGAATGCTCTTTAAACCAAAGTACTGCCTCTTCAAGTGCAGTATAGAGGAAACTGCTGTCTCTTTGCAATCTTGGAGCAATTATAGAAGCGACATGGTCTTGAGCTTCAAGAAATAATTAGTACCAACTTATGCAGACACAGGAAGTGAATCTCCCACTGTTTCGGTGCCATTACAGTTTACAATTATAGCATCTAGCTGACACTCTTATGCAGAGCAACTTAGGTTTATCTGATTTTATACATCAGAGCAGATGAGGGATCTTCCAACATGGTTCAACAGAGGCAACCGGGCCAATAATCTGTGGTCTCAAACCTTAACCACTGAGCTGTCACTGAGATGTTATACTTTCTGTAACTAAAATAAAAATTAAGTAGTAAATAATCAACGAAAGATGGATTATCAAACAAATGGCAAAATGCAGTTAAAAATAATTTAGTTAATTTTTAGAAATTTTATAAAATAGAACATTTACGCCACAAACTGTTTGGACATAATGGATTGAAGTTGGCAAAAGCTGAAAGCAAGCGTCAATCCAAAAATTAAAGCCTCAGTGTGATGTCAATAAAAAACATTTTTCTCTCCAGATTGCTTTTTGCTGTCGCCAACCGTGCAGTAAATAATGCACAGATTCTCCACAGGACTGTGTGGTGAACAGGAAACTGAACAAGAGCTGTGATTTAAACACCAAAAAGAGACAGATATTATATATTAATCATCTCTCAGAATGAACACACCGGGTGAAGTAGATTCCATTCTAAATACTATAAAAAAAGAAATTAATAAATAATAAAACCTGTCAATTGTTTCGAATTGTAAAAACTAACTGGCTTATACTGTAAAATATACCAGAGAAATAACTCGTACAGTGACTCTTTCAAACCTACTTTTTTCAAACTATTTGGTCTTTGCACTGACCCATATTTGCCCACTGCACTGATTCAGTCTGTTTTCAGCCCAGTTGGTGGATCAGCACAGAAACAATAAGCCCAAGAGGCAGTTTTCCAGTGATGACTTTGTCTTCTACATGGCCATCAAGAGAACACTATGGAAACTTTACTGCAGCATGACTGCGCCTGGTTCTCTCAAGAATTTTTTCTTCATATTCTTACCGATGGAGTTTATTATTTTTTTTTCTGCTTTCTTAGCTGAAGACACTTAATTTACAGATACTAGTTTTTAGTGTGTGTTCACCGTGTTGTCTTATTTGATTTACATTTACAGCATTTGGCAGAGGTCCTTATCCAGAGCGACTTACATTTAACTCTTTTTTATATAACTGAGCAATTCGGGGTTAAGGATCTTGCTCAGGGGCCCCGCAATGACAGCTTGATGCAGCTGGGAATCCAACCTACAATCTTTAGGGTGGTAGTCCAACACCTTAACCATGAGCCTCCACAGATTTGATTCTGTAAAGCTGCTTTACCAAAATTGCTATTGTTTAAAGGCGCTAAATAAATAAAGGTGATTTGACTACTAAAGGTATAGCACATGTCTACATTTAAAAAAACGATGTTTACCAATACTTTTTCTTTGATTGTATTGTCATTTTTAAGCACCAGCCCACCAAGACATGTTCCATGTACATATGGCAGCAGAGGTGATTCTGAATCTAATTCCGACTATGATTTGTTTGTTAATGCAGCTCATGAGTAATTAAACATCTTTATAAAATATAAGATACAAACCAGAAAAAAGTCTGTGGATCATTGCTGTGTGTTTCATTCTAACTGAATAAGCACTATACAGAGATTAAGGACAGTGAATCGGCCCTTTTAGATCATTATTTTTCCAGTATTTCCTGACAGGTCTATTCCTGGATGTAGACTTGGGTATAAGAACACTGGAACATGTTGCCAGAGGCAGTCTGAGAAATTTGCCCCATGAGGGTGATTTATTACTCTATACTTGTCTGTGCATAAAGGGAAATTAATAGTCCCTAGGTGCTGCAGTGCTACATAGGCAAAATCAAAATAAATGTAAAATAGATGGGGAATAAGCGTAATCTGGCACAATTACAAGTGGTTATAAGGCTTTGTGGGTAAAAGCTGATTGGAAGACTGGAGGTCCATGCCCCAGCACCAACTGTTGAGCCCAAAGCTAGTCCTAATCCCTATCTGCTTTATCATAACTGACCCTGCGCTCTGTCGTTTAAGATTTGCAAGGAAAATGTTTTTTACAGTAATATATGTGTTTTTTTAATAGGTTTTATTACAAACCACCTGCAAAGAGGTAATAGTGCATTTAAGAATGCAAAACAATAAATAACTGCTACTAAATATTTACATTTGATTATTGGACAAAACACTTTGGATGTAGGGTCATCCGTAATCTATCTAAAGAAACAGATTTGTAAAACATCATCTTTATCCTGGGCAGACCAAGCACTATGTGTGTGTGTTGTTCAGACATAAGTCGAATGTTACTTCTAAAGCCCAGCAGTGACCATATGTCAGGCATATTTATATATCTGAGTGTACAAGCACAGAAAATCTGCATCCCCAACCAGCATGATATGATTCAGAGGTTTTTCTGCTTGGATGACATTGAGAACATACGGCCTGGTAAATTACTAAAGCTATGTGCGTGTCTGGCAATAAACCTAGTATTGGCTCAAGAGCTGAAATTGTGTTAGACTGTTTTTCATCCCACTCTACTATTTCTCTCTACTCTCTAACCCATGACATGGGCAGATGGTACAGTCCACAAGCCACTAAATAGGACAGCTGAGAGAGCGTGTCTGGCATCATGTTCTGCGTGGGGTTCTCATGGCAAGCCTCTCCAGCATCTTATTTCATTTTGATAAAAAATTAGAGTATAAACAATAAAGATGAGAGATAAGATTTAGATAAGATTACAAGGATGCAGAGACCACACAAAAATGCACCCAAAAGTTCATCACTGTGCGTGGGTAGTGGTGTTGTTGAACTGATAAACATTTACAGTATTTGGCAGACGCCCTTATCCGAAGCAATTTACATTTATTTCATTTATACAGCTGAGTAATTGGGGGTTAAAGGCTTTGCTAAGGAGCCCAGCAGTGGAAACTTGGTGGTGCTGGAAATCAAGCCCACAATCTTCTGATTAGCAGGCCAACACCTTTACCACTGAGTCACCAACAACATTTCTCTGACAGACTTGTAAAATAGGAAATATAACTTGGTTGGACCTGAATATTTTTCTGATATCTGTCAAAGTCATGACTGAAGAATGCACTGTACATTTACAGCATTTGGCAGACACCCTTATCCAGAGCGTCTTACAATATTGCTTATAATACACTGAGCAATTGGGGGCCTTGCTCAGGGGCCAAGCAGTGGTGGCTTGGTGGGGCTGGGAATCGAACCCAGGTTCTCAAGTTGGCAGTCCAACAACTCAACCACTGCGCTACCACTTCCTCCTGTACAAAATATTATGAAAATCAACCAAATAAAAAAAAATTGATTAGTGCATGTGAAGTGCACTAATCGGGGGAAGTGGTAGCGCAGTGGTTAAGTTGTTGGACTACCAACATGAGGACCCAGGTTCGATTCTCAGCCCCACCAAGCCACCACCACTGGGCCCCTGAGCAAGGCCCTTAACCCCTAATTGCTTAGCTGTATAACAAGGAAATTGTAAGTCGCTCTGGATAAGGGCGTCTGCCAAATGCAAATGTAAATGTGAAAAAAGACTGTTCCAAAGAGACTCCAGTGGCTATTATGGACAAATTTGAACTACATCTGAAAAAAACCCTTTACATCAATTAAAATTATCCACATGCAATTTTGCAGTCAATCATGCTAAGGAACAATTTTTATCTATGAGGTTTATGTGAGGTACGAGACCCAGGAACAAAATAGACCCATTGGGGAGCTTTGTGGTAGAAATGTGACAGGCTGTACCATGTATAAGTAATAGAGGCTAACCTTAACTGATCCTATGTGTTTGGAATGGGAAATGTGTTTGTAAGTATTGGGATGTGATGTGTTGTCTCTTGGTGATAATTATGACAGTAGACAGCTGATAAATTCCAGGTGAGTCCGGAAGTATGACAGTCTAATTAAAAAGTGTCACTGCATTGCGGCACAGACTCTCCAGAGACATCAAGTTTGGATGATGTTAAAAAGGGTGTGTGTGTTCAGATGTATGCCTGAATTAAATTAGTACACTGTGCACTGATTTAGTAAAAATATTTAGGGAGGTGTTAGCTCAGAGGTTAAGGTGTTGGACCGCAAATCGGCAGATCATGGGTTCGAATGCCAGCACCACTAAGCTATCTCTTTTGAGCCCCTGAGCAAGACACTTAACCCCCAGTTTCTCGGTTTATAATGAGATGAATGTAAATCACTCTGGATAAGGGCATCTGCCAAATGCAGTAAATGTAAATGTCAAGTTTCTTGTCTGTTTCTTTCTTTCATATATTTGACTTCAGCATTTTCAGTTGCTCCTGCAACCTCACCAGCTTACAGGTCTTACTAACGTGCTGCATCATAAACCCAACACTGTGTAAAAGATATTTCTGTCTCACACAATTTTCGAAAAGCTTTTTTTTTTAATGTTTTTTTCATGATCATGTCAGATTACTGAAAGGTAGAAGATCACAAGATCACAACTGTTACTAATTTTCAATAATAGAATTCAAATGACTTTATAGTGCATTATTAATTCTGAAGGATTACTAGCACTACGCTGTAGGAGAAATCCGTTAAACCAGCCAAGCAGAGTTCCTTGTTGCAGAATATATTACACTGCATTTTATTATTAAAATGCATTATTAATTTGGCATTAGAGCCATTTCCACCAGAATCTACATGCAGCTTAAGCCACTGCAGACACGGGTCCTGCATCACTCTGTATCTATATAAAGTCCATTTCTGTATTAGCAAGTTAAATGGAAAATGAGCAGAAAACAGAACTACATTATTAACACATTACAATGCTTTATTAGTCTGTAGTTAATTTATAATGCTCACAAGAAATTGATAAACTATTTTGGCGGAACAATTTCATCCAAAAAAAAATGAAACAATATTCAGAGAAGTTCATTTTTTAACCCGTTTATTTAAAGCTATACAAGTAGGTAATCAAATATTTATTATATCGTAACATTTTGATTGGTTGAACATAAAAATATTTGGAAAGTGGTCAATAAACCATGTGAGCGTATTGTGATCTATAAGCTGTCAAACTTTTACCTAATTAGCAGCAGCCTGCTAGACAAAGGCAATTTGGTCAACGAATGGATGGACAGGTTTGGACACGCCCTTCGTTGATATAATAGGGTAAGTAAGAAATAAAACTTTACAGTACTTTATTTATGGGTTAAAGGTTTAGAAAAGTTTAGAAAATAACTAAATGTCTTTTTTTATCCTAGTCTTCTGCCACATTATTAACAGTTATTAATGACAGATAGTAAGACTGAGTAACACTGAGTAATGTACAACATTAAAGGTAAATTAAAATTGTGTATCTAATCGTTTTTACAGGCTTCTTGCAATTGCTGTAGACGATGAAGCTGTAAGTGTGAAGTGAATATCTAATATTTTCATAGCTTTTAGAATGCATTTTGCATGCATTAACACCATCTTATAATTTTAGCACTGTGCTAAAAATTGCATATTGATGGAGCAAAAATGCATGATGGTTATCTTGCAAACCAGGTTGTGAGTGTGTTGTTAATAGCAGTACAATGAGGGCTATGAGTTTGTGTTGGAGCACCCCAGTGTTTCTGCTCACTCCATTTCCTCATATGATGGGTCTGTCTGACTCGCACGCCTCACTCACTGCCATGATGGATCGGGTACTGGATAATAACCTGCCTGAGGTCTGTTTGGTCAGTGGAATAATTTTACTACTTGGCTGGTGGCTAAAATCATTACAGGTAGATGTCAACATTTGCTGGCCAGTTAGTTAAACGATACCTGACATGGGCTCTACTGTATCATGTGTTATGAAGACCACTAGAGTACTTCTGAGATCCACCGAGAACTAATTTCCTGTAAAAGACAAACAAGTGACTCTCTATAAAGCCCAAAAAATAGTATGGAACTAAACCCTACATGTTTCACATCTAAAGAAGCCCAAACTGAATTATTTCTTATTTAAAGCTACTATTAGTTTTGATATACAGTGTAAAGGACTACTTAAGAGCACAGTAATTATTCTTCCTTATCCAGGTTTAAATAAAAGTGCTTCTTTTAAGAGTGCATGGCTGATTGCCCAAACAGGGCTTACAGCATGTTCTGTTGTACAACTTATGGTGTGTTCACACTTGTAGTTCGGTTTGTTTGGTCTGAATAAAAAAGGAAAATGCTTTTTTTTAGATCTTTAGGTCCACTTGGCTTAGTTTAAACTTGCATTTTGACAGAGAACCCAAAGATACCTAACCTAAAGGCATAATGATATGTTCACAACCTGATTGGTCGTTTTTTGTGATGTCAATTTTGCAGTGGAACTTACCATTTGGAACGACTATGTGTACCGAATTAAGTGCTTTTATCATGTTCCTGTAGATATAATTTTACTTTTACTAGCTAAGAACAAAAAGTTCCTAAAATGTTTAAACTCAGTTGTATGCAGAAATGAAGATCTGCTGCAAGGAGACTGCATTTTTGGCTAAGAGGCAACATACATACTAAAGAAAAAACAGGTTGTTGTGCTTGAGCATTCTAATTTGATCTAAATCAGATACAATCATGCACATTTAATTTTGCAGTCAATCATGGTAAGGCACATAAGGTTTATGGGTGGAAAAAAAAAAAACCCACTGGGTACACCGGAGATTTGTGGTAAAAATGTGTCAGGCATTATGTCTAAGGACGTACCACCTATTAGTATTAGAGTCTAACCTAAACCGATACTTTGTATAGAAATAAGATACCAAAAGTTTTGATTTGTAAGTATTGGGATGTGATGTGTTGTCTCTTAGTGATAATTATGCCAGTAGACAGCTGATAAATTCCTTTCAAGGAGCATTCAGTCCTTTGAAATCAAAAAATCATGATCAAAATTGTATTTGCGTCACACCTTGTAACATCACATTGTTACAAGGTGTGACGGTGGCTCATGGTTAAGGTGTTGGATTACCAACCTGTGGGTTTGATTCCCAGCTCGACCAAGCCACCACCATTGGGCCCCTGAGCAAGGCCCTTAACCCTCAGTTGTATAACAAGGAATATTGTAAGTCGCTCTGGATAAGGGCGTCTGCCAAATGCTGTAAATCACATCCTGGTGTGTTCATATATTGATCTAACCACACAAGAGTGTCTTTTTTGCTGCGCACCAAGGTTGGGATGGTAGCGTTCACACTTACTCAAACACCAGAGTTTGTTTTAATCGAACCAAATATGAGAAGTGTGAACGCGTCTTAAGTGATTAACTTAAGAGTTAATTTTCTACTATAGATTTAAGATTATTGCACCTACTGATTTTGAGGTTTTACTAAGAAAGTGTTCAAATGTATGCCCTGGCTTGAGCTCTTGTCTGATTCCCCATCCAACTCATCAAAATAATGTATTTGATCGATTATCTACATGAATTAATATAAATCAACAAAAATCGTACTATTATTACAACAAATCAGAGAAAACCTCAGCGATTGTGTCATTTTCAAGCTTCTATTTGGCTCCCATATTTGTACATTTATGTACATAAAAAGAACATGTAGCGTAATATCAAACAACGAAAATAATGGTCTATTTAAGGTCTATTTGGAGTTTCGGGGCAGTTGGGTGGCACTCGACAGAGCCAGATGTATGTGACTGATGCACACCAGATCAGTGCTGTTAGGAGCCCAGCCGAGCCCGATTCAATTAGGGTCCAGGGACATGGGCGAGCAGCCAGTCACACCCCTTTAGCCAGCTCACTAAGATTAATGAGACCAGGCCTGACAAAATGGGTCAGCCATGGGTGTGTGCATACATGTGGTGTGTGTGTGTGTGATGGGTGATGGGAGTGACTAAAGGTGAGTTAGACTGAGAGTAATGCACTGTCTAGTCAACATTCGTTAATTCAGTGAGTTTTGAACATCAATGGCAATATCACCACATCAACGTGCGGCCTTTATACACATCCACAACACTCAACACTCAAACATTATGCACACTACTATGCAACGATCATATAACAATTAAATACACAAACACATCCACATGCTTACATACATTTCCATATGCTTAAAACAGCTTCCAGCAACAGGGGGCAAAGAGCAATACGGAGAAAATGAAATAAAAGCTTCCTTGAACAGGTTTCAACCAGTTAATAGCATGAGATCTCGGAATCAGAGGAGACTGTTGTATTACACCAGTTTTGATCATCATGAAACATGACATTGGAAATATGCCAGTTATATTATTTATGCCCACCAGGCTTAAAGTAGTGTTACCACAGTACAGACTAATGTATTTCTTCTGATACTTAATTACACGATGTACCCTATTTTACATCAACAACAAAATGTTACGGCATCAAGCAAATAACTATATAAAATATATTTGATTAAACAGCTTGAACTTTTAAATATGGAACATACCATCAGGCATTTTTTTTCCTACTAAGAAAATCAAATGTAGAACCTGAGAATTGTAACATTTTTATCAGCTACCTCATTATTACAACAAACTTAAAACATGATTTAAAGGCATCTGATAGGTCTACCGGGTAATTATGTAAATAAGGTGTCCTGGTTCTCAGCATAACAGTCCGCAAGAGATGCAAATCTTGAATCAAATCAAGCCATGCAAATCTTGCTTCAACTTCTTGCTACAAAAGGGCCTGGGTGGGTAACCCATGTTCATTAAGATTACCTGGACCAGGCATGTTCTGGCCTTTCCTTAGTCCACCCTCATCTGAGATGGTATCTCCCAGGACATAGGAACTTGAGAAATACCCACTACAGAAATGTTTTTACTTTCTGTCTAGTTATGTTATCTTGTTTCAACCATCAGGTTGATTTTTAGCACTAAAAGTAACAGAGAAACTGTAAGTTTGTCTGCTTGCTAAACTTTAATCTGCTGTGTAAGTTTTTTCCCTGTTTTCCATGCTGTCTCCCTTGCGTTAGATGCTTCAAGTGTGTAGGTAAAATTCATAGATGATAAAATCTTGTTGTTTTTTCCTTTTTAATTTCTCATGTTCTCAGTACTTATTGTTATTATTTCACAGTAAAAACATAACCACAACAGTGCCATTTTAGGTGTGGGATGCAAGCACAGGTTTATTGATGCAAATGAAAAGCCAGACAAATTTACAAAGGCAAGAACAAAATCGAAGTCAGGCACTGGTCAACAAAAGAGTTGGAACAGGTTATGTAAACTCAATAAAATAAACAAGCAAGTTCAAATCAATGCTGACTCAGTAGCAAAGAATTGGTCTTGTGTTTAGCTCAATGCTTTGCTATAAATGGAAGTTTGTGTTGTCTGCGGGTGTGTTTAGCACTTTAGGGAGGTCAATGGATGAAACTTTTGGAAAATGGAGGCGGAGCTGCATGACAACAGAGTGCAAAATCTTCATTACGGTAACTATTAACCAGATTTTAAAATACCATAATTATGATTATAATTGTTCGACTTTGAACTACTGACTTGTTTGGTTCAGCCTTTGTTATAGCCATTTTGTTATTTAATGTATGCTAAATTATGGAAATTTATGATTATACTTAGTTAATACCATAGTAAAAATAATCATTGGCTAATTTACATTTTGTGACAATTAATGATATTATCGCTCTTAGTATTTCCCGAATTTCGTGTTTTAGAATTGCTAGCAATTGGTGGGAGCTTTCTCACCAGGGTCCAGTATGCCTGGGTTATTATTATCGGCTGCTAAAGGAATCAGTGAGACTCTTACAAATTTGTCAATTTTGGCCAACCAGGGATTTATGGATAATATTAGCTAATGCAAAATGATGATTTTCCTTAATGCTCACTGCTCAACACTTTTTAATATATGACACAACCCACCACTGAGCTCGCTGAGGCCCCCTTGTGGGTCAAGACCCCCTTATTGGGAACTGCTGTTTTACAAGCCCACCACTATTATAGTTTTAATGTCCTGGGTTATATCAATTTTAATGATCTATTAGAAACATTAACCTTTTAGTCTGTAGTTAATAGACTTTGCCCACTGCAATCATTAAACCCTAAGAGCAAAACATGACACGACTAAAAGCAAGTTAAATGGCTTATTCGTCTACTGTATTGCTTAATAAATTACCATTGACATTGTTATAAATTTAATCTATTTTCAATGACATGAAGCATTTTATATTTCTTTTGACTATTAATAGCCCAGTGCATTTACTACATTAATATCACCAAAGCTTTAGTTGAATTCTGTATGAGGATCACATACTGGTCAGAGTTATTAATGTTCCAAAAAGATTTCTGGCATCGATTTAAATATTCCTTGAGAGTTGTTTGACTTTTGTGCATCTGAAACAGACTTAACCTACATTAGATGTAGGTTATATGCGCAACTTTTCAATTCAAATGAACTTTTTTTCCATCATTTATTTATTTAACTATCAAGCATTTATCTTATGCACTTAATCATGATTAGGGATGTGATGCATCCAGAGCCTCTACTGATAACCCTAAAAACAAGGCCAGTCCATTACAAGGCACAATTTACACAAACGGTGGAAGTGGTAGCGCAGTGGGTAAGGTGTTGGACTGCTAATCGGAAGAGCAGGGTTTAATTTCCCGCATCACCAAGTTGGGACCATGAGCAAGGCCCTTCACCCCCAATTGACCCCCAATTAGTTGTATAAAAGAGATAAAAGTAAGGAGGTCTGCCAAATGCTGTAAATGTAAATGTATAAACATAGTTTTTGCAGGAAATCGTTAAAGTGTTGGACTGTTGAATGGAAGATCAGGGTTCGATTCCCAGCACCACCAAGTTACCACTGTTGGGCCCCTAAGCAAGACTCTTAAGCCCCAGTTGCTCAGCTGTATGAAAGAGAATGTTAGTCGCTCTGAATAAGAGAGTCTGCCAAATGTAGTAAATGTAATATGCATACTAAACACCTAAACACACTCAAATTGGTCCAACTACTGGGATATTCTAAGTGTTCAGGTCTCAAATCAGAGCTGTTAAGTGCTAATGCTTCCTTCTATGTAAGCAGAATAACTATCTTAAATACGTAAAAAAAACAAAAAAAAAACAAGGATCAGTAAATAATGAGGAATCTACTGTGTCTTTTTATAGGGTCTGTCATTTAGGTTTTTTTTGAGGAGGTGTTTATTATACGGAAAGGACAGTAAGTAGACAGGATGGAATCGGGAAAAGTCCATAAGCCGGGATTTAAAATCGAGGCGCAAAATCAGAGCGCAATAATCGCTGTGTATGCCGACACACTACCCACAAGTCTATTACGCTGTCCTGTCAATCATTTTTTAAGATAAAGTTCTAATCTCTAGTGCCGGTATAGTAATACACAGTGTCAGGACAATGGGAAGCATTTTGTAATACTGGTGTACATTTCTGCTCACTGTGTAAAAGAATCTGAGACAATTTATTTTTCAGTTTTACCCACTTGTATTAGGTCTCTACTGAACATTGCGAGTGTAATCTGCCAGAGAGACAATGAGAAAGATCCTTACGGTATTTATGGGCTTAGAATTACTTTTAATTTGTACCTGTCGGACAATTCAACTTCATCAATTTCTTTTTTTTAGCATGGCAACTCTAAAGTATTTATAAACTCTATGTCTCGGTCTACATAAGCATTTGAATGACATTGGAAAAGGCTGAACTCTGCACATTAAGGAACAGCAATCTCTCAGGACTCCAGTCAGCTGTTTACTATTTTAGTCCATATCAATCAAAAGACCTATAGTCACTACATGCTGAGTAGGGAAATAAAGGTAAGTCTCTACTGATCAGGTCAAGGACAGTAAAGAGTTCAAAAATAACACTAAAATTATAAAAAAAGAGCTCAGTAGTGCTTATAATTCTGTTATGGATAAAATGTCTTTGGTTATAATAATAGTAATAAATTTATTTTAATATAGTGATACATATTATAATACATGTCTAAGTCATTTATATGCAAGTCTAAAAAAGTGAGTTTAACTTATCAAGACAAACTAATTTGGAAATTGACCTAACACACGCTTGCTTGCTTTGGCATTTAGTCAACAGATGTGAAGGGAAGACTAATGGAAAGCTTGAGTATGCACCATCTCAATCTGACTTATAATTAGTTTTGTGCTACACTGATGTACAGCAAATAGAAGAGATGGTGACTTGGGCACAGACAGTGTTTTGATGTAGGACAGTATCAGGTGTTGATTAACTGCACATAAACATAATGTATCTCTCTTACAGGGACACTAGTTGTTTAAAATTGTACAAGATGTATTGCTTGTGGAAGTCCGGAAGAAGGGAAATAGGTGGCAAATCGCATTAGATATAGATGATTGGAGGTAAAACAATATTCCTCATTTATAATCTATTTGCTCCTGGGACAGATGCGGTAATCTCTGGAAGTGGGTGGAGTCTTGTCTAACACAGGAGTAGCTCACTATAACTTCTCTAGATCTTTAGATAAACTTGATATTGGTGGTGAATCAGTTTGAGTACATGTTAAGTAATGTTTCAACCTTTTTTAAATTAATTTATGTCACTTAGTAGACACCCTTATCCAGAGCGACTTACATTTATCTTTTTAAAAAACTGAGCAACAGGGGGTTAGGGGCCTTGCTCAGGAGCCCAGCAGTTATAACTTGGCGACGATGGAAACCTAACCCCGATCTGCCAGATAGCAATCCAACACCTTAACCACTGTGCTATCACTTTACTTTTGCTTACAAGTGTTTCTGCTGACGATAATAATCAAAGGCTGTTGATTTTTCTGTTTATTGTATGTCCAACCGAATAACAGAAATGCATTTATTTATTTATTTTTTTAATCTTGTGTAACACTCAAAAACCCAGATACAAACATAACACTTCAAAACCAGAAACACTATTAATATAAACAGGACACCCAGGAAACCTACCCAGATTTTTCAAAATATAATTTCATCTTGCCTCATTACCCAGTCCTTCCACCACGCAACTCACACAATCACCAGAATTCTAGTAAAGAGCACCTGTATCACTCTTTCTGAATCACTCTTCACTCACTCACTCCTCTATACGACAGCACTCTGCACACTGCACACTGTCTGGTCTCAAACAGAGATGTTTATACTAGACTCGCTACTTGCGCTATTTCTAAATATTCCAAGTCATTTGCTACTGGCTCTGTGGACCTCCTCTGTCTCCTCTACATTCTCCTACAGGTCTTCTTTTCGTCATAAGACATTTTTAGTTTATCTCCTGTATCTTCCTCGCTACATTCACTTTAATAAACGCACCTGTCTGGATTATACTAATCTGTGTCTCAGACTGGCATTTTGTTACACCTTGTTGGTCATAATCTAATACTGTGATTAATTAAGTACTCTTTTAGCATGATTTTTGTGCGGTCCTAGATTTGAAGTTAAAACTATGCGAGAGTGGTGGAGGCGATACTTTTAAGTGACTTTAGAAAAGGTCTTTTTCATGAGAAAAAAATCTGTGAATTCTATTTTATTCTGATTATGATTTCAAAGGTTTTCTAAAGAATCAGGGAATCCGAATTGAGCATAATTATAGATAACAGGTTACAGGTTTATTTTGAAGTGAATAAAATGTTAGTTAAATATTACCATGTAGTAAAATTGCTGGTACAGTTGTGTACTCTGCAAAAACGTGTATTTTTTGTCCGATCAGATTTCAATTTCTAATCTGCTCCGGGTCCTCAGAACTAGTAGTGCTGGCCATTGGGACAGCAATGGGACGGCTATTTACCAATCAGAATTTAAATTCCCCTGTGTAGGGTTATGGCTCATGTTTATGTTTATGTTTTGTTTCCCCGTGTTATGTTTTATGTTTCTTTTTGAGTTTTTTTGTTTCATGTTACTATTGTGTTTTAAGTTCTTGTTCATTGTTTCTTTCCACTTTTGTCATGTAATCCTTGTTCTCCATGTGTTTCTGTCACGTGACCCCTTGTCCATGTGTCATGTTCCTATTGGTTTGTCGTGTGTATTTGTAGCCCTTGTGTTTCCCGTTGTCTCTTGTCGAGAATTTTGGTTTGTACCTGTACTGCTGTCATGAGTTTGTAAAGCTGAGTGTATTTAAGTCAAGTTCATGTTTGCTGTTTATATTTGTGCTATGGTGCTAAACTAAGCTAAGCAAAGCTAAGCTAAGTCAAGTTAAGTCAAGTCTAGTTTAGTTGATGTTTATTGTTTTGTCTTCGTCACTATTGTTAATAAACTGCACTTTTGGGTTCAAAAGACTACTCGTTTCAGTGGAGATTCATTACAACCTCACAGGGCCAGCTAGCTGGCCCACAATAACATCCGCATTTGTCTGTCCTCTGATTGGTTGGTCAGAGTTACAGCCAATTTCAACTAGCAAAACACATTAGTAGCAAGCTGCACACATTAATGCATTCCATCCATATGATGTATGTGGCACAGTTGCGGTTGTAGTGCAGAGGTTTTTATTCTCAATACGCAGACTGTCTCTTTCTCTGTAATGCTATGCTGTAGTATATTTCGTTTTTGTATAATATTTATGGTTTCTATAAATGCAACGTAATAGTGGTGGGTTAAGTTGATAAGAGGTGGATTAAGTCCCCACTTAAGTCCCAGGTACCAAATGCACAGCCCGCCACCACTTTTACACACAATGTGCAAAATATAATAAAATAGAAAACTGTAACCAGTGAAGGCAGTGTTAAAATGGCATATATTAAAAAATGATTAACATAATATAGTAAGTCAATGTCATTGTATACAGTCCAAACATGTCATAGTACAAGGACAGACTCAGAGTCGGATATCAGTACTGTTCAGCATTACTGTTTGGAGTCAGTGTTGAAATTCTTGGAGTCAGAGGTGCTGTAATTGTATTGCCTGCTACTGCCACCAATAGGTCATATGTGTTATAACAGGCTGTGATAAAACTAAGTGTGTTTGTAGTTTTACAAACTGTACAAAATAAAGCAAAACTGTTTCTTAAAGCGGCCGTGCAGAGGTGTTGATGCTCGAGTGTATGTTGTTTTATGTATGTGAGTGTGTCTGATAATTTATGACACACATGCACATATAAACACACATACAGACCCTTGCAGTATTGTATTTCCACCGTGCAATTTCTGTGACACTCACACACGCGAGTTAAGGTCACAATCCCATTCTGCAAAACTTCACACACTGCCAAGGCAGCACGTTTGCAGGGTTGGAGTGGCCTTGCTTTCACCTGAATGAACACACCGTGCAGCATGTGTGTCAAACAGCTGAGAGGTGCATCAAGCTGTCCAACATGAAAGTGGACGTTTGAAGTTACACTCATACACACACACAGAATCTAACTACCATGCAGAGTGCATTTGCAAGTATAGCTAACACTCACTGTGGCAATTAGAGAATTCTTCCTTATTTGTTTCTGCTGTGGAAAATAAGAACAGGATTATTTATAACTATGTGATCCTTCATTTCGAGACAATCTTTTACTTATACCCCTTTACTGTAATACTTTAATAACAGCTCGCTGTGAGAGGCGACAAGCAACAGCAAGCACTGATGGCTTAATTAAATGCCGCATCCTCATGATGCAGATCAATCATGTGGACTGCAGTCTTGCAGGTGATCATGTATACTAAATCGTACCGTTCAGTCATTACTCACAGTTCACACCAGTGCCACAGATCACAGCTCAACAAGACATGAAATGCCAAGACTTATGGATTATCTGTCACGGGCTGTTCATAAAACTTGTATCCAAGCCCTGTCTTAAGCCAGGCTTACACTGTGTGACTTTAGTCATGATTAGGTCATCTGGGACAAATTTCAAAAACCTAAATGATTTCTGTAATCCTATTCTAAGATTTTTGATCGCTACCTCGACATGGTCCCCAGCAGCCGATTAAAGGACGTTACGATCAGACAGTATGTGTAGTGTGACTTCTATGATGATTGTCAAACCAAGAACTAATAGGAGCACCAAAAAAACCCCAAAAAACTATCAACCACAAGGGTGGAAATGTCTTAAGGATATGAAGATATTTTATACAGTCTGACATGCAACAATCGCTACAGACTATTAAAGATCACAGTGTAAGCCCAGCCTTAGACCCACTTTAATTATAACCATGTAAAGAATCTTTAATAGGAACGCCTGCTTATTCTCTAAGCTTAATGCATAAAATTGTGCAAATGCAAGTCAAAAGCTTTAGCAAATATTCACATTAAACATGACAAAGAGTAAGTTAAGTTATAAGTATAGTTGGAATTTTCACTCAATATTTTTTGGGACACAAAATATATAGACTAGGGGGTCAAAAGACTCAGTCCTGTGGCGTTTTAAGTGCCTTTTCCAAAGACCTTAAGTAGCTATGGTAGTTCATGTGTGTTTGATTAGGGATGGAGTTAAACTCTGTAGGACACCGGCCCTCCAGGTCCAAGCTTGGTGACCCCGATATAGAAAAAAGTGTTGGAAGACCTAACCATAACAGCCACATGTGTTTGTTAACAATCTTATTTTAAATTTAGTTTTTTACTTTTCTAATAACCTCTAAACTTTTGGAAATTATTAATGAGACAAGACCTAAATTTTGCTCTGGGGTACGTTGGCGGTACAGTTTCTCTTCAAGGCATTCAGCGAAATTGAGCTCAGGGCTTGGGGGTTCTTTCACACCAATCATAACACATTGAGCTCAGGGGCTTTAATCACAGGTGTTTAATCATGCAGGAACAGTGTTTGGGCCTCTTTGTTCCAGCAAGGATTACCATCCTAGACCACTTCTTAGCAACAGTTTAAGTAAGACACACAGGCAGATAACTGGTGTGCCAGGACGATGTCCACAAACCTTTGGCCATATAATGTATATTTTCAGAATCAGACAGATAAAGATAGTAAAAAATTGCCATATTAATGCCATATTTTATTTTTAATACAGCCTAATTTTTAATGTCCTTTAATAAACACAAATGATACTTACTGTCACAGTAAGACTGCAAAATGCAGAGTGGGCCAAAAGGGACGACTGTCAAGCGTCTGCTTCCCCTAAACTCAATTAGTTTAAAGAGTCTCATACAACAATAAAGAGTCCCCAAAGCCACATCTATCATCATTTCATCTAGAGCTATCAGTCGCCTCTTTCATCTGAGTAGAGTAGTTTAGAAAGAATGCGGCGGCACCATGGCACTGAGGTGCATTAGTTGAAACCGGTTACATCCAGAAAGAAATCTATGGTTTCTAATTGTTCCTTATTGTTTAGAATGAATGCAGTATAAAAATAAAGCAATCCATTTTTGCACGCTGCTCAAAAAAGCAGCTGCGGTGAAGTTTCTTATGATGGTTAATTTGTTTGCCTTTGTGAAACGTGCGCCAGTGTTTTTATTGTACAGACTTAGCATTTGCTAAAAACACCCAATTCCTTGGACAACATTTTTAAATTCATTCTGTTATAGGTTATTTCTATTTAGATTTTTTTTTTCCGTTCAGTCACACCGTTTTAATGTTGTGACGTCTCAAATATATTAATTGAAAAAGACTATAAAGTAATAACTTTTATTTAAAAAACAGTTATACAAATTAAAAGAAAGACTAAAGAAACAGTTTCTGTAGTCAATTGGTTATTACTTAATTTATTTGGAAATTAATGTTTGGACACCTAAAAGTAATACTTATTTTTTTTTAAGAGTAAAAAATATCTGGTAGCGGCGACTAGATTTAAAAATAGGGTGTGTAGGAGTTTTGCACAATAACATACAAATATAGTGATTAATGTATCTATTTCTCAGTATTTTCTTTATATCACTCACTTTAATTCAGTTTAAAAAAGAATAAAGTCGATTATTGCATTAGCACCAGCCTGATTATGCAATTAAACGACTGAAAAAAAAACGAGGGCAACTGAGATGATTTTTTTTTACTCATAATCTGCTCCAAACTGAATCAAGCTCCGCTTTAGGTTCAGCATAACAAGCACACTTTTCTCTCCACATACCACAGAAAAGAATGTTTGCCACACAACAATTGATTCCTCCATGTCCATAATATCTTTTGTCAACTCAGATTATTAAGTAGACTTAGGCTAAGTCACCTCTAAAACTGATACCCCGAAATTAAATTTTACTTTTTTCTCCCTTCAAAATTCATTTATTCACCTGTATCCTAACATCTAAGCATAAACAATAAATATCTCTCACCTGTGTGACCTTCTCTGTTACGTTGTGTGTGCGGTCAATAAGCTTGCAGGGAGCAATGATGTCCATTTCTCCAGGAGGAAGAGCAATAAGGGGGTCAGGTTTAAAGTCCACAAAGTTAAGAGTGATCTGGGGAATCTTACTGATGGTGCGGTAACGCATGAGATCTGAGTCGGAGGTAGAGTTAAGCATGTTGGACTTGTTGTTTACGGCACCTGTCAAACAAAAAAAGCGATGTAGCGATGTACCACCATGGCACTCTTAATATCCGTAATTGCAACTTAATTACATTATTATTATTACAGCCTACATTGCATTCAGCAAATTGTTTATTTAATCATTTTCACCTCAGCATGTATCTGATTTTGCCCCAGCCTGAACTCCTGCTTGCTTACCTGTACTGCTGCTTGCTGGTCGTATTGAGTGTCTACGTTCCCATTCAGGCTTCATGGCTTCTATGTCATCTACAGAAGATGCACGACGCATGCTGTGGAAGCTCTCGCGAGAGCGACTATGCGTCAGACTACAGTTGGAGGCTGAGGCGTCTGGGTTGAGCCTATGTGCCTGTGGTGAGGACTGACCCATGGGCAATGCTGTGGCGTAAGTAGAGGCCAAAGGAGGTGGCGTGGACTCACTTCCCAAGAGGGTGCGTCTGTCTTCAGGCCACAGGGAGGAGGATGCTGTGCCTGATGGTGTGGTGGCAGAGGGAAGGACCTGCTCGTGTTCTGGCACTGAGACTAGCTCGCCCAGAACCAGAGACTCGTGACTGCTGCCACGCCTAGAGCTGGCGGTGGCGGAGATGTCACCACTGTGGCCTGCTTCAGAGTCCTCACGCAAACATGACTTACTGTTACAGTGTGATTGAAGGAGAGGGAGATGCAAACGGATACGACGCACTCGATCTAAAACAGAGACAAAAGTTACGTTATGCCTACTTAACAACAGTTATAGAAATTTTTTTTGAAGGTTTGTTATTATAGGAGCAACAAGGCAATACTTGTCGAGCGCCATGGAAGAGGCAGCCTATGGTTCAGCCCCTGGTTGGGGTTGCGCAATTTGTCCTCGGTCATAACCTCAAAGTTTAAAATGAACATGATCACCGTGCCATCCTCATTTTTGACTGGCACAACGTCCACCAGGCAAAGAAAACACAAACCTGAGAAAGAGAGAGAGAGAGAGAGAGAGAGAGAGAGAGAGAGAGAGAAAGAAAGAGATAGAAAATCATCAGAAAATAATCACACAATCCAATAGATACAACCAGTAGCTGATTTATTGAACCAAGGACTAGGTGTGGTATGTTTTTGCAACAAACCATGTTTTGTAATGTAAAATAATTATAAATGCAATTACAATTATTTTCCACAATATTTTTTAACATTTACTTTTAGAATAATGGTTTCAAAACTTTGAACAATGTTAGTTGTTCCTTAATTATTGACGTCAGAGTGTTTTTTGAGGTTCAATTCTTTTTAAATCTTTATTTTAAATAACTGCTCAATTGTACCAAAAATCTATATGAATCAAATTGTTATGTTACATTTAATGTCAAATTAAATATAATTTTACATGTAATATAATACGCACAACATATCCAATTAGTTTTAGTAATGGTTACATATCTGTTACATGTCACATACAAATTTTAATTGGTTCAATATATTTATGCATAAAAAACCCCAAAAACAACAGCAAAAAGCATCTTCAATTCCGGCTATAAGATATTTTTACCTACAAATAGTTATTAAACTTTTTTTTATCATTTAAAATTTTATTTAAAAAACATATTAAATAAAATGAAATACATTTAAACTTGGTTATTACATAAAACTACATAAATCATTATTAGTGCTACATTAACATTCTGCCTTAATAAGCAAAACACTTTTTTAGCGCACTAAATCCTACAATACAAAACTCTCCCTCTTTATATCCTTAAAATGACTCAAAAATACTCACAATACTATTTGGTACAATACTAAGCACAGGAAAAGCTCCGGCCTCAGACACTTTAGCGTATTGTATCTAATATATTCATAACATATTTTACAGATGTAAATCTTTACAATTTACAGAAAAGCATTTTCATATGTGAAATTCCAGCATTAAAATTTATAAATAAATCTAAAAAAAAAGAAAATGATTTTCTCCTCGGCTTGATGACCTAGGTGAGCAAAAATAAGTAGTATTAAAAAGAGTAGCACAGAGATTAGATAAACTCATTGAAATTAGTTAATTCTATTGTGTCACACCAAAATTTATAACAGAAGGAATCAGTTAATAACTCCATCAGTTAAAAAAAAATCAAAAAATAAAAACATACTCACTTATAATAATCACTTCCTTATTTCTTATAATAGTTTTCATCCAATATTAAGCTTACAAATAAAATGTATATTACCTTGTAATAAAGAATACTACAGAATCCGAACCTTAAGTGACATTAAAAAGAAAATGTTGGCGACCTTTTCATCCGGATGAACGTGAATAAATGGCTGACAGAATGACAATAGACATCAAAAATGAAAAGAGAGAGTGAGTGATGTAGGTTCATGTTATAATCCTAGCTGTGACAGTAGCAGGGGAAATGTCACATGGATTACAGGTCCCTTAATACCATCTGGTGTGTGTGAGTGTGTATGTTATTGAGGTTTCATATCCAGTACATTACATTATATCAGGCATTCAAAATTAAAAGCATGTCAGAAATCTTCTGGGAACAAAATTAAGACTAGCATTAAATATATATATATGGATTAACTCCTTGCTGCATAGAAGACAAAATATCATTTCAATAAAATCTTTCTTTATAAACTTCTACTAATCTTAATAACAAATGCTTTTAAGTGGTAGCGCAGTGGTTAAGGTGTTGGAATGCTAATTGGAAGACCAGGGTTTGATATTCAGCACTACTAAGTTTCCACTGCTAGGGCCCTTCAATTTTTTTTTGTAACACCACAATCTCTTAAATGCGCCTTATAAATGTGCAATACAAGAAAAGAAGATGCACTGATAAAGTCTTCTTAACTTTTATGAATATCATCAAACTGCTTTTTGTCTTTTTCTTATTTTTTAGGGAGACGAAATAAGGAATAAAAGTAGCTTCATGTAGAAAAAGTTGCTTAAAGTAAAGCCCCCTTTACTTTCCTCCTTACTGTAAAACTTCTCTCTGACTGCTAATTAATCCGAGTGAGGAAAGGGTGCAAACTGCAAAAGGTTTTTTAAAAAAAAAACAAAAAAAACAACTCTTTTAAGCAGGTAATTATTAAGTCAAACATCTGTGCTGGGAGAAAGTGTAATAGCACACAACAACTACAAGTAAGAACTGCATCGTTAAGCTAAAATAGTGACCTTAATAACGTATAAACATGTGTTTTGTCGAAATAATGTTCTGCATTCGTAATCCTTATGTTGAAAGACCACACAAACACACTCTCTTACTTTCTCTCTCTCTCTCTCTCTCTCTCTCTCGCCTTATCTCTCTCGCTCTCTCTCTGTGTCTCTCTCTCTGGCTCCCTTTCTCTGTGTCTCTCTCTCTCTCTTACACACACATACACAAAATAAAGGATTAAAATGTGAAAGTGTGTGTGCGGAAGGAGGGATTTGACTTTAATTTATTCTGGATATAGCTGGTATAAATCCTGTATTCTTAATCCCTAGAAAGACCGCAAAGGTACAGTAGGTTTTAGGTCAAATGAGCAACATATAGCGTACATATTAATTTAAAGGCCTGGAATAGGAAAATATTTTATTAAAAAACAAGAAACCTTTATCTTAAATTATATTTTTTTAAGTATAACCTGTACATAGACAGACAGACAGACAGACAGACAGACAGACAGATAGATAGATAGATAGATAGATAGATAGATAGATAGATAGATAGATAGATAGATAGATTTAGATTTGTGGGATCTCAGATCTGTATGTTTGGGTTCTGAGTTATAGTTGAGATCAGTTTAGATCATTTAAAAAGTTTTACATTTAAATATCAGAATTTTCATTATATTATTCAATATTTGACCTGGGATGTGAGGGAAATGAGGTGTAGTGGTGTGCAGATGACCCAAATAAAAATGTTACAGAAAGAGTGAGAGAGAGAAAAAGAGAGAGAGAGAAAACAAAAGAGAGAGAGAAAGAGAGAGAGAGAGAGATTTCATTACTTTAGCATTATAATTCTGAGCAATACCCATATTGACAGAGTTCACTATTTCCATTTTTAGTAAAATTCCAGGCTTTTTACATACGAGCCAGGACCAGTTTGGATCTGGTCCACAAAATAAATTTGGGCACTTTCTGTTTTTTCACAAGAGACAATGCAACAATCTCTAGGCCATAAACTAGAGTGATGAGGATGAATTTTTAATTTTATTTATTGTTGTTAATTTTTGGTTTATTTTAGATAATGACTTGCATTCTGTTCCTGTGCTTTTAGTTTGTATTCTGTTTGTATGGTCAGACTGTATCATTTAGATAATACGCAAATAAATGAGGCTATTAAAATGAAAGCTGTCAGTGCGGTATCGCCACATTAAACTGACTTTTACAACGTTTATTTCAGAACACAACAATCTTGTCATAATGGTCTTTTTTATTATATCCTATGCAAATAAATCTTTTGTTATATGACATATACGTCTAGAAGCAGCTCAGGTTGAAACAATTGCTGAAGCAGGACGGGACGTTAAAGCGGGTCAGAAACATAAGAGCGGAACAAAGTTGATAGAAAAGGTCACAACTGTAGAACTTTTGGGTTTACTTAGTAAGGATTCCTTCAGGTGAAAGCAAACCTAGGTTAAATAAATCAACACAAGAAAATCAACATCATTACCACCTTACAGTTTTAATGTCTAGAACTGTCTAAAAGTTCCTCATAAGCCTGCACATCTGTCCCTTTCAGTTAAAGGCTACAAAAAGTGACTCTACCCATTTGTATTCCAAGCTCCTAGACGTAAGTACAGAAAGTTAATAGCTTGTGTAGCACAAAAGCTGCAAGGGGTTTTACAAGAAAAGAATACAACCAAATTTAAAAGATATAAAGAAACAATACAACCCTAGAAAATTCACAATGCAAAACACACAAGTGCACTGCAATAATTTAAAGTACAGTTTTAAAACAGTAGAACATACAATAAAACAGGTAGGAGTGCACCTTAGATAGTTCCATACAGAACTAAAGACTTTTCTGCCCTAAATTCATAAAATAAATGGCAATTCATATAAAAAATACAGATCCTGAAAATCCACAAACTCATTTTCAGGAAGAATAATATTAATAACGGTAATAATAACAAAAACATATGTGCCTAGTGTATTAACCAAATTATTTACCGGTTTGAAGGGGTTTATAGAAGATTTTATAAGACTTTTCAAAAAATAAGGTAAGATTAAGTTTCATTTAAAGTGGTGTTAAAATAGGTTAAAATGAGAAAGTATGCTGAGATTTAAGGGAATAAATTCACATGGAATTAAACTGCGCTGAAGTGCGATGCTGCCATCTAGTGAAAGAATCTAGAAATGTTCACTTGTTGGTGAGCAAGTGATTGAGTAATTGGAGAAAACTGTATAAAAGTAAATGTTGAGGATTTTACTACATTCTACTATTTATTCATTTATTCATCGTCTATACCCGCTTATTCCCTAATTTGGGGTCACAGGGATCTGCTGAAGTCTATTCTATTCGTCACTGAAAGGCAGGAGGGATACACCCTGGACAGGTCACCAGTCCATCACAGGGCCACACACTCACTTCTATGGGCAATTTAGAATCACCAATTAACCTAACATACATGTTTTTTGACTGTGGGAGGAAACTGGAGTAAACCCATGCAAGCATGGGGAGAACATGTAAATTCCACACAGAAAGACCCCTGTCTGGGAATCGAACCTGGGCCTACTTGCTAATCACTGAGCCAATGTACTGCCATCATTCTACTATTTAATAAAATGTCTATTACTTATTTAATTCTCTATTAATATGTGTAATGGTTTTAATGCCTTTTATGGCATTGAATATCAAAGGTGGAATATGACATGCAAGTTCTGCACAACATTTTTTTTGTAAAAAGGCATTATTTTGATTTTGCACACACATTTCTGGGAAAAAAAAACCCTCTGCAGTTTCCTGAACTCTGGCGACACCATGATAAAATAAAATTGTGAAGACAATAACAGGACGATACAAGGCCTTTTATTGCCAACATTTATCACAATAATGCCCACTCAAAAACATTTATGCACTTTTTGACATATTTAAATAACATTTTCTGCCACACTGACATATTTCAAGGTGACTCTGATTACTCATGACTATAAAAACTTGCCTGAACCGTAATGCATAATCTAGTAGCATGTGATTAAAAAATGTCTATACATTAGATAGTGAGCCAAGAAAAGACCTGCAGTTTTAGGATTGTATGAAAACTGTTAAGTAAACACTGGAAATCAACTAGAAAAACAAAGACTATATAACACATCATGGCAAAAAAGAACAGCAATCTACAACCACTTATAACACAACCCTTATTAATTATTTACCACTAGAGGGCACAAACGAGCTTACTTTTGTTACCACCCATTTTTCAGCACCCTGTACAATAAGAGGTGACATAATAACTGATTAGTTTGAATTTCTGGTAACAGAAATGAACCGTAGTATGTATCAGCCCTAGAACAGATCTGAGTTCAGAGTTATAACGTCATGACATCAACAAACGTGAGAAGTCTTGTGTTAGACCCTCAGACTGACAGCAGAAAGTCTGGATTCCTAGCACCTTCAATCGAACAAGAGGACATCTGACTGCCATGTGAAGCAACCAATCACATTGTTTAGTTCAGCATCATGTTTTCGGGGCATGAAAATGTGATATAGATGTCCTTGCAAAATCAAACTGATGTGAAAACATAGCTCATTCATTTAAAAAAGACATCCATATTAACGAATGAGTCTAAACCTTTGACTTCACATTATTTGGAAAATCTAGCATTTAGTGCATCCTTATAAGACAGTCAGTGTTTATAATTTAGTGTGACATATGAACACCCAATGGTTGATGGATGTGACATTTAAGGCTCCAGGCGAAGCTTAATTAACACTACTACATTTACATTTCTGTATTTAAAGCAATTTACAGTGCCCTCCACAATTATTGGCATCCCTGGTTAAGATGTGTTCTTAGGCTTCTAATAAATTATTTTTTCTTAGGCAATGGAAAAATCCAACAAACGAAAATTTTTTTCTAATAATTATACATTTTATTTTTTAAAAACAATATTTATAACATGTCACAAGATTGGAGAATAAACAGAGAGACATCCTTGACCATCCCTCTTTGCATCTTTCTAGATCATCCAGAGTCCGGGGGTCCTCTTTTCTGCACTCTCCTTTTCAGCCCACCCCACAGGATTTCGAATGGGTTGAGGTCTGGGGACTGAGATGGCCATGGGAGAAGCTTGATTTTGTGTCTGCTGAAGCATTTTTGTATAGATTTCACCACATGTTTTGGTTCATTATCCTGCTGAAAGATCAATGACAACCCATCCTCAGCTTTCTGGCACAGGCAATCAGGTTTTGATTTAAAGTGTCCTGGTATTTTAAAGAGTTTATGATGCCTTGCACCCTAACAAGGTTCCCAGGGCCTTGGGAAGAGAAACAGACCCACAGCATCACAGATCTTCCACAAGACTACACAGTGGGCAAGAGGTGCTTTTCTGCATACTTATCTTTTGTCTTACACCAGAAAGACCCGGTACCCCTTAGAAAACTCCATCCTCGCATGCCTCCCAAACAGCTTGTTGGCATGTAGATGGCATCTGATAGTTGTTATAGAGACTTTGGGGATTTTTTTTTTACCTCTCTTACCATCCTCCTCACTGTGCGTGGTGGCGAGATAAACTTGGGTCCTCGTCCAGCCTTGTTTGTCACTGTTCCAGTTGTTTCAAACTTCTAATGTCTCTGACTGAACTTAATAAGTGTTTCTCTGACTGTAGATATGGGCAAGTTTAGGTGAGTGGCTATTTTCTTGTAGAAATTGCCTGACTTATGAAGGTCGACACACATCTGCATTACATGAATGGGGTGTTCGTTTGTCTTTCCCATGTTAAAGAGTGGATAGGAGAAATAGGCATCTGTGTCATGCCATATTTATACCATGGGGAAACAGGAAGTTATGAATTACTAATTAAAAGTTCCTAGATACTTTGGTCAACTTGAAAAACTTAAGTAAATATTACAAAAATTCAATCACATGTATTTTATAGTAATTGTTAGGGGTGCCAATAATTGGGGAACAAGTGATTTAATAAAAAACAATTCTTTTTTATTCATGGATTTTTTATTTTTGTAAATTCACTTGCCTAGATTTTTCTAAAACTTTCAGTGTGAGATTATGCTTCTGCAATAAAAATTGAATTTATTTCACGGCTTTTAACACATCTTTACCAGGGGTGCTAATAATTGTGGAGGGCACTGTACATTTATCTCTTTTTTGAGGGTTAAGGGCCTTGCTAAAGGGCCCAATGTTTACAGAAAAAGTTTTAAGGTGGGGGTGGCACCAATGTAGAAACAGCTCTGTTATGTCATAAATTACCCTGCTCTCAGTACAAGAAATCTAAGCTTTGTTTTCATGTTTTTGTCTTGTGGTTTTGCTTAACTTATGCTGGCTGTGTTTGTTTTGAGAGTAAGTGCTGTTCTGTCATTATGATTGATGTGTTCACTATGTTTTTCTGACTTGCTGTCACTTCCGCAGTGATTAATTAAGCTATTTTCACCCTTCACAGCCACAGTTTCATTACAAATCTATTTGTATGTTTGGATAAAGGATGGATTAAAAGTAAATGTCCATTAAAATTGGTAATAAAGTCCAGATTTCTAATTCAAATTCATTGCAACAAATTGCAACATGTACTTTATTGGAAATGAAAGCAAATCTTTAAATTTCAACATAGGCACTGGTGGCGTTGACCAGTTTCCTCAAAGAGCCAGAGATGAAATGCACATCAGCTCCTGAATGAAGTCGTTTGGAAAATTACTGAAAACCTCTGGAATATGTGCCTCCAGTGCCGGCCCAACCAACCGGTAATACAGGCGGTCGGCTGGGGGCCCTGTCCTCCACAAAGGGCCTCATGGACGCCTCTACAAAGTAATTTATTGCCCACCATGTGATGCAACAATGCCCGAGCGATTGATGCACCCGCAACACACAGACCCCCGATTAACAATTAACAATAAAAAAAAAATCCACTATAATTCTTAAAGAAGGACAGCTTTGTGCAATGTACCGTTTAAGCAGAATAATTGAAGGTCACGAGCAACGCAATTATAGACCACAGAAAAAGGAAAAACAGGAGTGGTGTAGACATTATAAAGTGAGGAGTTCACCGAGTTTAAACAGATGATTGACATTTGGGTAAGATTCCGAGCATCGAGTGCAGATTATGAACACGGTTTCAGTCTGATGATTCGTTTCGAATCAAATTCACGCAAACCAATTTTAAACCACTCATTTGGATCAGCTGATGAGAATTATGTCTATACAAATCTGAGAGCCATATAAATTTGGTCTACAGGCACTGGAAAGGAGACAAGGACAGATTAGAGAGGTTTTGAAGTATTCTTATAAATATATAAATAGTAACAGTTTATTCAGTTATGTGTGATATGTTTTACTCAGATTAGTATTTTTACTCTTTAATAACGATTTCAATAATCCTTAAAATTATATAGTGTATAAAATGATAATGCTACTGTTGTTTAAAGGGTGGATTATTATTTTGTGTATTACAACAGCAGAAATAAGCACAAACAGTATTTATTATTATTTTTTTTATAATTACGCCCTTATACAAAGCAACTTACATTTATACAACTGAGGGTTAAGAGTCTTGCTCAGAGATCCAGCAGTGGTGGCCACAGTTTTCAGGTTGGTAATTCAACACCTTAACCATGAGCCACCACTTCCTGCCTTTGAGAGAGGCAGTCAATTAAAGACCAATGAAGTATATAGTTTTATTAAAATGCGGTTTAATAAATTGTTTTGTTAAAAATAATATACTGTCTCTATAATTACTGTTAAACAACTGATAGAAGGGCCAAAGTCATCAAGCAAACTATAACCTAGTTAACATGCCCTTTTTGAGTAGGCTACATTGTCGCAAAATATTTTTGCTCAAGTTTCTCACAGTAAAGTTCACGCTCAGAGAAATGTATATTTTATTTGCTCAGTGCTATAAAAACCAGAGACAAACATTAACTCATTAATGTTTACATAACTGTAATTCATTTAAGAGAAATAGCTAAAAAAAAGTATAATAAATACAACTGTATAAAAAACCCCAGGAAAGATTAAAAACACTCTAATTTGCATAACACAGACCGTGACGTATTAGGAGAGCCGATGATTCTAGTATTCATATACAGATTCCACATTGACACATAACGTTTAATAGAAACTTAAGAAAATGTCCTAAAATGTCCACTTTTAGTAATGCAATTACCATTTATTAATGTTTAATTGCTTAGTAGACATTTTGCACTACAGAAAAGGGCTCAAAAACTGCCCGTTGTCATTGATGGAAACACAACACTTCTTCCGTTAGACGTATTTAGGTTGTTTCCAGACAGACAATGCGACAAACACGTCTTCTGGAAATCCTATACATTTTAACCAATCAGAAGCCGACATCGAAACTCCTGAAGTTTCTAGCTCAGCCTGCGGTCGGTGAGCATGACGAGCATAAACTGAGTCTAGGGCCTGTAAGTTCCAGTGAAGAGAAATGTTAATGCCACAGATTTTAGAGACATCGTAGGCATCTGTGTGCTTTCAAATGTTGAGTTCAATTCAATTTTATTTATATAGCGCAATGGACATTGTCTCAATGCAGCTTTACAGAACATAAGTAACAATGAAAAAGCCCACGATTAACGTTAGACAAACAAAAGAAGTTCCCCAAAACATCCCTAGTAAGCAGGTCTGGGTGACTGTGGCAAGGAAAAACTCCCTTATATGGTATGAGGAAGAAACCTTGAGAGGAACCAGACTTAAAAGGGAACCCATCCTCATCTGGGTGACACTTATAAATGACACTTAAACTGGATTAACACAGTTATAAATGTCCTGGAAAGGTGTCCATATACTTTTGGTAATATATTGTAGGTTTGGCTGTGTTTTTTTGACTGCAGGTTGAAAAATTTCAAAGGATAATTTCTGACTCAGCAGAAAGATAAACATTTGTAGATTTATATTTACATTTACAACATTTAGCAGACACTCTTGTCCAGAGCGACGTACAAAAGTGCTTTGAGTCACATCACTGAACAGATGTCCATGTGTGAATGGAACTAGCATTTAGCAGTTAGTCACAAAACTCAATCTTACTGAAAACAAATGTAGTTACTTAAATAGATATACAAATATAAGTCTGGTGTACCACACAGGAATGCTCTTGGTGGTGGTGTGGACAAGTTTCCAGCTGCCCAAAAACAAGGGGAGAGGAAGTGAATCTGTGTATACTTACTCACTGACACACACACACAGACACAGAGCCCTGGCACCTGCACCACCTACTGTGATGTTGGTTAACTCCCAATGGCTGTGTACAGATGGCGGTTTCAATGGACTCATTTATCATCATTCACAGTCTAATACAGTCAAATCAGTGCTGACCTTCCACTGGCACTCATACACACCACCACCAGCACTAATGCAGAGAAAAAAGAAAAAAACCATCTGAAGTGACGTCTGACGTGTCCCGACACTATAAATGTTCTGGTTCTAGAATATGTGAAAGGAGATATGTGAAGAATACGTGAGATTGCTGTCATGCTTTCTTTCTTTTTTTCATGCTAAACTTCAAACACTTTAGATCTCTCTCTATCTCTTTCTCTCTCTCTCATTTCTGCTCTTCCCCCTCCACCCTCTCTCTTTCTCTCTTTTGCTATCTTTTTTCCTCTCCCCCCTCTCATTTCTGCTCTCTCTTTCACTTTTCCTCTCTCCCTCTCTTTCCCTCTGTCTCTGTTTTTCTCGCTCTCTCTCTCTCTTTTTCTCTTTTCCTCTCTCCCTCTCTCATTTCTGCTCTCTCCTGCTCTCTCCCTCCCTCTCTTTTTCTCCCTCTCTCCGTCTCTATTTTTTCCTCTTTTCCTCCCTCTCTCTTTCTTGCTCTGTCTCTCTCTCTTTCTCGCTCTCTTTTTTCTTTTTCCTTTCTCCCTTTCTCTCTCTCTCTCTCTCTCTCTCTCTCTCCTTTTTTCTGTCCCTTTCTCTCGCTCTCTTCTCTTTTGTTGTCAGAATAAAGAATTTTAATCAAGGGCACACAGGGACTGCATTAAGCCTATTTTAAAACTTCCAAACAGAGTGCACTAATCGGTTACGTTTTATCGACAGCAAGGTCGACTGGCCTTAATTCTGACTCCATCATCATGAGTGCATTTATCCACAGGGCTCAAGATTCTCCTGGCTGATGTGGATGCTCGTTTGTGTTAATCACCTACAAGTATTAATTAGTGTCACTTTATTAGTTCAGATAAATAACTATGAATAAATAACGAATAATTAACTAAAAACAATTCATTGTAAATAAAACAAAACCAATTAAAAATTAAATTTTTTAACAAAATCAAATATAAATTTATGCATTTAGTTACAAATAAAAAAGCTGAGTGCTTAATTAAATAGTTTTTTGAGGGAGGGGGTAGGAGTTTAATATTAAAATTTGTTTCTCAGCCTTTTTTTTAAAAAAGATAGTTATCTAGTCCTTATTATCCTATTATTGTCTATTAATGTCTTTATTTACTACACATACATATCCCATCTTAGTAAGTTAGGGTCTGAGCGCAGGGTCAGTTATAATGAACCACCCCTGGAGCAGGAAGGGTTAAGGGTCTTGCTCAAGGCTCCAACAAGGTGGCAGAGTGGCTATGGTGGGGCTCAAACCCAGGACTTCCTGGTCTTCCAAGTAAATGATATCTATACAAGATTATGTAATATTGAAAAGTTTAGAATTTGAGAATTTGTTATGAAGTACAAATTGTTATCTTGAGACTAAGCACAGCAGCCAAAAGCAAAAAAAAAAACAAGCAAAACAGTATTTTCATACACAAAAAAAGACATAAATGATATATATATTTACTTATAAGTTATTTATTGCTTAAAGTTAGTGGCATTTAGATAAATAATGTATAGTTTCCTTCTTTTTTTTATTAGTATATTCATAAAACATTGAAAGAAAGTGGCGTTTCCTTTTTTATTGTTACCTTTAGTAGATTAATGCTAAAAATCTACATTTACATTTACAGCATTCAGCAGACGCTCTTGTCCAGAGCGACGTACAAAGGTGCTTTGAGTCGAATCATTAAACAGCTCAATACCGGTAGATTAGATTACAAAACAAAGTGTAACTACTAAAAAAACTGTTAAAAAGCACAGCATAGATCTTTTAAATCTACGTTTGTTCATGTTAAATAATGCATCAAATAATGTAAAGAGGCTTCTTTGCTGTAGGTTTCAGTCTATAGCCCAGATGATGGTTTAGGACGGCTCACGGCCCATAAAATCAGTCATGTAATACTGAGCTGTGTGTTCCTGGCTGTTGTTAACTGATTATATGTCAACCAGTAAGATTACATCTGAGGCCAACTTGATTAGTGCGGTGCACCAGAAAGGTCAGACAGACTTTGTCAGCTAAGCTTATTGAAAAGCCTTTAGGATAAGTGATGTTTGAGTGGAGGCTCTGAGTGTGTCAGTGTATCATTTGTGCCACTGTCATTTCACATAAACACACCTTTTAGCTAATTTCAAAAACAACCCAAAAAAACCCCACTTTACTGATCGCAAGACAGTCACCACACCACATGACCAGAATAGAATAGAATAGAATATCCACTTTATTGTCATTCAAAACACACACTGATTAGTGCTCAGTGTGAGATTTCTGAATGTAAAATAAAACATATGTATATTGTAAAATATATGTACAAAAATATACAAGAAAAAATAATGTTTTTATATGTTAAAAAATATGTTAAATTTATATAATAGTAAAGAGTTCTTCACTCTTTTGGGTGAAGAACCCATTTAAGCAGGTTGAAACCCCTACCTGAACCAACCCCCCCTGGCAACAAATCATGAATATTGTATAAAAAACAATACAATAGAATGTTAAGGTGCCAGCACTAACATAGGCAGTTGTGCTCCAGTGACCCAGGTTCGATTCCTGCACAGGTCCTTTCAGGTCCCACCTCTCTCTCTCTCTCTTTCTCTCTCTCTCTCTCTCTCTCTCTCTCTCTCTCTCTCTCTCTATCTCACCCGTTTCATTCCTCTGTCCTATCAATAAAGGCAAAAAGTGCCCAAAATATACCTTAAAAAATAATGTACCTCAATAAACTGGTTTTATTAGGTATAATGTACAGCATTTACCTTGGCGACTCCACTTGCTGACGCGCATGTCTGACTAGCTATAGAGTGAGACATGGGATGCTGGGTGGATGTTATAGCGTTAACTGTGGTGTTTGCTACGCCACCTAGCAGTTGGGTGTCTGAAGCTGGCTCGTAACTCGAAATTTTGCAACTCAAAGGAAAATATAGGCTAGTATCTTTTTTAGGACACTCGTAAGTCTTATTTAGTTATTTAGGACAATCATAAGTCAAGGTACCACTGTATATAAACACTTTACTGTATATATTTTAGCTGGAAACTTCTAAAAAGATTTAAGATATACATTGTACATTAAGTAGTATTATTATAATAGGTTATTGAAGGCATTCCACGTGGAGTTTCTCAGTTAATCGTACAAAACAAGTACCACTTTCCAAGACACCTTTCCAAGACAAGGACACATACAGTTTTTCCTAAACACGCAAACTATCCAGTGTATCAGTAAGACACTGAGTGCTCGAACGTAGTAAGTAAGGGTTTTTTTTTTAGAACTCTTTAGCTAAAGGAAAGCTGCTTCCTGTGTCCGGCAAAGTGATTTAAGATTATGATTAGGTGCTGTCACACGCGCACAAATTCCTGCAAGCCGGCCGTGTTTGTATATGGGTTTTGGAATGTGCTCGTCTTCTTCATGAGAAGAAATACTCCATTGCAGACAGGAAATAAGAGATGTTGAGATAGGTTGAGAATATAAACAACTTTAGGGCTGTTTTGCTAGAAGGTAAATGAATATTCGGAGGTTTACAATCCATCTGGCTGGACTAATATTTTGTTGTAGATGTTTCAATATGATAACAGATGCTGGATGCAACGTTCTTTCTCTGTTTCTCCCTTTTATGAAGTTTGAGGCAGGAAGTGAGGAGCCCACATGTTTAGCTCGAATGTTTTTTACCAGATTCGCCCTGTATCCTGGCCTAAAGATAACACTATCTTATTATCAGTCTTGTGTCTGTGAGTTGGTTTCTGTCAAACTCATAATGAAGTTTAAGGGTCTTCAGCTCTAAAAGCAGTAGTGCTAAATCCTGGTTTTGACACTCTGGTCCTAGCGATATAAATGTCAATTTGTACTGTAAACACTGTCTTAGAGATTTGTCTACAGTAGATGCTGCTTCATTGTGCACAGCAGGCCTAATTTATCCGTGTTGCACGAGACAGTTAAACCTGTCAGATATCATTTGGGAAGAACAGGCCTGGTCATTAAAACGAGTTTAATAAAATCTTATCGAGCACAGTAGAAATCTGTGTTTTGTTTACAACATCTAGATTAGCTTGATACAAAGTAAGTGCCTAGCCGGAGAATAGTTTGCATAAAAGCAGAGACTAAGTAATAAATGCAAATGTGGCACAGACATGCAGTAGACACTGCTGGGCAGGGCTGGGTGAGAGGGTTACAGAGCAGTGGGGAAGCAGCTATTAAAACACATGCTGCTGAGACAAGTGGCAGAATTCAACAGCTGCCAAGACAAAGGTTCACACTTGCACGCACACTCACACACACATGCAAATGAAGCAAACCCAATCTGTCTTCTTCAATGGAATAAAGCGAGGTGAGATAAAAAAAAAAAAGAAGGGGGGACTTACAAAGGAAAATTGCTTTAGCTACAACATTCCTTTGTAGCACAAAGCCGCACGGAGTTCTAGCTTGCAAGTTCTCTGTGATCTCTCAAAGCAAATTTGCAATGTAAAGTAAAGCCGCAATATATCATAATGTGTTTTTGCTCTGTAGACTGACATGTTTTACAAGAAAGCAGCTGAACATTTCAGCCGGGAAAAAGTAAGAGGAGATTTGAAATTGTATTTTTTCATGCGTGCACGCGGAAATGTACTAGAACAGATATTTCAGTAAGACTTTAAAATAACAGTCCATTGTTAACAAATAACTATGCAAAAAATAATAATTAGTACTACATTACCACTAACATAGAACTGAGATAAACTAAGCAGTAATAATAGATAATTTACGACAAATGTAGTTCCTTATTAGTTATTCGATAATTACTAAATAAAAACTGTCATTAGGAACTATTTGCAAACTATGGCTAATTATTAAAGATTTACCAATAAATTTATAATCACAACAGTAACTACCCCCGCTCAATAAGTTAAAATTGTGATCTAAAGAATATTACTATAAAAATAATAATAATAATAATAATAATAATAATAATAATGATAAATTTATTATTATGCGCTTTATTCAGTTCGATTATTGAGGATGATAATTTATTGTCAAACACAATTTCCATTCCTTATAAAAGACTGCGTTTATATTGTGTTAACCACAAAACCACATCCTCCAGATTACAATGTCTGTTAGAATATCACAGGTGTAGAGGTGTATTGCAGCGCAGCACATTGGTTAAGGTGTTGGACTGCTGATTGGAAGGTCGGGGTTTAATTCCCAGTACCACCAAAGTTGCCACTGTTGGACCCCTGAGCAAAGCTCTTAACCCCCAATTGCTCAATTGAACAAAAGAGATAAATGTGAGTCACTCTGGATAAGGGAGTCTGCCAAATGTCCTACAAAAAGCTATAGCTGTACAGTATGTGTCAGATATAATGCAAATATGTTAAATAACTTATTTGATTACTTGTGAAATCCATGTCCACACCTTACTAATTACTCAAGCGTTACTTTGTCAGTATGCTTGATCTACTATTGATCTGGTCCTGTTTGCAATCACAGAAGAGACAATTAGAGACAATTAGCATTGCCTTGCTTTTGCAGTTTCAGTGATGAATTTATGCCTTTGTTTTATTTAGCATTTTGGATCATAGCCTGCTTTTTAGCCTGAGAAAACAACTAAAATGATACATTTTTTGTACACTGTCCAAGAGAACTCAACACGGTGCATTTTAAGAAAATAAGCAATTAAAAAAAAACCTCAACAAATTAACAAAATATTTAACTCTAAAAAAATATTTTGTTTAACAACACGTGTTGCAGATCCTTACAACACAAGCACAGATACGCAATGCTACGACAGAAGTGTGATGCAACTAGCACAAACCACAATGAACATTTTCCTTAATGGGAACCCAAAAAGTGACGCAACCGGCTGAGACCTGCTTATCATTTCACAGTTAATTGTGTAATTTAGATTACTTGGGCTAATAATATCCAAAAGACTAAGGACAAGTTCACTGACAACTCCACTGACAATAAGCAGGTCCAAGTCGGGTTCATTTTATTTGTGCTATTTATCTGTGCTATTGCAGGTCATTTTGGTATTTGTGTATGTGTTTTTGAGGATTTGTGTTTTTGAACTGATTTTTTTTTTAATTGTTGTTTTTTTTTCTATTTGCTAGTGTTCTCGAAAGTTGCAGCTTGTTTCGAAAGTTGCAGCTTGTTGCTAGATACCTCTTAATTATATGCACGAGATATGTAAAATTTGCTCAAGCCGACTTAAAGGCAGCACTTGTGTCCCCAAAGTTATCAGATCACAAAAAGAGACCATAAAGAGGCGTGGACTATTTTTCACACATACCGTATCTACAGTTGAAAAACTGTACTTAATAAACACTGACAGAGAGTCAATTCTATACAGCTAATCAATTAATTCAACACTTATGCTTTCATACTTATAATACAGAGGCGGCAAAAATGTACGCAAGACCGGCTTTTTTTTTTTTATTTAAATAATTTGCTTTTTGCATTTTAATGTAGCTAAAAGCTTTATTATTATTTTTATTATTGATTTATTAAAATTTTATGGCAACACTTACAGGTGCTACTCTGTAATTTCATACTCCATCCCCACTGGATTTGTTAGTCTAATTGTCCAGTCTCCAACCAACTCTCATCATTTTAGTACCTCTGTGTACATAATCATGTTTATATCATCCATCCATCCATCCAACCATCCATCCATCCTTTCATCCATCTATCTATTCCTTCCTTAATCCCTCCCTCCCTCCATCCATTTTTGTATCCATCCTTCCATCCATCCATCCATCCATCCAACACATCCATCCATCCATGCATCCGTCACTCCCTCCCTCCCTCATATCCATCCATCTATCCATTCATCCTCCCTCTCTCCCTCCCTCCTTCCCTTTCTCCCTCCATCCATTGTCTATACTCACTTATTTCTAATTGGGTTCCTGGGGATCTGCTGAAACCTATCTCAGCTGTCATTGGGTGAAAGGCAGGGGTATTTAGAATCACCAATCAACCCAACATATGTTTTTGGTCTGTGGGAGAAAACTGGTGTACCTGGAGTAAACCCATGCAACCATGGGGAGAACATACAGACCTTCTTACTGTGAGGCAACAATGTTTGCATCATGCTAAACAAACACAATGCCTGATATAAGCACAACATTTGTGCATGTTTTTTTTTTAAGTTTTCATAAGTGACAGTGGAGTAATTTGGTTACCTTGTTTTGGATGCAGTGCATGCCCTCAGCAATATTTACACACTAGGGGAAGATCTCATGTGTGGACTTCTGATATAAAGTTTTGATATGTTTAGATTAATTATAATTGTTTATTCTGTGTAAGTTTTGTTATGTAGACTGGAAAGGGACCTGCATTTTTACGATGCTCCCAGTGCAGCTGTGCACACCACAGAGGTCAGCTAATGACTTTGTTTTAGTGATTAACCTAACAAGGTAAACAAATCATGCAGGTAGTTCTACAGACAGATTGCTTCTACACCTGATATGGGCTTTGCTGCTGGGAGTAAAGCCTAGACAACTCTTTTTTACTCTTTTCCAAATCAAAAAAAGGGTAAAAACAGCCTTAGATCCCTATAAAAAAATAAAATAAATTGTTAAAGTCTTTATGTTTAAATCACAAATGCTTGGAAGTTAACAGAAAAAACAACACAGTGAATTGCTTGTCTTATTTAAATGTAAGTTTCATTCAGGTGCAGAGTTTTAAATCAGATTACTTAGGGTAAAAAGTGCCCTTTGTAAACATGTAAATAAGTTGAATGAGTTGTGAGCATTGTGGTTTTATTTATTTATTTAACATTTTAGTAGCAAGAAACGACTGGGAAGAAACTGAGAAAACATCAGGAATTCCGGGAACATGCTAATAACAAATGAAATAAGGTGAGAACAAAATAAGATAATGCTATGGTAATGAAAACTTTACAGACTTTAAGAAGACCTAAAGTTAGTACATGATTAGATTAAGTTCAAATGTATAAGTTGAGGGTTTATCTTACCGCCTGCTGACTGATCTAGTGTCTGCACTAAGGCTAGTACAATTAACACCTAAAGTACACCTAAGTACTAAAAACTGAGAGCTGGAACGCAGGGGCGCTATATATAGAGAAGAACAATGAACTCATTAGTGTCTGGGAAGGGAACCTAGAAGGACAGGAAGAGGATGGAAATGACTGTGGTGAATACTTGCAGAAGAGAGAGGTGCGTATAGTGACATATAAGATTGCATTTAGGAGCACACACAGGTAGACTAAATCCTATCGAGACAATGCAATCTGAAAGTAATTAGTGACTGTAAAGCGGTGGTGGGAGAGAGTGTAGGATAGCGTTGGATGGTAGTGTGTATCCTACTATGATAGTAACTATGATGGTTGAGAAGAAAACCAATAATATTGTAGAGAATTTAGACAGAAGTTGTGAAAGGATCTTGGTGGTCAGGTTCAGCAGAAGTGATCAGGGAGATAGGAGGAAAATTGCAAGAAGTGTTACCTGTAAGGTAAGGAGACTTGTTGGTGGATTGAAAAAGCTCAAAATAGTATACAGAGAAAGAGGTTAGCCAAGAAAAAGTGGATCATGAAACAGGCAGAAAAAAGTAGACAGAAATACAAAGATATACAGGGCGGAGTGAAGAGAAGTGAGGAGAGTGTACAGAGTGTACAGAGAAGATAGAAGGAGTATTTTGAAGAGCTAATGAATCAGGAACACAGCCAACGGAAGGATCAGGGTTTTCGAGAGCGAGGCGCTTTGCAAGAAGAAGGTTGAGAGTGAAAAACAGAGATGGTCGGAGGGAGCTGCATTGTGTCTGGACACGGATAAAGCATATGAGAGGGTCGGGAGAGAAGAGCTGTGGTATTGTATAAAAAAGTCAGGAGAAGCAGAGAAGTATGCAAAGCTGTGCAGGACGTGTATGAGAGAAGAATAAAACTGTTGATGTGTACAGTAGGTCAGAAAGAGGTGTTTAATGTGGAGGTTTTCTACATCAGGGATCGGCTTTGAGACCCTTTTTGTTTGCTATGGTAATAGACTCTCTTAGCAAGACAGGATGAATGTGTACAAAAACGGGGGAGAGGTGGAAGAGTAAGACCTTTATCTGAGGAGGTCAACAGTCCAGCGCAACGTGACAGGAGGCAGAGTTGGGGTAGCAGAGCTGAAAATATTGATTTTCCCTTTGGCAGTGAAAAGGTTGGACAGAATTAGGAACGAGCACATCAGAGGCCATCGTAGAGGCCAGAATGAGATAGTTTGGAAAAGTACAGAGGAGGGATAGTGAAAATATTGGTAGAAGGATGTTATACATGAATCATTCCCTGAATGATTATTTAAGTCATTTGGGCAAAAAGACAATGACATATTATGCTTTGTTTTGATCAAATTAAATAACAATACAAAGACGCAGAAAACCATTGCCTAATCTTTCTAAACTGACTATCAGAAGGTTATGAAATTAAAATTACATCACCTTCAAGATGCAACACAGTCCTTGATTTAAATTCCTAACCCTTCAATCTGCACTGTCAGCGGGCCAGAAGTGTGTGTTTTGCCATGCCTGTACAGTTAAATACCTTTGTATAAAACATATTCAACCAGATGCCTTTTGTTAAAGTGAAAGCTATTTTTACGTTACTACACCAGAGAGGAAGGGGTTAAATGAAATGCTAAAGCACCAGCCATTTAAACACTTACAAAGAAAACAGTAATACTTACGTTTTATCAACTATTTTTCTGATCAGCTCTGCTAATTTAATCCTTTTAATCCAAAACGATGAAAAAAGATCCGCTTTCGTGTACATAAGAGTTTTAAGTATGAGTAATCGACAATATCAGTTTTTAATGTAATATTCATTTTAATCCATAATCCAAAGATAAAAAGTCATGTTTATCTTTAATTTAGACTCTTGTAAACAAAATGCTTTTGTCTCTTTTCTCCATTTACATTATTTTTATTTTTTATTTATTTTTTTTATTACTCAAATTATCCAGGAAGTGTATTACTGGCTGACCGACCTGCAAATCTTTGCACCTTATTTTTCAGATGAAAAAACTCAGCCAATATTGAGCCAACAAAGTTTTAATAAAGGGAGGTATTAGTGAACAAAAGGATCATTACAGCAATTTGCATCATTTTCATAAGCAGATTTGCAGAATTCACTACAGAATAATTGTGGTGAATGTTTGAATATGTTTAAATGCCTTTATTTCGTCACATATACTTTTTTACAGCACAGTGAAATTCTTTTTTCGCATATCCCATCTTAGTAAGTTGGGGTCAGAGCGCAGGGTCAGCTATGATACAGCGCCCCTGGAGCAGGGAGGGTTAAAGGGCTTGCTCAAGGACCCAACAGTGGTTGGCTTGCTGGTGGTGGGGCTTGAACCCAGGTGTTTCTGGTCTTCAGATCAACAGCTGGCGGTGGTGGGGCTTAAACCCAGGTCTTCCTGGTCTTCAGATCAGCAACGCAGCGCCTTAACCATTTGAGCCAACACAAACCATTTGAGCCACCAGAATCATGTATGTAAAATAACACTTTTAATTTGCTTTCTTGTATTAGGAAATAGTCAAAAGCAGTAATAAAACAACCTATAAGCTATAATTCTTTGCTATTGGACAGTGCAGTACAGTATACTTTGGTATATATGCCTATAGAAACTTATGTACTGCAACAGTGTGGAATGCATGATGTATTGCTGCATAACTCATAATATCCACACCAGCATAATATCTGGGCTTCCCCGGTGCTCATTACCCAGCCAGTGACAGCAAGACACAAAAGACCAATGATTCTGTTTATCTTCTATCTCAATATACTTGGTGCAGTGGGCCAAAGTATTGAGTAATTTTCTTATGAATACAGCTGGATTTCTGGGTAGCAACAGCGAAAAGCAACGGAGTGGAATTATTACATGCTAGGCCATGCACAAAGATTTGACTGGCAGGACTATTTTTGACACGGGATGTCTTCTAAGATTAGACTTTTTTGGAATTTTCTTACTATTGACTGCAAAGCAAACAAATATGGCTCTGTAATTCTACAAGATCATCGTAGATTACCCATTTCGTCCTTTTTTGTCATATTGTAGCGTTTCAAATGTGGCTGATATTTACAAAGTCTAAATTTACTCTAACTTTCTGTAGGAAACATTGACGTGAACCCATAGAGCTAATCCAATTTATGCAGCTGCGTAGCTACCATAGCTACCTTGTGTATAAAAGATTGCACACTATTTACATTTACAGAATTTGGCAGACGCCCTTATCCAAAGTGACTAAAATTCATCTCTTTTATATAAATGAGCAATTAGGGGGTTAAGCGCCTTGCTTAGGAGCCCAACAGTGGCAACATTAGTGGTGCTGGGAATCAAACCCTGATCTTCCAATTAGCAGCCCAACACGTTACCCACTGAGATACTGTAACAGTTAAAGGATAAGATTTCCCACAAGACCACCAGAGGGCATCCTGGAACTGTTTGTTTATGTAGCCATGTGCTTCTGTTTATCCCTCCCCAGTCTTGTCATTGGTTGATCGTTCCCTCATTGTGTCCAGGTGTGGCTTGCCCCCACTCCCTAATCTGTGTATATATACCCCTGTGTTTCTGTCAGTCCTAGTCTTGCATCTTCGTCCCTCTTGCTTGTAATGCTAATGCTCTCATTTGTATGCTAATTTCTTTCCTTTGTTTCCTAGTCTAGTTCTAAGATTTATCTTTTATTTATTTCCTTAGTTTGTCTTTTGTGTTACCTAATAAAAGTTCTGTTGCATCCTGTCTCATTGTCCCTGGCATATCATTATCCCCACTTCACCTCTGTACGTGACTACTACTAAATTCTTATTACGTAAATTAGTGAGACCTTGTGGTGTAAAGTGTTGCTCAACCCTAATGGATTTACTGTTACATCCCCGATAGATGTTCATCTAATATACTAGATAAAAATCTCTTAGAAAGGCATATGGGAAATGTCATTACAAGCAAGCAAGCATGGATTACCAACTAAAACTGTTTATTGGACACTAACAAGCTGATTTTTCTTAAAATGTAATGTGGAAATTCTGCAAAAAGTCTTACTTGTACTGCTGACAGTTCACAAAAAAAGTATGCACGGTATACACTCAGTTTTAGTGTGTAAAATTCCAAAACAAAACCCTGTGGCATGACATATGAATGACACAATACTTCATGTGCTCTGAAAGCCAGTTAGATAGACCATACACACAGGTTTATGCACACATAGGCTTAATAGGAATGGATCTAGTTGTGGAACTGTATATAATATAAGAACAGCTAATGGTCTTTAGAAAGAAGACAAAGTGGTGTGACAGTACAGCAGCTTGTCTCTGCTGCTTCACAGCGGCTGTGCCTTTTTTCTATCTCTCTCTCTCATTCAGATTTGCAAATTTCATCCTTTTATCCAGTTTCCAAGGAAACAAAGTTCCTTCGAGTTTCTATTACACGTTAAGCAGATCTAAGTTTAGTTAAGACCAAAACTGTCTGGTGTGAGCTCTTTCATTATGAATTAAAAGATGGATCACCGTGGCATCTTTGCTGTTTTTCTTTCTCCTTCATTTCGAATCACGCAAGTGAAGAAAAACAACCTCCCTGTGCCATACAGTACCTTCTCAAGATGCATCCATTTATTCTCTGGCTCCTCCACAGACTTGGCATTTGAGTGTCATTTAAATGAATGAACGTGTCTTCTGGTTTAAAGCACTGTGATGAATTGTACATCCTGAACAGCATTCGCGAATACTCTGGCTTGATATTAGTGTAGCAATTATGAATTATATTTCAAAGCAGGTCTCCTAAATACATTACAGAGTGATGAAATAGCTTAGTGCTGCAAATGAGACCTTGGAAAGAGGCGATATGTCTCTAGTCAATCAGTTGCACAGTGGAGAATTGTCCTACATACAAAACAGCATAGGTTACTTTAGGATTCACTACAGTAAGATGTAGTAAGATGTAATATAATGTAGCATATTATAGTATTTACTACAACCTACTGTAGAATCCTATAGTATAGTGAATTAATAAACTGTAGTATTACTGGAGTAAACTAGAATCTAGTTTGTTTGGTATAGAACCACAAACTCTTCAGCAGCTGGAAACCTGTAAAATAGGATTAAATTCCAACTTCAGAAACTCATAACCTCGATGCCCAGATATCTTTAAACTGTTTTGAAAAGAAGAGGAGATAATACAGTATGGTAAACATACCCCGTCCCAACTATTTTGAGACCTGTAGCAGGCATCAAACTTCAAATGAGCTCATTTAGTGGATAAAAGTGTGAAATTTTCTTAGTTTTAACATTTATGTTCTATTGTGAATTAAATACTGGCTTATGTGATTCGAAAGTCTTTTAGTTTTTATTTTATTTAAATTTAAAAAACATCCCAACTTTCTTTTAGAATTCGGGTTATAGTATAATAAGATTTTAATATTATGAAAATAATGTTTTCTGTAATATTTTAAATAACTTATTTCTACATTTTTTTAAGTTACAGCAGATTTCTTCTTTCCTGTTAATATCTTTTTTTGCATTAAATAACAATTTAAATGTATGCTGTACTATGTACCATATGAAAGTGTTAATATTGTTAATGCCTATCTATCTATTTATTGGTCTGCCTGTCAGTATATCTATCTATAAGGACTGGGTGGTATGATTGTATATAAAGTTACCGCAGAATAAATTTTTAACTGTAATAGATTCTTTTATTTTGTGTATACGGTAAATAAGTAGGTGTGGCTACTTAGACTGAGGGAAATGCTGGGAGTTTGTTAAAAAAAATGGAGAAAAAACAACAAACAGAAGATGCAGATGAATTTAAAAAAAAAATGGGTTTACATTTTAATATTTTTATATTTAAGATTTAATTATGTGGTCTGTATTTTATACCTATAAAAATTAAGGAAAGTTTGTTTATGTTATGAAATGAAATGTATGAAAGTTTATAATTATAAGGTTTGTCCACACAAATGTAAAATGCGACACACAGTGGATGTTAATTTTTCATCTGTCCATCTGTTTGTCTGTCTTTCTATCTCTCTGTCTATCTACCTATATCTCTATCTATCTGCTTGTATGTCTATTTATATGAACATGCTTATTTTGAATTATTAATTTATTTAAGCAGATGGTGCCTCCCCCCTCCCCCTCAAACACACACACCTGAATAAACACATCATCTAGTGAAGCTCATAAGCTTTCGTTTCTGGATGTGATCGGAGAAGCTTCTTAGGCAACAAATACACACACACACAAACATAGAGAAACTATAGGTAGGGGGTTTCACCCTGCAGTGCGATCCCTATCTCAGCAGATGGGAGTCTAAAGGTATTTTTTTTTGTTTTGTGAAGTTGAACATCATTTGTGAGTGCATCATTGCTGGAAATGCATGTTATTGCATATAAAAAGACAGAAAACAACTTGGATGAAAATAGAATGCAAAATGGCTGAATGCACAATAGAAACTACTGGTCGATAAACTCATTTCATTAGCAGTGAGAAATTGCTGTTCATCTTATTTAAAGCACAGCCATAAATAAAAATCCATATTTAATGTGTGTGTGTGTATCATGGGGTCCACGTTCTGCTGTTTGAATGTGGATCGAGTCATCCTGAAAAAGACTGTTCCTCTTTCCAGGATAGCAATGTTCTCATCATGGGATAAAGCTAAGGAAAAACTTTAAACGCTTTCTAGTGATTACTGATTGTAGTGATTTGTATAAATTGTCCCCGCTAAGGGAACAAGTTAACCCAAACCAAGGCCTGTCTCTCTGTTCGCCTGTCTGTCTGTCTGCCTGCCTTTATATCTGCCTGTCTGTCCATCTGATGTTTACTGATGTGCACGTTTGTACACCCTAAGAGAAAGGTTAGAAAAATAAATATATCTGACAGCAACTTTTGTTACAAAGTTTAAAATTTAAATTTATACAATAAAAAACTTCTTCTGTTGTACTAGTCAACAGTCTTGATATATATACATTGTGTATATATAATTATGTCCTATCTATCTATCTATCTATCTATCTATCTATCTATCTATCTATCTATCTATCTATCTATCTATCTATCTATCTATCTATCTATCTATCTATCTATCTATCTATCTATCTATCTATCCCTCCATCCTTAAAGAATGCAACATATATTATATATCTTTTAGTATAAAAATACAATTCAGTAAACTAATTCTTTTATGTCACACCACTGTTTTTATAGTAGCAAGTTATAACTGTCTATACAGGGTCTTGTATATCAGACAATTAAGATGATTTAGGCAAACTAACAAATAAACTAAAAACTGCTGTCTATAGAAAGTTTTGTAGAAACTTGGACTGTGTGCATTCTTCTTAGCTAGCAATGATAGTATTGACTGCCTAACATCACACAAAAAAGCACCCAGAAAACAGTCTCTAGATTACACATGACCTTTTCCATCACTGGCAAAATTATCCAATTAGGGTGCTTCTGGCACTGAAAGCAAACTGAGGATGATTTCCTACACTCAATTGACACCCACCAACCTAGCCCCTAGATCCAGACACATTTACACACACACATACACCCACATGCAGTTATGTAATAGAACATAGGCCAAACACAAAAACACTGTAAAAATAGTAACTACCAGTAGACCATAATTTTTTAGACCATTTTTAACCTCATAAAACTAAAAGTATATTTTTTACATTTTCAAGCAAAAATAACTAAGAAATGCAAAACATGTTGAAAAAAAAATAAATCCACATAGTGTTTGGTTTTTTTTAATTCTCTTAGCTATTCTGCGCATGCGTGACAATCTTTTGTTAGGAGTGCACTGGCTTGTGCTGCAGGTCAGCTGTAAGTTGTCAAAAAACACTTGTAGGTGTAGGTGTTATAGAAGGTATTTGCTATTTTTTATTTTTAAATATTTCCTGTATTAATGTGTACGCTGTTGTAATGTGTATGCTACTGTAAGGTTCATGCTCTTGATTCATGTTTCTGTTTGTTTATGTTCTTGTTTAATGTTCATGTTTATTAGATCATGTTTCCTCTTTATAGTCGTTTATGTTTTTACAGTTTTTGATTTGTTTTGAATTCATGTTTGTGTTCACCATCATTTCTTTCTTCACTTCCTTTTTCCTATCCTGTTTCACTGTCCTTGTGTCATGTTCTCATTGGTTAGTTTGGTCATGTGTTCCTTATTGTGTTCAGGTGTCTCTTGTTTAGTTTATGTGATCCCTGTTTATATATATAGCCTCTTTGTCGCTTAGTGTCTTTGTGGGTTATTGTTTGTGTACTACTGCCGAGTCTGTGTCTGTGTTTATGCTTGTGTTCTAGTCAAGTAAAGTCAACTCAAGTCTAGTCAAGTCAAGTCAAGTTTATAATTGGTTGATGTCACTGATGTTTAATAAACTGCACTTTGGGTTCAAACTACTCGCCTGTCAGTGTAGTAAATACAGCTACAGAAATCTGCTATTTAGAATTAGCTATAGAGAATGAATTTGCTATACCGTAGTTAATAATCGTCATCACGCTTTGCAAATTGAAGCGATTGTCTTATATACAAAATTTTAAGCGTTAGCTATAAGACCACTTTAACTTCTTGTAATTCGGGTCAACTTTTTTCATTCCTACCATCATTTTAAAGTGCTGCTTTTCACAATTATCACAAGTAATGCTGGATATTCAGTCCATCACAAGTGCATTATGTTCAGAAAGAACAGGCTGCCAAGAATGAGATTAACCAGTAAATCATCTTGTGTGAAATAAGGACCAGTGCAGTGTGGTGTGATTAAAAGCCTATTTAGACCAGCGAACATGATTTTCTCCCCCAGCATGGTGTTGACCGGAAGTGCTGAGACTGGAGGCCATGAAACGCAGGGTGCTCATTAGCAAGCTGTGTGAAAAATGCGCTCACCTAATGCTCACAGCGCCAGTAAGCACAACGGCAGGTGTCGGAATTTGTAGTCGCAGTGTTTTAACAAATTTTGTTTTCCTACAACACATTTCTAACAAAACAAACCGGCAAATATATATTGCAAAAATTATTTTGAAATATAATCTGACATTTTAAAAAGCAATACATGATTTTTTATAACATATATTTTAATTTATTTTTTTTCTGTAATTAAAAAAAAGAATAAAAACATCTCTGACTATAATTATGCACTCTTATCCAGAGCGACTAACATTTGCCAACAATGGTAACATGGTGGTGCTGGGAACTGAACCCACAACCTTAGCCTCTGTGCTACCACTTACCTATAAGTATTCTTTCCTGACATTTACATTGACAGACGCCCTTATCCAGAGTGACTTACAGTCATCTCTTTTATACAACTGAGCAATTGGGGGTTAAGGGCCTTGCTCAGGGTTTCAGCAGTGGCAACTTGGTGGTGCTGGGTATCGAATCCTGATCTTCCAGTTAGCAGTCTTACACGTTAACCAGTGCGCTACCAATTCAAACTTTTTTAAAAACACTGTTTCATGGAACAGTCCAGGATTTACCTTCCAATTTATTCCTATTCATCACGAAAGTTTTGTTTGTGTTAATCAATAAGAATGAAACCAAGACCTCCTTTATCTTTTTCTCGACTGCAATATTCGCACACCATTTTTGCTGCTACAAACTGCTGTTGTCATATGTTTGCAAAGCCGAAGCATCCTACACACTGTGCAGTGTTCAGCATTGTAATTGTACACTGCTGTATTGTTTTGAATGTTTGCATTGTCTGAAGTACACACTGTCATTTACCTTGCTTTGTCTGCAAAAGTTAACACATACACTTCAGCCTATGTTGTTTTATTGCTGCATTTTATGTAGCACCAGGGTCCTAAAGAAGCTTTATTTCATTTTACTATGGACTGCACCGACTATCTATATAAACAGACAAAATGCATTTTAAAAAATGTAAAGGTTTCAAAATTGTTTATTAATTAGCCTTTAGTATTTGTATAATATGTAAACATTATATTTCACATCAATATTATTCTGTTTCTTTTATTGGTACAGGGAAATGTGTTGATATATTGTATATGGTAACTGGACATATGCAACAGCTGTGATGGATAAAAACTAGGATTTAAGAAAACTGGACTATGCCTTTAAGCATGAGCAGCACATATTCAATGCCAAAGTGGCTAAGAGAGATAGACACTAAAACCCTGACTTCTCTTTGGGGTTAGACGTGGGTCTGATAGCTGTCTGTTTTCCATTTCGCTCTGATTACCCACATTACAGTCAGAAACAACTAATCGTTCTTTACTCGGTGTTCCATTACTGCGGCTTCTCAATCAAAGTCGTTTCCAACAAGACCCACCCAGCCTTTGGCTGCAATGCAAGCTCAATTAAAACAGACATTAGATCATAGGGCCTTGTCTCCGGTCCCATTCTGTCATGGTGTCTGTCTCTCCACTGCAACTCGACACTCCAAGAAAGATACGGTAACATCCGCCTCTCCCTTATGCCATATACCCTCTGCTCCTTTTGCATCCCTCACGTATAAAATGTCACTTGTTGAATGATATTGAACATCAACTGTAAGGAAACAAGCTGTTTGTGTTTCTACTTTTAGGAGCAACACATAATTGAAATGTTCATATAAGATTCTTTTATAGTCACTGTACCAAATATAACTGAATTAGAGAATGTATGCTTGTCTATTGACAATATATATATATTTAATGTCAGCAGAATAATAAAACTTCATAAAACGTCTTCATAACATCAACCTTTGATTTATAATGTAGCCAAAAACTAATAAAAAGCAGTAAAATATTTATGACACATTTTAAAATGAATTAAAACCCATCAAAGCTTATAGGGCTGACCTATTCTTCTTGCTTGTGATGCAATGTTCCTGTAATCTGCTGAGCAAGTGTAACTACAGTAGATACAGTGAGCGATTTTCCTCACCATAATGCACTCAAGTCCTCAGTAGACACAGGTCCTGCTACCTGACTGTCAGCGAGCAGCCAAGCATGACAGCCTTGATTAGTCAGTCTGGCAGCCGTGACAGCCATCACTCTGTCCTCCTAGCATGCCCCGTTTCATGCTTATAAACACTCAACCACTTTCACTTGTTCTCTGTAGACGCCTCATACAGCACACACCGGTCAAGCTCAGAATGGCAGATTTTTCTAAAGTGTGTCTCCTATAGAGCTTGGAAAGAGGAGGACACTGGCCGTAAGCGTGTTGGGCTAAACATCTCTGGAAAGCTTTAAGCAATTAGCAATTATATATATATATATATATATATATATATATATATATATATATATATATATATATATATTTATATATATATCCTAGATCAACATTTCAATCAACTAATCATAACCATCTGTGTCGACCAAACTGGCCTAAATCTCTTCTTTATTGTAAACCAGAATAAATATATTAATTAAATATATTAAATATATAAATAAATATATTAATGAAATAAAAAAAACAAGGAATGCTTAAATTACATCTTGACATATGTAATACATTACATGTATGTGCAGTTTAGCTAAAGTGTGAACATTTTCCTCTCCTTCTTGACCAAAAATAGATGTGTGTGTGCAGTAAAATATATTTTAGTGTGCGGTTATTAATAAGAATTATATTTATGGATTTTTTTTCTCAAATGAATGCTTATAAAAATCTGGCTTGTGATTATTTAATCTGAAAAGGTTGTGATTTAATTAAATAAATGTAAACCCTGTTTTATAGTGAGAAGTGTGTTTTTTACATTTAATCGTTCATTAGTGATTATTTACGATTCACTGTCTAGATTCATTAAAGTTTATTTAAGATCATCATAATCAGTACAGACTAATTTTACTAATGTCATCCCTGAACTATCATAAATTAGTTTTCATATAGTTTCTATAATTTCCTCTCGTGATGTAATTTTAATTCAATGAACTTCCATTTATCAGCCAATAAACTATTTTTCAGCATTTACTCTTTTTTCGATTTCGGTTAGTGGACAAAAAAGAAAAAATTCCAAAATTAGGGCTGGTTTGGCCGGCACACACTGATGACATCCAATGGTTTTTATTGGTAAACTGACATGTTGATTATGGATCGCATCCTACCACATACACCATATATAAAACGAAGCCCACAATGATCGATATAATAAACTCTGTATAAGTAAGTAATAAGTATATTCAATTCATTGTGCAGGGTACGTGTACAGAGCCAATGAAATGCAGTGTTTTTCGCATATCCCATCTTAGTAAGTTGGGGTCAGAGCGCAGGGTGAGCTATGATACAGCGCCCCTGGAGCAGGAGGGGTTAAGGGTCTTGCTCAAGGACCCAACAGTGGTTGACTTGCCAGAGGTGGGGCTTGAACCCAGGTGTTTCTGGCCTTCAGATTAACATTTGAGCCACCCTGCCCCCTAATGAAGTGAGGTAATGAAGTAATGAAGTGAGATTTAGTCTAGTTTATATATTTACACTTGGACGCCAGAGCTCATCAACAACAACATTAATAGTTATTAATCCTATTTTTTTGTGGAATGAACAGTCCTTAGTCACTGCAGGTGCATCCCATTAACATTTAAACAAAGGTTGCGCAACATGGTGCCACAACGAGTAGCCGTGCAGAGCTCGAGTTACTGTCTGCATGTAAGTTTCACATACTAGTCCCGTGTCTGTGGAGGTTTCCTCAGAGTTCTCTGTGTTTTACTAACCTCTTATGCAGAAACAAACATTTGTTGTTATATACAGACAGCTGCATTATCATATTTTATTTGTCTCGAAAATAAAGATATTTAATTTATTAATTTACTTACTTAGTTTACTTAATTTACTTTATTTACTTAACTTATTGCCCTGTGTTTAGTATATACAATTTAAGAGCAAAAATATCTTAAATATTGGTAAAAATCTAAGTATCCTTTAGTGTCTACAAACTACAAAGTGTGTTGCAGTTTGTATAGGTAATGACCACCACCACAGTCTTTTTCTACCTCTTTCTAATCAATAAAAACACATGATAATAAACTTTTACTCCACACCTGGCTGAAACAGAGGCCTGGTACACTAACGTACTGTCTGTTCCAATAAATTCCACAATGTACTATAATGTTCCAAAGACTTATTAATATGCAGAATCACCTGTTCTGAAGCATTTGGAGGAACTGGAACGTGACAGGTATTTTGTTTATGATTATGCCTCATTATTGATTCGTTACATAGCAGTGTTCAGCAGCTCCTGTCCAACCTGCCTAAAGGTCCACTAAAAACACTTAAAACAATATGAGAATACAAGACTATGGCTAAAGCTAAAGGAATGAACTTTCGGTGGCATTGTCAGCAACAGGACTAAATCCCTTTACAACACAGAACATCCTATTTAAACTGTATTTTTAGAAATGAAATGGATGGACTGCTAATAATGGTTAAGGGTTTGAGTTTCTTGAGAAGCTTTACTGATATATTAGCCAGATTGGCGGATATAGTCTAGGGTTTTATGATGAAAGAAAATGCACTTCCCAAAATGGTACTATTGTCTTTCATTCATCCTTTAGAATGATCCGTTTTGTCCTTTGATATTTGTTGCTTAGGACAGGAATGGAAAAATAAAAATAAATGTACTTTTTGATGAGACCATTGTGTTCAATAAAAAAGGACATGGGTGGTGAGGATTCATTAGGTTATGCGACAAATAGCAACAATAGTGAAAAAGTTGCATATGTGCTATAATAGTGTTTTAAAAAGCCATATTTACACAAATATTATACTGTAAACTCAGTCAACAACCCTTATTCAACAGTGTTAATGACGGGAAATATTATCCATTTTCAAAAGCCTTCCAAATGACCTCTTTTGGTTTTGTCTTTCATTTCTTTCCATTATCCAATTTTGCAATGCAACATTACCAGGAAATTGAGCTTCCTGTTAGTTTTCCACCCTTATTTTACGAGGATCAGTTGCAAAATAGAGGCGCGTCTTCCCCATTTTGGATAATTATAGGCTAGTCTAGCTAATCTATGTAAAAGATAATGTAATTAAAGGAAAAAAGTCAAAAGAAAGACATCCATCCATCCGTTGTCTATACCTGCTTATTTCTAATCAGGGTCAAGAGGATTTGCAGGAGTCTATCCTAGCTGTGATAGAGCAAAAGGCAGGTGTACATCCTGGACAGATCACCAGTCCACCACAGGCCCACATACAGACAAATAACCACACACACACAGACACACACACACACTCACTTAGTCCTATGGGCAATTTAGAATCTTTTTAGACTTATAAACCCAACTTACATGGTTTTGGACTGTGGAAAGAAACCAGAGTATCCGGAGTAAGAACACAATCACAGGGAGAACACAAATCCGGGAAGTTCTTGATGTGAACCCACAAAATCTAGCTATTGCCACAGCAATAAAAAAGAAAATGTAGAGAGAGCAAGCATTATTGTACTCATAAAGAACTGACTATAAAGCTGCCAGTTCATTGAAATAAGAGAAAAGAAAACTGATAATGAATAAAACAATCGTTTCCAGTGGAAATCAAATCATTACATTTAAATCTGCCTTTACATTTTTAATCACAGTATTGTTGTAATGTAGTATAATTGTACCTGGCTCTAGTGTTTAATACTAGTAAGGAAAAAAAAGAAAGCATATTGCCCCTTTTATCACGAATCACTTAATCATTATGCATAGCTTATATATATATATATATATATATATATATATATATATATATATATATATATATATATATATATATAGAGAGAGAGAGAGAGAGAGAGAGAGAGAGAGAGGAGAGAGAGAGAGCAGAGAGAGATAGATAGTGCAAGGTTTAGTGTTTTAGGTTTTCATATGTTTCATGTTTATATTATGTTTATGATTTGCTCATGTCTGTTTCGTGTTTTTGTTTTCTTTCTGTCTTGTTCTGTGTCATGTGATCCTTGTTCCCCATGAGTTCCTTGTCCACGTGTCTTGTTCTTATTGGTTAGCTTAGTGTCTATATAACCTTTTGGTTGCATTGTGTGTTGTGAGTTATTGTCCGTGTACCACTGTGGTGAGTGACAATATTTATGTTAGCGTTCATGTCAAGTATAGTTTGTTACAGATAGATGGATGGATGGATAGATAGATAGATAGATTTCAGTTTCGGTCAATTAAAGCTACATGGCACTGTAGAAAAAGACCCCTTTTTATTTCCCACAATACAGGAAGCCAAGGCATTTCTTTCAAGGTTTTGTAAAAAAAAAACCTACCACCAAGTTCTAAAAAAGTGGGCAGATATTACTCAGCAAATTGGTGACTGATGTTGATTTTCAGACTCTTGAGGCGTATTGCTGGCTTCTTTCTGTTGCCAAACACAGCAGAAATTCTTCATTTTTGTATTTTATTTTTCTTTACCTCTCTCCTTTCTCCTACTTCTTCTTCATTTCATTTTTGTCCAGGCCTGTTCAACCGGTAGCAGGCGAGATCTTTCAAATCTATGTTTGATTTCACCTGCTACAGGTTGAACAGACCTAAAGAAAAATGAATGAAGGATAAGTAGGAAAAAGGTAAAGAAGAATGAAATTTAAAAAATGAAGGTCTGTTGCCATGTCGGGTACTGGTAATAACCTCTGGCTTTGGTTTGTTCAGTCACAGTGACACACACTATCAAACATAAGAAATGAAAAGAATAGCTATTATTCTGTTCTGCAAAATAGAAAACATTTTTTTAATTATTCATTTCTTTTTAATTAAATTATTTGTGCCAGTCCTTAACACATAATTCAAATTATAACTCCGATTGTTCCTTCCCATTCTTTCATTTGTTTCTCTCTCTGTCGCCCCACAGCACTATAAATCATGTAAAATATGAAACATTTTCAAATGTCTATTATGACAATGGAGGAAAAACATTACAGCGAATACATTCTGTAATTAGAAGTCAAAGAACTGCTTGTTTCCTAACCCTATCACTCACAGATCAAATTAATGCGAGTGACGGCTTGGCGTAATACAGCCAGCAAGACAAGGCAATTACCCTTGATGGACACCAATCAATTCCTCTCCTAAGAAGGCTAATGTCTTTTATTCAGCTGTCAATAGTAATATTTTTCAATGTTAAACTTTTTTTTTTCTCCTGACTTCTTCGAGCTACTGGGTGTCTCTTTCTTTAGATTATCTGTCTTTTGCTCTGTTTACTGTGTGTGCAGAGCAGGTCTGGGAATTGCTGAGGTGCTGAGCTGGTGAAGGTTAAAGGCAGTCATCCAAAAAAGCACAATTAAATCAGAGGGTGGCATGCTGTATGGCCAAGCCCCACTGAGGGAGCTGATAAAGACGCTCTGCTGGGACATGGTGATGGAAAGAGCTAAGTCCATTTTTACTTCAGAAAAACTGTGAATGTCACACTGCCACACTGATTTTCAGGATTAGATTTGCTGAACTAATTCTGGTAAATCAAGGGGTTAAATTGGTATCTGGGAGACAGAAGAGCCAATTGCCTGTACACGTTATTGTTTCTGTGTGTCTTGTTTCTGCTATTATTGACAGTGTCTTATTTAATAAGACACTGTAATCTTGGTGTCTTATTTGACTCATCACCATCTTTTGCCTCTCACATACCTTCTGCTGTTAAAACCTCTTTTTTCCAGCTACGTAACAGTGCACGGTTTAGATTTTCTATAACTCTATCTGATGCTGAAATCTTAATCAATGCTTTAATCACCTCACGCCTGGATTATTGAAATGCTCTATTTCTTGGTATGCATGTTCTCCCCGTGCTTGCGTGGGTTTACAGGCACTCTGGTTTTAAAAACATGTATGTTAGGTTGCTTGGTGATTCTAAATTGCCGATAGGAGTGAGTGTAAGTGTGTGTGGCCATGTGATGGAATAGAGATCTGTCCAGGGTGTCCCCTTCCTGCCTTTTGCCCTCTCAGAGACAGCTGGGATAGACTCCAGCCGATCCCTTTGCCCCTGAATTAGGGAATACGCGGGTATAGGAGATGAATGAATGAATGAAATTGGCTAGTTTGCCATTACATATGTTAAATGTTAAATTTTTGGCAATTATATGATACAATCTTGCTGTTATGCTGTTATGCCATACGATGTACATTTTCATGACATTATAAAGCTAAGCTCAACAAGTCCTAGCAACCGAGCTCCACAGACAGGTTTTTTGTTATGCCCGCTTACCGATTAAACCTCTGCGTGAACATAATAGTATATACAGAAAGAGATAATGTCAGAAGGCCCTTTAGTGTGTCCCTGCCTGGTGAATGCATAGACCAGAATTCGTTAAGCTAGAGAACTGTTATAAAATAGCAGATCATTCCCTAAAGCAGGTGAGGTTTCATCCAGCTCAGCTGTGAAGAAATATCTGTAGGGAATCTTTAAGTGTGATTCCTTTCAGTATCTTGTAGTTGTAATCTGGCAAAAGAGAAGCTTAATTATCACATTTTGCCTCTTTTATTTCTCTGTTCCCTTTTTCAACCCCTTTAAAAAAATCATTTTTGCTGGAAGGACATTATTATCTAAAAAGCTGCCAGTATATAAAATTAATCGGACAAAATGTCCAAAGGGAACTGTCTAGCCTTCCACCCTTCTATCTAAAGATCCAGATGAACCAGTCATCATGATGGTATTTCTTTTGTAACATTCTGTAAAATAAGGCTGGGTACTCTAAGTAATGCAGACTCAAGAACTTAATTATACATTGCTCAAAAAAATAAAGGGAACACTTAAACAACACAATGTAACTCCAAGTCAATCACACTTCTGTGAAATCAAACTGCCCACTTAGGAAGCAACACTGATTGACAATCAATTTCACATGCTGTTGTGCAAATGGAATAGACAACAGGTGGAAATTATAGGCAATTAGCAAGACACCCCCAATAAAGGAGTGGTTCTGCAGGTGGTGACCACAGACCACTTCTCAGTTCCTATGCTTTCTGGCTGATGTTTTGGTCACTTTTGAATGCTGGCAGTGCTTTCACTCTAGTGGTAGCATGAGACGGAGTCTACAACCCACACAAGTGGCTCAGGTAGTGCAGCTCATCCAGGATGGCACATCAATGCGAGCTGTGGCAAGAAGGTTTGCTGTGTCTGTCAGCGTAGTGTCCAGAGCATGGAGGCGCTACCAGGAGACAGGCCAGTAAATCGGGAGACGTGGAGGAGGCCGTAGGAGGGCAACAACCCAGCAGCAGAACCGCTACCTCCGCCTTTGTGCAAGGAGGAACAGGAGGAGCACTGCCAGAGCCCTGCAAAATGACCTCCAGCAGGCCACAAATGTGCATGTGTCTGCTCAAACGGTCAGAAACAGACTCCATGAGGGTGGTATGAGGGCCCGACGTCCACAGGTGGGGGTTGTGCTTACAGCCCAACACCATGCAGGACGTTTGGCATTTGCCAGAGAACACCAAGATTGGCAAATTCGCCACTGGCACCCTGTGCTCTTCACAGATGAAAGCAGGTTCACACTGAGCACATGTGACAGACGTGACAGAGTCTGGAGACGCTGTGGAGAACGTTCTGCTGCCTGCAACATCCTCCAGCATGACCAGTTTGGCAGTGGGTCAGTAATGGTATGGGGTGGCATTTCTTTGGAGGGCCGCACAGCCCTCCATGTGCTCGCCAGAGGTAGCCTGACTGCCATTAGGTACTGAGATGCTTTAGTCCAGGTCTGGGAGGAGATTTCTCAGGAGACCATCCGCCACCTCATCAGGAGCATGCCCAAGCATTGTAGGGAGGTCGTACAGGCACATGGAGGCCACACACACTACTGAGCCTCATTTTGACTTGTTTTAAGGACATTACATCAAAGTTGGATCAGCCTGTAGTGTGTTTCCACTTCAGTTTTGAGTGTGACTCCAAATCCAGACATCCATGGGTTAATAAATTTGATTTTAATTGATAATTTTTGTGTGATTTTGTTGTCAGCACATTCAACTATGTAAAGAACAAAGTATTTACTAAGAATATTTCATTCATTCTGATCTAGGATGTGTTATTTTAGTGTGCCCTTTATTTTTTTGAGCAGTGTATATATACCAAATAATTCCCAGCTACAGGAATTTAGGATTTCATGCAACCCTTTGGATACATAAAAACACTTGAGCGAGTGTTGGGAAGACAGACAGGGCCATTTCTCAATGAGAAAGACCACACATGATGATAGCAACACAAATTAAGAGCCAGCCAAAAACTAAGTGAGCATGTTTACATAAGAGGGCAGCTTAATATATTGTTTAGTGTTACAAGAGGAATCTATGCAGGTAGAGTGAAACAAATATTAAGGAAGACTGTAAAAATATTTTCAGCAACAATTCAACCATTTATTAATGTATAAGTCCATACAACAACTGTCTGAAGGTATAACTGAAGAGTAACCCTGGGGCAGTGCTGTATAGCATCTTTAAAGTAAAATATCAACAATAGTGTCACTTTAGTCTGGGAAGTCAATTCTCACTATTAACTAACTATATTCTATGGTGTATACAGTACATATATTTCTGACTTGATAATCTCCTAATTTGCTGTTCATGAACAACAGTAGGTAAGATAGTCGTTAAATTTAGGTATTGATGGAACTAAAATATGGTCATGAAGTATAAAGACTTTTTTTCTATAAGCGCCAATTTGTTAGTAATGCAAATGCTAATAAACAACTAGTTGTAAATAAGTGAAAATCGGTCCTATCGGTTTTTCTCTTTAAGATGACATTTTTTGATTTTACAATGATTTAACACTGTGAGTTTGTGGCAATGCTATAATTCCCAGGTGTCTTACTGACAATGCATTCCCCTTTATATTGTCTTAGCCTCTATCATTTATAAATTAATCCCGGTGATATAGTTAATAATCTATGTAGATTTTTTTGGAATATAATGTAATTATAATATACCATTTTTAACCATTTGTAAAGATTCCACTGCTGTCTCGAAATCCCCGGGCTTAGATTTATTAACACAACAAACACAAACTGGATTAAAATTGAATTTTTGCAAACTTAACCTGACAAACAGCATTCAGCGGCAGAGGTACGGGTAACATTCGCATTACAAGACCAAAAACAAGGAAAACAATAGACTATAAATACTAAACAAAGGGAAACACATGACACGAAGAACCAATGACACGGAAGATGTGAAAATGTCTTGAATAAATAAACCAATCAGATGATACAGATGAGGAAAACAGATAACATGAACACATGACAAACCAGGAACATAAACAATGAACATGAATACAAAACATGAACACTAAACATAAAACAAAATGGCACCAAACACAGACACTTACACTGATTTAACTGATACTGTAACTCTAAAAACACTGAACTGTACGTACGATTGAAAAGTTGTAATAAACGTTGTATTTGTTAATTAACTGCTAAAAAATAACCACATGTTCAAGCAATTTATTGACAGTGTTGTAACTGTAAATGACTTAGGACAATTTAGTATTTTAAAGCAGATTAATAACAATGAATAAAGTGATTTCTGTCATTCATTAATTTATCTTCTATACCCGCTTATTTTCTAATTTGGGGTCACTGAGATCTGCTGGAGTCTATGCTAGTCGTTTCTGAAAGGACAAAAGGCAGGAGGAACACTTTGGACAGGTCGCCAGTCCATCACAGGGCCACACACACACACTCACACTCACTCCTATGGGCAATTTGAATCACCAATGAACCTAACATACTTGTTTTTGGACTGTGGGAGTAAATCTATGCAAGCAGGGGAGAACATGAAAACTCCACACAGAAAGACCAGGAATAAACTCATTTGATGACTATAATGCTTAGAGAATGATCAGCGACTACAAAAAAACTATCCTAACACTCTCCCCCGTGACTAACTTTTTTTCTTTGACTTAAAGCAGCTCCTTTGCTGAGTTACTACATTAGCATTCATTTCATGCAACATTATAAATTGTACTTCAATGTGATGAGAAAACTAATGTTTAATGAAACATTTAAATGTTTGTGCCTAAAGCAAGAGAACTATTAACAGTGTATTAATGTCATTAAGACATATTAGCAGCCTTACACAGGAACAGTTACTAGACTAAAATAGGGATGAAAAAAATCAAACAATAAATAAAACTAACTGGCAAGACAGTCTTGGTAAATATGTTTCAATGATCTAGTAAACATACCTTAAATTAAGAGAATTAACGAGTATTAAGGTAAAAATCTAGACTCAGTATACTTTGGTACTCTGGCAGTTTAGCTCAGTCAGTAGGCTAAAAAACCTTTTTCAAAAATTGTTCAAAGGGAAGAAATAGCAGGAAATCATATAAGTTGTGTGGAAAATCCATTATAAAATCTGAGGAAAATGTGATTCCAAACGGACAATGGCAGGTAATTGAGTAAGGCTGAAGCAGAGAATGGAGGTCTAATACTGAGGTTATATCATTAATCGTCCTCCCACACCTTAGAAGCAAAGGCAGAAAAAGGGAAAAATTACTAGATATTCTAGACTAACTCCACTGAGTTCATGGTCAAAAGATGAGGTTTAGGACAGTCTCTATAAACCAGAGGTCATTGGAGTGATTAATAACTTCATAACCAAGCTAGAGATATCTCATTTAGTAACATAAACCACAGGTCTTAACATAAAACCTATAGTTCTTTGGGCAAGTGCAAATATTAAATTTTTTTACTAAAAATCATTTTTTGTTTATTTGACAATGAAGTGTTTCTAGCCTATTTATTGTTTGTAAAAAAAAATCCTGGGGATATAGTTGTTAATTTATGTAGGATTTTTTTTATCATATAATGTGATTGTAATATCTTTTTTTTTACTATTAACACAAACACAAACTTGACTGAACTTGAGTTTAACAAACTGACTTTGGCTACTCAAATTCTCTGTTACAAGAAATGCCCCAACTTGACAAGTTGTAAGGTTGAATTAACAATAGTTTATGCAACAACCATTATATAACTGAATCCCTTGTAGTTAAACATAGATTATATATGTGACTATATGCTGTGCATTACATTTACAGCATTTGGCAGACACTCTTATCCAGAGCAACTTACATTTATATACAACTGAGCAATTATAGGTTAAGTGCCTTGCTCAGGGGCCCAGCAGGGGTAGCTTGTTGGTGCTGAGAATCGAACCCCAGTCTTGCTGGTACCAGTCCAACACCTTAACCACTAAGCCACCACTTCCCTTAGCTTAGTGTGTACTTTAACAGATACAACCAACTCATATAGAAAAAAAAATCTGTAAAAGGAACAAGTATTATATACTGATAAAGATATTATTGTAAAACTATGACACTTCCCCCCTGCAAGAGACACAAATTCCTGCATTCTACAGTAATTATACACTTGTGTGTAAACTATTTGTAAAGTATGTAAATTCAAATGTATTTAATGCATATTTTTTTTTATCTTTGTCATAAAATCTATAATGTGTTACCCCTGCAGTTAAGGTGTTGGACTGCCAATTAGACGGCTATAACTAGCTAAAAACTTGGTAGCTATAGCTAGCTGGAATTTCACCTCAGGAGGAGCTCCAAGCCTATTTTACATAATCACATTTAAAACAAACAACACTTAAATCACTGAATATGAGGACATGACCTAATAAAAATACGATGTTAAACACAACGTCAGTAAAGCTAGAGAAATGAAAAAAATTAGACTGCAATAACCACAACCATTGGGCTAATCCATGCCAACATTTTATATATCCAATTTGCTCTGAGGTTATGTTCCAACCATATTTAACTTTACTCTTCCTGGCATCAAAGCAGCTACTTTTCTGTGCTTTATAGTTTTATAGAAGGCAAAGGTTTTATTGCAACAGTACATATTAATTACACATGTTATTAACACAACCAGCAGGTGTGGCAGAATTTGAAAAAATGATTGTAATTTAAGGGGGTTTGTGTACAGAGCCTTGCAATTAAAGACAGTATAGGCTTTTTGCATGAATAAGGTGTTCTTTTTATTATGATTTGGTTTTTTTTCTTCAAAAAAGAACATTATGTGCCAAAGAGGTTGATAGTGTAGGTTTTTCGGGAAAAATTGTTATGGCACTTGTAGCTGTCAGTATTCTGTATTTTCCCCGTCTCGTATTTCTTTATTGTTTTCTGTTCTTGTCAGCTTTCACATTTTTTTGTATATTAGTTCCACATGTACTTACTTAATTATCCTTATTTGGAAAAGCTTAAATAAATTTCACTTTAATTAGTTGGTTTTAATTATTGTGCAGTACATGTAATGATGTGTCTTATCATTAGGTATTTTAAGCATTGTCCTAAATTTGACTCAAGACTGGTTGACTTACTTTTAAATTTGCATTTACATTTCTAGGATTTAGCAGACAGCACAGCCTTTTCCAGAGACACTTACAATGATTCGTTTCATCCATTTCAGCAGTTAGGGGTTAGGGCCTTGCTCGGGGGTCCATTGTAGGCTGCTTGGTAGTTCAACACCTCAACCACTGATCTACCATTCCCCACAATTGATGTATTACCATTTATAGGGTGCATTTAATGCATTCTCCTTTTTGTGTAACACTTATTACAGCATTTGTAATGCAATTTTTTATGTTTATTACTTCTTTAAAATAAAACCTTAGCTGTAGTTAACCTTTTTTTTCTTGATTACTGCTTATTTATAAGCATAAATAAACTATTAGCTACAACTGCAATTACAAATGATTGAAAATTTCTTTTATTGTGCAGAATGCCCTGCTAAACTTTGTGAGCGCAGACTAAAAACCTTCTATCTAATGAATGGATAAATGCAATTTCATAGTTAAAAAACGACAAATTAAAATACAAATAAATATACTTCTATACTATGTTCTACTGATACTTACTAATTTCCATTGATGTAGCCAGATATTTTATGTTTCTAAATAGAGCAAATGTAGCAGATAGCATACCATCTGACCTAAAAATCCAATTTTGCATTTATCTTCAGTGTGACTCCTAACAAAGTTGTCCTTTGAGTCCTTTATTGTTCATCTTAGCTTCGAAGCCCATAGTTCAATAAATTCAATAGCCTCAGAATATAAAATACAGTCAATACAGACTTTACAAGACCTCTGCAATGTTGTGTCAGCTGCAAGGTCATGCTTTTGTGGATCAAATTTGTTTGTTCAGCACATAAAGGTAATACCTGACTGAGGAATTCGGAGAAAAATCAACACATTGACCTCTTTGTTGTGTTTCACAAACCATTTCTGAATTAGGTTGGCAATGTGTTAGGGATGTTCTTTGGCACCCATGGCCCTATCACAGGTTCACCAATGGATCTATAGACCACATTTGGTAGGTACAAACTATTGCATTCTGGGAACACCTCAAAAGCCATGCTGTTTTGGATATATTCAGATTTAGTTGTCAGGCCTTCAAAATTTGGCTCTTTTTGAAGTCACTTACATACAGCATACATACAGTTTTTCTCCTGCCACTATAACACCCGTGACAACCAACTATTCACCTACTGCCTGGTAAGTCCCACCTATTGGCAGTTGTCGTTATAACATATTTATTAATAATATTTACTTTTCTGGTTAGTGGTTTCTATGCTATGATTAATATTGTTTATGCATATATTTCTTGTATGCAGCATTTCAGTTTATTCCAAATATGTTATTATAACATAATAATATATAGCATATTTATTATTTATATTGACTAACTTCCTTCTTTAATAACCACCAAAAGTTTTACTTAACTCATTTTCTAGAAATATATTAACATTAATTGTGTGTTAATGATGCATTTAACTAAAAAAAATGTTTAATATAAATGATGCATTCAACTGACCAAACAAGTGAGTTAGTTAGTTTAGGAATAAATGTCAGCGGTGTAAAAGAACAGCCTTCTCCTAACAGAAGGACAAGGTAGCTAACAGGACAAAGTGCAAGGGCAGGATAAAACAAAACTAGCATTCAACCAAACACAGCAGCCCGTTTAGAGCCAGCTTAGCTTTCAGCTTGTTTAGCCTTCTACAAACTGATCCCCGTAGTCGTCTGGCTACCGAATTGAATATTAAAGGGGATTTACACAAGCACAGCATTAAGCCACAGAGCATAAAGCAAATCCAATACAGCCAATTTTATCTGGATATTATGTTGTAGGGCTTGTCTCTTCTGTGCATTCCCATGAGAACCACAATCTTCCCACAGCCAAAACTTCACCTTCACGTGATAAAATGACCTTTCTCATATTCCCCAGTCAATCTGCTATGACATTCTAATTAGCAAATAAACACTGTTATTATCTAAGAAACATCAAAATCTCCTTAGGAATAATCCTTTACAGAGTAAAGTTTATTTACAACTAAGTAAGTGAAAGTTTTATTGGTGAAACTACCAGCTATGACGTTACAGCCTAATGACAGTTTTATCAAATGAACACAGTTAAGAATGAATACAAATGTGGACTTAAGACTATGTATACTTTAGGTACAGTATAATGATATTGGGTTGTATTCAGAAAAAATATCTAAATCCTAAGTGGCGCTAGAAGTAAGTAGCTCAATGTTTCATCCCAAAAGTTTTATTCATAAAACTGATAGGAGTGTTTGCAAAAAAACCCTAAAACAACAACAACAAAAAAACAAAAACAAAGCAAGTTTGACTAAATGTTTTATGAGTAGATTCTGGCAGTGATTGGGTTTTGTGGCAGGGAGCCTTAGTAAACAAAATCTTCTATTAGGTTATATTAGACAAAATTGTATACTATAAACAGAAAAAAAATTCAAGTAATCAGTGAACAGTTGCTAACGTATACAGATGGTTAACAAATGAAAGAACAAAAAACAAAGCTAAACAGCAAAAAGGCTAAAGAAACCTTTAGTGTATACAGATGTTCAGCCAGCACAAGCCATTAGAGCACTTGATTTAATATTACTGGCATTTGGCAGATGCCCTTAGCTAAAGCGAACCAATTATATCCTTTTTTAATAAATCTGAGCAGTTGAGGATTAGGAGCCATGCTTAGAGGCACAGCGGTGGTATCTTAGAGGTGCCAGGGATTGAACTCAAGGTCTTCTGATCAGCTGTCCAACATTTTAACCACTGGGTTGCCACTGCCCCCAATGTGAGATGTGATTTTTACAAATTTCAGTTTCAGACCCAAAACCAAGCCACACTTTACGTTAATAAAAACAATTTAATCTACTATGAATCTAACAGTATAGGAAAGATTCTAGCATTATGGGCATCACATTTACAAGTAAAACTTAAAACAAAGATAAGGCATCAGCAAAATATATAAAAATATTACAAATTAGGGAAGTATTCATGCATTAGAGACGTTTTGGGAGCTGAAATACATTTAATTCTGCAACCTAAAATGCACAAGTCAAAAGAAATAATACCAGCCGGAAGGTTGAGATTTGGCTCTCCATAAATTATACATAAATGAATTATATTGTTTTTCATTTTTGCATTTATGAGGAAAACCCATTGTTATGGATGTGATATCTCTCTGTTATAAATGTAGGAGTGCCCACCTCATTGGTGAGCTGAATATATAAAACATACAGAGATACGGCTGATATAGTTCACAACACACAATATACAAGCAGTTCTCTGTGTCAGGACTCGGACAGGCTTGCCAGGTCCTTTGCCCAGCCGGGTCACTGGGGGGCAACAGAGAAACTTTCTGTGTTTGTTGTAGACCATGTGATCAATGTTTTGTCTGTTTCTTGTCATGTAAGTCTCCCAGTCTTGTTATTAAACGATTGTTCCCTCATTGTGTGCGGGTGTTTCTTGTTTAGTTGATTATTTTTTTTTTTGTTTATGTATTTATGCCCGTGTTTTAGTTTGTCTTGGTCCTGCTTTGTCAATGTCAATGTCAATGTCATGGTATGGTTATGATTCGAGTTCATGTTTCAGTTATGTCAGGTCAGGTTCTGTTAGCTTAGTTTTGTTCTTGTTTTTTAATGTTCTTTAATTGCTTTCTTCTCTTTTGTTATTTGTTTGTTATTTGTTTGCATCTAACCTCATCTTAAGACTTGTGTGTACCACACCTACACCTATAAAATACAACTGCTTGTGTATTAGGTCTTTTACGATCTTAAAACTACACCTGCTATACTTCTATCAGCTGACATGCTACATGGCTTAATATAAAAGACAGTCCTGCAAATGAGCGATTTATCTTCCAAATTTCAACCCTGTATAGAAGCACATTGGTTTTATTCTTCTGGAGAAATATAAATCAACTAATATGGGGTTTTTTTTCAATACGTACACACAAACCAAATTATTTTATCATTGCACATGTCTTATTAGATACACTGTCAATAATTATCATAATCATGCTTTAATATTTCAATTTAGGCAAGGTAAAAGCAATTTATATTCGTAATGTATATTCTTCTATGGGTCTAGTTGAGCCATTGACCACTACTCTGAGGTGTGACATCAAAAACCATTAAAGCAAAACACTGCTTTTTAAAGCTGGAAAACGAGTTAATATACTGTAAAGTAGCTCTACCGCTTCAAAGTGCAATTAAAAGTACTTGAATCGCAATGCCAACAGGAACGGTATCTGACTGTACTGACCTTCATCTACCAGAAGTGAACCAGAAAAGAAAGCATTGTATCTCTTTAATTAGCTGGCCGGAAGCAGAGGCTGTTAACCCACAGTGTAAAACAACAGCATTCAACACAAAGAGTGTAGGAAAAGCTGTTCAGCTATCATAAAGTCCTGAAACAGATAGACCAAATGTCATTGTTGTGGAAGGTATTTTTAGAGTGGTACCATCCCTCATTAGCAGAATTACCTAGCGGAGCAGGAAAACTTTTTATCTAGCAGTTTTGCTTCATCTTCTTGTCCAGACTAATTAAAAAAAACGATCAGTTCGGAACATGAGTTTTGGTTTATTGTGATAAAAAGAAGTCAACCTGTAAGCACCAGCTGGCCTGGAAAACAAAATGCTGACTTTTAGCGTCTGCAATGAAAGCCTTAGAATATATCATAATTCATTGTTGAATAGTGAAATAACTCCTGTTCGACAACTCTATCCATGCTTCACAAACTCTACTCAAGGGGAAGCTAGATCCTCTAAAATGTGTCGATTTGGGAAGTGATTGGAGGTGAAATGAAGAAAAAGAATCCTATTTCACAGTCATAGATGAAAAACATTTCTGTTTAGTGTGAGCCATAATACACTGATCCCTTATTACATTTATATGCTAATCTACATCACAGATGGAAATCTATTTGGATTCAATGTTGCATTATCTCTGTTAAATCCCCTCCAAATTTATTTATTTATTTATTTATTTATTTATTTTTTGGTTCAAATTTACTGTATCTATCTTCCCATTCCCGAAAGCACTTCAGCAGGCTGGGGTTGATCAGTATAGTTTTACAGCATTTCTGTCTTCTCGTTTAGACAGGTAGTTTTTTTTATTAGTAGGTCTTAGGCATCTTGGCTCTGAAAAGTGTGTAGTTGGAACAGATTTGATGACACGCCGTTTAGAAATGTGTGAACAATTTGACAGGAAGACCCAATGGATCAGCAGTCAAAGACAGACAGAACAGAGTCTGGCTAAATAATGAGTGCATGGATGTGTAAGGAACAATCAGAAGTGGCAAGCTATCCCCAAGCTGTACCCATTCCATTCCAAAAAAGCCAGAGTTGGAAGACAAGGTTCATAGGTTGATCTATTCAGTTTATTTACTATTGTACTCTATTCAAAATATGTTGATTAAAAATGATAAAGTTAAAACGTACAGCTGATGGAAGAGCGGCTAAAAAGGCCAGAAGGCTATCTGCAACACAAAGCTTGGATTACTGTTTCCCTTTATTGTGAAAAAGATTCATGCAGTTCTGCTGTGGAGATTGTTGCCATAACTGCGGCCGTTTCTAGGGATTTGGTAACGAAATGCAAACTGGTGTGAGCCACTGTGCGTCTGTTTGAGATGCAAGTCTTAACTCAGATGGGAAATGACTCTGTTCAGAAGGGTCACGTTGCTCTGTTAGCGCTTCTTAGCAAGAGATCAACTTCACCGTCTGGAAAGTAACGCAACTAGGGAGGTTCCAGTAATGAGACGCGCTGACTGAAACCTGATGTGCTAAACCAGCCATATTTACACAGAATTTAACACTAATAGAATAGAATAGAATGCAATAACATAATGCTTAGCACAAAAATATATATTAAATGCACTAAATTCAGTTCATAACTTTTGGGTGGAACAGGAGTATATAATCATGTCAAAATAAGAATCTTTAAAAATATTTCAGCAAAAGTTCTGTCCTGAGCTAGGGGTTTACATAAGCCTAATGAACTCTCTTGGACAATAACCCCCAGATGCAAGGTAAATCTCCAGACCAGCTACTGAGAACGTCAGATAACAATGGGTATTGCATAACAGAAGCTCTCCTCATGTCACGGCATCTTGTTTACCTTAAAATCAGCACTAATACATTTGATTATGACATAACCGGCAAGGAAATATGAGCACCTACAAATACTGTCCTCTTTAATTAATGATGATTTAGTTAGACGGGAACAGAGTAAATACATGCACCAGCAGTGAGGGGTGGGGGTGGGGCTGTGTATCTGTTAGAGAATCACTGATCTACCTGTTTTTCGAAATAAAAAGTTTTTTCTTATTTAAATAAAATAAAATAAAAAATTGTACGGCCTTCAGATGAAACAGTTATGGTTGTAATTTTCCAACCAAGGCAACAGCATCTCTTACACAAGACGAATTCTCACCCCCTCGTTTGTCCACTCACTCTATCAGACGCCCAGAGGTGTTAAAGTAAAGTATAGCCATCATCATCATCTGCACTGCTGAGACTGCAGGTCACACAGCAATTTTTCCAAGATGTTCAAGTTTCTGACAGTGCTATCCTTTCTGAAGTGTACCCAGGAGAGGGAAAGCGGATGTTGATCGTCGAAACGGTTCTAAAATGTAACTGAGCCATTCTATAAAGAGTAAGAAGTGGGTTCGGATGTGTTTGATGTAATGTGAGCAGCAGAATGCACATCTTAGGTGGAGAGAGAGAGGAAGTAAGATACACAGAAAGCTGATAAGTGAGTGATTGATTATATATGAATTTATAGTCATGTCTACTGACAGGGAGAAGATAGTGAGGAAAATGCATGAGAGAAACGGATAGTGTATTCAACTGATTGTTCAATTTATTAAAGAAAGATCTTTCTATCTATTCATCTATCCATCTATTACCTCTCTTGCCTGCTCCCACAAAAAATCTTGTTCGTCCATTTTTTTTGGAATAGGAATAAATGGCTGTGAAAAATGATGATCAAATTAACAAGTAACTAAAAAAATAGTACATGGTCAGTTTTTGAGAAAAACTTTCAGTTTACCAGTCGATCTATATCCTCTATCCTTTCCCAAAGGTCACAAACATTGAGTAAAGTTGGAAATAATAGAAATCAAAGTCCATAGTGGGGCTGACTCTTCCTAATAGGGTGACGGATTCAAAAATCTAGGTGAGCAGCGACGTCCAGCCTTATCTTCTAAGGGCCAGTTTGTGTTCAGGCGTTTATCTATTCAAGCAGCAGCCTCACCGGTTTATATTTGTTTAATCACTTGTTCTTGGCATTGGATTGGAATTCGATCTGCTTAGTCGAAATAAAACCTGCATCAGCTCCTTCTGGGTAAAATTGAGCATCCAAACAATAGAGATTCTGAGAAGCTAGTTTCATTTTAGTCATCTTATTCTAGAATTTTATCCAAAAAATATTATTTATTGAGAGTTTTTGCTTTTTTGGATTGTTTTTAATTTCGCTCTAAGTAGCAAATGCTGCTAACTAGCAAAAAAATGACTTCATGCTTATTTAAATACGAATGCACCTGTGCCTGTTTTTTGACTACGTTTTTTGCCTAAGGTTTTTTGGATTGGTTTACCGAACTCTTTTTCTAAACACTTCTTCTCTAATAAAAGCTATTCTTTGCATCATGGATCCCTCTACTTCTTCACACAAGGAAACAAACTCCCAAGTTCCTGACACACAAGACCTTGTTATTATGCTTCTATGCTGTTTGGGCAGTATTTGCTATAATTAATGTTGATAAATTAAAATAATCAGTAAAATCGTTGCCATCTTACTTAGAATTCTTTAGTATTTTCTTTTAACTGTTCTCTAAACCTGTATCCTACAATGAATTATGATATCCTCTATGATATTGGTATTAGAATTGATAAAGCTTGAAAACTTTTTTTAAACAAAAACTCAGTAGACTCGACAAAGAATACCCTTGGAATCTCCTTTTGCATAAGATTGCATCATATATCCTAATTGCATAACAGAACCAAGTTGGCATCACATGTCCCCCAGAGTGAATCTCCTCCTCTATTTCCGGCAGGACTTCTTTTTGCAAAAGTATAACTACAGTCAGGTTCACCAATGTTTTAGCAACTGCAAATAATAACATTTTAGTGTCTGTTTCTCTAATATGAGTGTAATGAACATGGCAGAATACAGTCCAAAGTTAAAAACTTCCACCAAACCACTGTCCTTCACCCAGGCTAAATATTTTATACACAGAAGTGTTGCTATTTCTTTTTGTAAAGAATGAGGTTTCAAGTTGGTTTCAAATGAGGATGTGGTTTCGAATGAGGTTTTAAAATGCAGTTTATTTTACCAGAAATACAGTTTACTAATGTGGTCATTACCTGTACCGGGCATGAGGAAATAGAGCAAATGGTGCAAAAACATCAATCAAAGTAACAAGCAAAGTGTAAACAAAACTAAAAGATAACACAACAACCAACACAAAGGCGTAGAATCACTGGCAAAACCAAGACTCGACAGGGATAGAATAAATGTTCCCTCTAAGTAAAGACTAATGCATTATTATTGGGTGAGGAGGTCTAAAGAGGAGTGCAGTTGGCATTTCAATTCATACCAAAGATGTTCAGTGAAGTGTCATGTTGGAGGTCAGGGCCTTTGGGAATGGGGCATTGTAATGGTGGAATGGTGTTTGGGCCTTTTAGTTCCGGGTAAGCTAAATCGAAATGCCACAGCAAACAGAGACATTTGTGTGCTGTCAAATTTGGGGCAACATTCTAGAAAAGACACACTTGTTTCAGTCCAACTAAGCGTTAAAACGGTTGAAAGCAAAAAACAAAAAAAGGTGTCTTAAAAGCTACAGCAATAAGTTATACACCTCCCAAGTTAGAAAAAAAAGAAAAAAAGAAAGAAAGATAGTCTTACTATTTAAGACAGAAAAAAAATGTTACTGCGTTTAGCTATTATGCAGCCCATAGAATCATCTACCAGAAGAGATCAGATGTGTTAAATCAGTAGCCATCTTTAAATCCAGACTCAAAACACATCTATTTAGTTCTGCATTTAGTGAATGAAAACTATCCTACGTCTAAACCGGATATAATAATTTTATATTCAGACTGTTTTCAATTATTTTAAATCTTAGTTTTTTATTGGATTTCTGTGTTTTTCTTATGTAAAGCACTTTGAATTACCTTCTGTGTATGATATGTGCTATACAAATAAACTTGCCTTGCCGTAATGTTAATGCTGAAATATAAAGCCAGACTTTAGAGTTTACCTTTTTCCTATAGATAAAAGCCACCTTATTCTCTTGTTTAGCAGACACTTCAATTCAAACTGGGACATCTAAGTCAATGTGACTAAGAAAAGACGCTCGCTGCTGATGGATGTGCCTGTGTTCATCATACTCAAATGCACAAGAGTGAAAAGTGGGCAAGTGGGTGGAGAAAGCCATTAGTGGAGCCTATTTGAAGTCCAAAAGGCCAAAGTCATTGTTTAATCATTAGCCACGCAGCATAATGTCAGGATTGCTGATGAAGGCTCCTCTGAAACGAAGCTGAGAGTGCTTGGTCAATCAGAGTTACATAGGAAGAAATTGCACTGTGGGCCTACGTGTTCGTCTGACTCACAGTACTTTGACCAGACCTGCCAAGTAAGAGTGAGAGGCTTTATTCTTGCCATGATTTGCAATTCTATATATGAGCCAAAGCAATATAAAGCCATCAGTTTACAGAAGGAACCGAATATGATATCAAATTTCATTCATAAACACACCAATAGTAAAGGTCCTCACCTTTTTTCCCCTCACACACACATATACAGATGCACCTTTACACACACCCTTAATGGCAGCAGGTTTATTATTCCCTCAAGCGGTGCAAGTCAAATGCACAGACACACACACACACACGCACACACTCCAGATGCCTCCTTCTTCAGTGTGTGATTGCCAGCACTCCTCCACCCACTGCCAGCAACGAGTGCCTGAAGTGATAGAGCACATTGTGAGACCACCTTATAATCTCCCTCCTCTAATGGCCCAGAGGTGAATTGGTGCTGACACACTAGGTGGCTTTTAAAGCTGTAATTATGGAGATTTATGTTTGTGTTACAGCTTAAAACAGCTACACAATATGAGTTTATGAGTTCCTCTAATTTAGATATGTGTTAAAATATGGAGACTCAAAAAAAAATGAAATTTACAGTGATTTTATATAAAAGAAAGAAACAAAAAAAAGGTAGTTATTTAAAAATGAAAGCTAATCTTTTAGAACCATGGACAGTGACAGCAACTCTTTCTTTTTCTTCTATACCACTCATTTCCTAATTTGGGGACACATGGATCTGCTGGAGCTTACCTCAGCCGTCTTTAAAAGGGCAAAAGGCAGGAGGGGTACACCCTGGACAGATCGCCAGTCCATCACAGGTGCCACAACTAAAATCGATTTATAGACCCTATGGATTGGTTTTAAGCAGGTTTAGCATTTATTTCATTTTTGTTTTAAATTAATTCATGGGTTTGCAGTGAATCTTTCCATGTCCTCTGCGGTTTTCTGTTTAAACTTCCCTAAAATTACATACTTTACCTATTAATATTACTGTAAATTATAGGTTTATTTAAATAATTAATAAATAATTAAATTTTCCGGGAATACTAATAATATTATGCTGTGAATTTAGAGAGTTTATTAACAGTTTATTAAATAAAATGTAGATCTTGCATGAAAACTAAGGTGTGAATAATCTAAATTGTAAGGCAGCATGTGATGGTTGAGTGAATTCCCATCACAGCTAAAGTCACACACATGCACATCAGAAAATTTTCATATAAACAAAGACGCAAGCACATTCTGTGCGGATTTTATATGTCTCTCTGTCCATCTTGCCCTGTTTCTTTTACTTTTTCTTTCAGTCTCATGTCATCATATGAGTGAGTCCGCAGACACATAGGTAATCCTGCGCTAATGATCTTATCGCAAATGTGTTTAGGGACAATGGACACTGGGTAATGAGACACTGATTATAATGATGATGGTGATGTAGATGATGACAATCTAGAATATCTTATTTAACTGCCATTCGACTCCATGTGAAAGGATTTTGGTGTCAGTGGAACGAAGTTACAATATGTCAGTGAGATTTTCATTCATGTAATGAGAAGAAAGTGCACATTTAACTGGTGGCTCTTTTGTTTCTGATACATTATTCACGTCAACAGACAGACAGACAGACAGACAGACAGATAGATAGATAGATAGGCGTACAGTTTGTAACAATACTGCCACCAAATAAAATAAATAAAGATGAACACATTATTCTTGCGATAGAAAATATTCCAAACATACACCAAATAGAAAAAAAACAACTTATGGACACCTAACCAGCATAAACATAAACAATATGAAGCATGTCTAGGATGACAATATAAGCTGGAAGCTTTCACTAGAAACAAGAGATCCTGAACAGCATCACAATGCTTCTGTGCACAAAGCCCCAAGCTCCACAAAGTGTTTTACGCTACATAAGCCCTCACATTAACCTCACTAGATTCTTTTAACCTAGAACACTGACTGAACCCCAGACCTCCTCACCCAAGATTAGTGTCTTATCTTCCCATTCATGTTTGTGCAAAACCACAGCCACAATGCAAGGTTTTTCAGTTTAAAACCTTTTTAAAAGAATGTTTTAAGCACGGATATATGGATTTGGGAGGATGGGGAAGTGTTAGTATGATCATGAGAAAAGATCATAAGTTGGATTCCCTCCCCACCATCTGCCACTGCTGGGCCCCTGAGCAAGGCACTTAACCTTTAACTGCTTAAATTGATAAACAAAATCGATAAAGGGCGTCTGATATATCACAAAAATGAAAATGTTCAAAAATGAATGGCCATAGTATGTATTATACGTTATAATAATAGACTAAAACATTATAAAAATCCAATTACATGATATCTCTAGCCATCTCAACTTACACTGTAAGAATGATGAAGCCGCTAATAAAGGGGCATGTACACTATAATGCCCTTTTGAAACGTAAATTAATTACACCCACCCCTGACAACTGGATCAATTTATTACAACCACAGCATATGAGAAAGACATGGCTTTAATGAAAAAAAAAGATTCAAACTAGGCTGGCAGATTTTCATTAAATCTCAGGTAAAGATTCTGACAGTTGTGATTAAGAGCTGTACTATATGCATTGCTTGGGGTGAAAACTAGACCCGGAGCCCCAGGAAGATTAATCAGCCATTAGAAAATATGGTCAATGTACAGTAAATCCCACCCCCCCACAAAAAAATAGGAAACGATAGTCCTTATTTATGTCTCAGTACAGCAAATCGAAAATTTAGTCACTAAATGTATGTAAATTTAGACATTAAAACTGTGTAAGAATGAAACTCAGACTTCCGTAGTGACAGCCAGGCTGTAAATCTTTCACAGGCCATAAAATATTAAAAAGCCTTAAATATCGGTGTGGAATCCCTGTAACTGAGACTGAGCTAACAAGCTGCTCGCCAATTAAGAAGCCTGGAGACAGAAGACAGGCAGAAAGACGACTTTCTTTGTACTTTATATCTACCAAAAGGTCACAAATGTTTTTTACTTTTATGTTTTACTGTTTGACACATAAAACAGAAAAGCTAATATCCTTCGATATTTAGAGCTGAGGCTTCATCACGTTAGACAAGATTATTATCAAGCAAGCAAGTAAAAAGTAAATCCTGCCACATCTTTAATACCCATCAGCCCTTAACCTTTATTGATCCAAGTTACTCCTTATACTTTGACTTTAGTTTTGTGAAAAGTATTTTTATCATACTGCAATATATTTAAAAATAAATCTTCGACTTTTAAATATAAGCCATTTCGATGGTGGGGTTTATATACATTTTATTTAAGATATGCGTTTCAACTCCAAATAAGATCTACCCCCGATCATACTTAATCATACTTCAAACTAAGCATCTGGTAGGTTGTCGAGCCTTAGTCAGCCTGCCAGAAATGTTCCCCTGATAAAATTAGTGGCCTAGCACCTGCTCAGCACTGTTTTTCCATGCTGCTCCGGTCATTTTCTTGTAGCGCTACAAAACATAACTAAACCAAATAAAATTAGCGGTCTGGCATGTCCCAGTACTGTTTTTTCAGGCTGCTTTATTCATTTTCAGCAAAAAATAAAAAAAAAAATACAATATGCTATAGAAGTTTAAGACCTCAAAAATAGATAAGATATCCATCTGAGCAGTTGAAGGTGAAGGACCTAGCTAGCTTGTCGGTGCTGGGATTTGAACCTATAAGTTTCTTAGGTTTTAGTATGTTTACCTATTGATAAAATAACAGTGTGCACATAAGCTTGCATGGACACTTCACATTTGTGCAAAACCTTCAATTTTAAGATCAAATCCAATTTGTCATTTAAACATATGCTATAGAAGATGTTATGCATGAGAAAAATATGACCTTTTGTATGAAATGGTTATTAAAAATGGTCAATAAAATATAATAAACTATATATGCACCCAGAAATAGAGCAAAATTTCAAATATTAAATCTTTAAGATATTGAACATGTACTTTTTTTGTTTTAAATAATAAATAAATAAATAAATAAATAATTTCAATGTAGTCTCAGAATTTTGGTGTCAGATTAAAACAACATTGGGTTTGTGATTGACAGTCACTCGAGAAATTGCAACTGATTCCCAGGATTAGTTTGCTACACTTGTATAAAAAATACCTGCTATATGTCTGTATGTCTGAAAGTCAGACGACTGCGTCCTCTTCCTGACATAATTAGTGCTGATGCAAACAGAGACAATACGACAAAGCAATAATACGGTACTTGATGATTGCCTAGCTGTACATGTTTCTATGCCAAGACTATATCCCTATAGCCAAGAAATATAAATTAATATATTTCTGTGTCAATGATCCAACACTGGATCAAAATAGTAACACTGCTAATAAGCAGTCAAAGCCATATAGTCCACAAGCAGCATGAATTAGTCACACATAACACTAAAGAAGAACAGCTTGTTTTCTTCTTACTGTGAGAAAGTTAACTGTGCAAATTTAAACCAAATTTAGACCACTCATTTGATAACACCTAGTGATATTGCAGACTGTACAGTTCTGACACCGTGTAAGTGGTTTAAACAAGAAAGTAAGGCAGCACAGGCTTATCCAGAGTGACTTTTTATCTCATTTATATATTGGGAGTTAAGTGCCTTGTTTAGGAGCCCACAGTGGTGGCTTGGTGGTGTTGGGAATCAAAGTCCAACACCCCTAACCACTAAGCCACCACTGCCCACCTTGGGGTGATAATGGACTTGACATGATCCTGCAGGTTTATCTTCTAAAAACAGAATTCAATCATTCTTGTCCACTCAGGCTACTCAGTTGCCTGTTAAGTCTCTTGTCATTTCTAAACCAGACTACTGCAACTCGCTATTGGCAGGTATTTCTCTTAGTGCAATTTGTTCTTTTTAGATGATTCAGAATGCATCTGCACGAGCTGTTTTCAACCTCCGAAAATTTCCACATACTACCCCACTGGCTTCCAGTAGCTGCAAATTAGCGTACCAGAGTAAGACTCAAAGGACTATTGTACATCTCTCTGGAAAAGAGCGTCTGTTAAAAAATGTAAATTTAAGTTAAATGCTAACTTAAATGCTATTATCACTTGCTGTCTGTGAGCCTGTACATCTACTAAAGAATTCTTTAGTAGATGTGCAGGCTCACAGACAGATACACAGCTACATCCTTGGCTGTCTGTTGTTGTAGTGCTATCGAAACTAAGACATATATGTCTATTATTTTAGTTTTATATAGTTTTAATGCAGCCTTTTAAAAGTCATACTCCAAGAACATTAGACAATGTATAGCCATTGGCAGGAAACTAAAAAAAGGAATTAATCAGATACTGCCCCCTCCTTTCTCATGTTGCCCCTCACCACTGGCATTAAGAATGTATAGATTGTGTCCAGATTATATTAATTAAACACAATGGTGGCAGCCATGTTAAAAAAAAGCCTCTATAATTAATCACAGAAGCCTGGTGTGATTTAGCTGATCCTGCCAATACTCCACACATGATAGCAGCCCACCAAGAATCAACAACACACCAAAACAGCACAAGAAGTGCTAACTGAGAAAACTGTCCAGCCACAGTGTTAAAAAAGGAATGCAAGGACAGGCAGATAAAACTGAAAGGTCTTACTCAAGTTCAGGAAAAAGTTGCAGATCAAAAAACAGGGCTGACATGCCATGGCTGAAAGAATCTTGTTAAACATTTTACTAAACAGGTCAGAAGTTTACATTACATTTCTAGCATTTGGCAGACTCCCTTAAACAGAGGGACTTACATTTATTTCATTTATACAACCGAGCAATTAGGGGTTAAGAGCCTTGCTCAGGGCCCAACAGTGGCAACTTAGTGGAACTGGGAATCAAACTCCGATATTCAATTAGCAGTCAAACACCTTAACCACTCTGCTACCATTTCCCCCTTTTACTTAAAGTTTGATTGGTAATTAAGATTTGGGTTTGATTTGGTAATTAAGATGCAACCAATTGCCAAGGACAACTAAGCTGCCACTGTTGGGCCCTTAAGCAACGGCATTAGCCTTTAATATTGAACCATGAGTATAAAACCAGATAATTATAAGCTACTTTGTAAAAGGGCATGTAACTTCTGTAAAATATTAGTGTTAAAGAAAAAACAAAACCATTACAACATTTCGGAGCAGTGGTGGCTCAAATGGTTAAGGTGCTAAGTTGTTGATCTGAAGACCAGGAAAACCTGGGTTCAAGCCCCACCACCGCCAGCCAGCCTCTCCTGCTCCAGGGGTGCTGTATTATAGCTGACCCTGTGCTTTGACCCTAACTTACTAAGATGAGATATGCTAAGAAACTAATTTCTGTAAAAAGTATATGTAACAAAATAAAGGCATTTACATCTATCCTATCTGCAAACAAGTTAAAATATCAGCTTGCTTATATCCAACATAATATTATTCTGGCGAGCAAAAAACAAGATTAAAGATTAAAGATTTATAGAGTTTAGGGTAGAAACAAGAAGGGTTTACTAACAAACGGGTAATACAACATTCCCCATTTGTTTGCACAACAGCCATTAGCATTAATACAACGCTAAATGAAAGTACTTGCAGGGGGGTGGCTGTCTCATTTGCACAGTCGATAAATGGATCATTACTGGAAAACCCATTCTGAATCTAATTGAAAAGATCCAGAGCTTTGGATTTACAAGAGCGGAAGGCTGAGGGAGAGCGAGAGAGAAACATGAAAAATAGAGAAACAGAAAGGGTGGGGGTGAAACCAGTAAAAAGGAAACCATGCACAAAAACACAGCATGAGAAAAGAGAGAACTGTGTGTATAGGATGAGCCAGACATAAATAACTATCAATTAAATAATTAAATAGTCTTAATGGCTGCTATCATGGCACCTCCTTATTATAACCAGCTATTAACAGTTGGCCTTCACTGTTCTACAGATAAGAATGAGACTAATGTGAGACTTGGCCTGCATCCTTAGCATTTACCTCTCAGAGACCCACAGGGCAAAAGCAATAAGGATATACAGAATAGGGCAAATTCATGAAGCAGAGAAAAAAAACTGTTCACATTCATATGCTGCTGTTTGGGGTTTGCTGCTGTTTGGGGTTTTCAGCAAAATTATTCACTTTTATATATTGGGTAACATATAACATGATATATTTTTCTTTTCATTGTAGACTGTCATGTTTAAGGCAATATGTACAAAAACGTGCCAAATATTCAGATAAACAGCTATGAAGACATAATGATGGCTGATGTGGAAGTACCCAAATGTCCTGCACGGAGCCCGACCTTAACCTCATTAAGCATGGAACTCCATTTGCACCCCAAAACCTTCTCACCCAACATCAGCGTCTGGTCTCAACAATACTATTGGCCTCATAATCTAGTGGTCAACATTTGCAAGAATTCAGAGCACAGAGTCAGCTATGATATAGCAACCCTGGAGCAGGACGGGTTAAGGGTCAAGAACCCAACAGTGGCAGACCGGTGGCGGTGGGGCTTAAACCCAGGTCCTTCTGGTCTTCCACTTAACAACTCAGAGCCTTAAATATCTGAGGCAATACTCAAAATATCAAAGGACATATACTGTAGGAATGTGATGGTCATGTGTCCATATACATTTGTCCATATAGTGCATGTCAAGTCAGTACCAATTTTTAAAAGCTACTGTCCACACTCTGAGGAAATGCTATTTTGCTAGCAAGTTGTAAAGAGCTGTAGACAGACTGACTGACAGATTATAAATCGATTTTATAGACAGATTTAGTAGAAAGATTGCCTAGGTAAAATTACAGTAAAGAAAACCAATAATTGTCCAAATATTCTACATTTTTGTGCCCATTTTGTTCAAATCTATTTTTTGTCTTTTTTAAACTGTTTCCTAGTGGCAGAATTATAAAAAATCACCAAATTGTGTTTTGTCAATATAGGCATTTTGTCAATGTCAGCAGTAATTAAACTGAGGAAATTTAACCTGTACTGTACCTTTTAACTTCCAAATGAAATACTACAAGATCTAAAGATCAGCAGGTCAATTAAATAAACTGCGTGTATTTAATATAACTAATATTTATATGCTAACTTTATACATAATCTGTAATTTGTCTGTAATAAAGCAACCGCTGACCATTAGCTGTACCTCCAACCTCCTAAAAGATTAACCATGACCATTACAGTAAATCTTTAGTTTTACGTCCTGGTTTATCTCTGCAAAGCATAATATCATAATGATAAGAATGAAGAATGGAGGAGGCAACATGCATTTGATAAAGCTGTAAAAGTCTTTTATTGTCCGTTGTGACATAAGAGACAGGTGGTAAATCAGTCTGCAGCAGTACAACAGTTTCTGCCGTATGTTACAGAGCTACAAGGCTTGGCCTCTGATCTATAGTTACACTGATGTGACAGAGAGTGAGCACATGGCAGGTTAGTGAGTATCAGAGCGTGGGTAGTGATGCTGACCACACATCGAATTCCAGAAAAAGATTTAACCCAGTGAGATTTTACCAGGCCAAGTCAAATCTCCACAAGAGACACAAGATGGAGGCTAGCATGCACTTACAGGCACACACATACACATGGCCGATAAGAATTCTCCCAGAGATTTTTTTTTTAATTTCGTAAAGAATTAAATCACTCAATAAAAGCTCTGGAGAGAAAAAAACAACAATCTTTATGATTAGTAGTCCAGCAGTATTGTATATTTAAAGCATTTGGCAAGCACCCTTATCCAGATCAACTTACATTTATCTCTTTTATACAACCGAACAAATAGGGGTTAAGGGTCTTGCTCAGGGGCCCAGCAGTGGTAGCTTTTTGGTGCTGGTTATCAAACTCCAGTCTTTCTGATATCAGTCCAACATTATAACCACTAAGCCACCACTTTATACTGTCAACTAGTCACTGTTGAACATACCGCCTTCTGTACATACACATACAGGTAAGTACATTACAAATTACCACAATATCAAATGCACAGATACGGTAATTTTAATGTTTTTTACATTCGCCTTTCTTTGGATTTATTGTTTGTTTTGTGTCACATTGCAATACTTCTATCAAAACCAATAAAACATATATAGAACACAATAAAAAAAATAAAACATATGAGGGTTTTGTTGTCTAAATAAATTTCATCCTCTGTGACAAGTTTTAACTTTCTTTTTATTAGTTCTGCTGTTTTTCTAAGGCAGAAATATTTTTAAATCTGAATCCTAAAGGCTGAAATTATGCTGAATCTGTCTTAGTTATTACAAGGTGCCACTATGGTCAGTGATCACATTAATAATACACTACAAAAACAAGGAAAAAAACAATACTCCTGGCTTTTTGCCTGCTGGCAGTAGAGCCTAAAATAAAAGCGTGATGAAGAGGGTAAACAGAATCTAAATCATAGAGAGGTGTGATAGAAAAAGGTAATAAGGCAAATGAACCGAAAAAAACCCCACTAGTGAAGGACAGCTGAATGGAAAAAGGACAAGACGGGGTCAGGTTAGGGTCATGCAGAAAAGGAAAGCGAGAACATGACAGACGGGCAACATTAGGTGGAATGATGGCTCTCATTTACATGTAAAAGTTAGTCAAGCGTCTAATCAAGACCCAGAGAAATTAAGCATGGAATGACACGGCTGGAATTCAATCACAGCTTGATGGGCATGTTGCTCCTTCTTGCGTACCTTAAATGTGATTCTGGGTCTAATTGTGTGGCAGTGTTTAATTGTGTAGCCAAGGACCATACGAGGGTGTGAACAGAAAGATGTTTAAGAATGTAAGATTAGTAGCAAGTGGGAGGTTAATGGAGTCCCAAAAGCCAGTAGAAGTGAGGTAGCCTGCAGACAGGAAGGCCTAATTACCAAAGACAGTGGGAAGGAATGGCAAACATGGAGAATGAGCAAGGAATTGTTTCACAGTGCTGAGAGGAAGAGAGTAAGCAGGAGAGGGCATGAGTGCAAGGGAAAAACCATAAAATTGTCAGCTAATTAACTGATAGTACCATTCTGTCCGTTTTTTCTTTCCACTGGTGAAGGTGCGGAGAGCTTTTACACCAGCTCTCTTGACACTTATGTAACTGTGAAAGAAGTTAAAATACTGTGTGCTCATTAAAAAAAAGGAATAGAAAAGGTATAGTAGATATTTATATATTGCTTGTAGTGTATTTATACACTATAATATAAAACAATAGAAAATATGCATTATGAGACTATAATACTTAGGGTGCTCAAAATGGCCCATAAAGTGTTGTAAAGCTTTTGTTTTATTTAAATCGACTGCGAGCACGCAAAACTTAAATAATTAACACATTAATTGTATCATTCATTTTAGTAACCACCCTATCCTTGTCAGAATTCTGGTGGATCTGTAGGTAATCTTAGAAACACTTTTTGAGAGACATAAATAGAATATTGGTCTATTACATGCCCCAAAACAACCATTTATTTACATCTAGTGGCAAACCCAACCGTCTTTCACCAAAAAGGGAACCAGAGAACCTTTGTCATAAATCAGAAACCTAGAGATGTGAGTTCCTACATAATGCATCGTCAGGCTTCCAAACCTCGCCAAATTTATTTCAAGCAAAGTTTTAAATTAAACTTCTTCAACAGAGAAAAGTCCACAGTGCAGTCTATCACATGAGCTTGAAAAAAGAGTGGCATCAAAATGGTTTGAGAGAAAAATGTATGCAAATGTGTCTCTTAAAAAGTTATTACTTTGCAGCTACGGATGCTAAAGAAAGCTTTTTTTTTATGATAAATGTTTAGTTATTATAAACTGTGATTTACAATACTTTCTCAATCAACTCTATAAAGTGCTAACCCTTTAATTTAAGCCGCCATATTTGATAGTCTCCTTCTCATTATAAACAAAAAGAGCAAATGCTGAGCTTGCTGTACCTTGCTTAAATAATGATGGTAGAAGCAGACAAGCTGGCATGTTGCACTGGCAGCCTTGGTTCTCCCATTCTACAGGACTGTGGCTTCCATACTGTGCAACCCACAGGGAATAGTACACTGGCAAACAAGCTTGGGCCTTGCTAACAGGGTACACACTCCCTGCTATTCATCACAATAACAGTGATGAAAGGACTTTGCAACCTGGAAGATGCAAAGGCAATCTAATGTGGCTACCTGATCTCTAGTCCATCTGCAGGCCTGTCATCAAACCAAAGACAGGTGTTGCAGACAATGATCTGGTTGACTGGAGGTCATGGCAAGATAAAAATCAGGTTTGATTAACAGCTTCTGCCATGTATAATCTTTAGTTTATAAAAGATGACAGTAACAGTGAAAGTTACAAAATTACAGTACATTAAGGTCAATTTTGATTGAGTGATTGAGATATCACCAGTTTCCAACCCATTGTCCATCTTCCAATAAGTCACATGTTAGTGTACAGTATATCTGTGAAAAGTGGGGACGTAAATGTTATTAGCTCAAAGATTACCATTTTCGGTCAGAGTGGGTTTAATCAACAAAACAATATCCTTTATATTAACACTGGTAGGTACACAAGACAAAAAAATGTACTTCATTTATCATGTAGAATAAGACAGCAAACAACGCAGTTTCCCTTATTATCATGTCTACTCAAGAGCAGCGTTAACTCACTTGAGTCCTAGAGAACCAGAGCAAATGTTTAACATGACGTTCCTCAGTGGCTTTTCTGATTTCTCTAAACTAATTATACCCTTCAGCCAACCAGGCAAATTAGATTAGGACCAGGGATTAAAAATGAATGGGGAGATCCAGCCAGGTGAAACGGTGAGACAGGGAGCAGTGAGGAAAAGCAATTAGGAGAAACCATAGCCATGCAGTGGTGTGTCCTAAGAAGAGAGCAAGGTCTGGTAGTGGGTTTCACTACCAGAGCTGGAGTTACATCTTGAGCATGGTCTAGAGTAGCGTGCACCGGGTAAGACTCATCCCCTTTGTGCCCTATCTCTTCTGTCGTAGCTGAACATTCGGCCAAAGGTAAGATAGAGTTCCTTAGGTCTGAAGGTCTTTATTGAGGTCATTTTGAGCCCTTTATTTCATCAGATTCCTTGGCAGAGGCACTGAGGTGCAGGTAAAGGCCAGGGAGCATTCTGTGCGGGACAATGAAAAAGATGAGTGCCATTTGACACTAGCTGCTATCTTTGGAAACCAATTTCAAAAAAACAACAAGAAATCAAACTGGTGTGACTGGAAACGCAGAAAATGCCATTTATTTTAAAAAACGCATGAGAAGGCATATCATTATGTCCAAAATAGATGGAGCTTTCCCTTTTGGGGTAAATCTATGCAGGCAAACACATCTTCTCAAATGTTTTTTTCCATAATACTGCACTTTATTATGTAATGCATGGTAGCCCAGGTCCTGCTCAGACAGCAATTAGCTACACAAAAGCACTCGGTGGTTTGTCCCACATTACACACCCTGAATAAATACACCCTCTATTTGCACTCAAGTGCTACTGCTATGGTAAAAAATTAAGTAAAAGGCCATATCCAGAGCCACGAAAGCCATACAAGCGAAGTATCTTGCACCACATCCTTTCTAAGAGAGTGGAACTACTGTAATTGTTATGTGAAATTGCATTTCACTTTCTAACTCTAAGTGTTTTTAAGAAATATGTGGCATCGAGAGTAGATTAGATTAGATTTGATTAGATTCAACTTCACTGTCATTGTGCAAGGTACATGTACAGAGCCAATGAAATGCAGTTAGCATCTAACCAGAAGTGCATAAGTGGTCTATTTACAATAAATAGCAGTGTAATAAATAAGGGTACAAGGTTTATAATTACAGAGGTGGGTAAATAATGTACAGAAGGTGCAGTGGTATGTATATATGGTATCTATAAGGGTATATATAGTATGATACAGTTATAGCTGTGCAGGAATGACATAATGGATGTATACATACAAGTGTTTGTATGATACAGTAAATATGTATGGAATATACAGTAACGATAGATAGTTATAAATGTATGATACAGTAAATATAGAGTTAATATGTACGGAATATACAGAAGTATAAGGATAGATAATGATGGATGAATAATACAGTAAATACAGTGTAAATATGGATAGAATATACAGAAGTGTAAGGATAGATAGTTATTATGTATGATAACAGTAAATACGAGTAAATATGGATAGAATATATCCAGAATAAAGAAGATGTTATGTAACAACTAGATAGTTATAGATGTGTGATGATACAGATACAGAAGTAAATATTCAGAGTAAATATGGATAGAATATACAGAAGTGTAAGGATAGATAGTTATGGATGTATGATACAGTAAATACAGAGTAAATATGGATAGAATATACAGAAGTGTAAGGATAGATAGTTATGGATGTATAATACAGTAAATACAGAGTAAATATGGATAGAATATACAGAAGTGTAAGGATAGATAGTTAGATGGACAGAGTGTAATACAGTAAATACAGAGTAAATATGGATGGAATATACAGAAGTGTAAGGATAGATAGTTATTGATGTATAATACAGTAAATACAGAGTAAATATGGATAGAATATACAGAAGTGTAAGGATAGATAGTTATTGATGTTTGATACAGTAAATACAGAGTAAATATAGATAGAATATACAGAAGTGTAAGGATAGATAGTTTAGATGTGTGATACAGTAAATACAGAGTAAATATGGATAGATAGAATACAGAGTGTAAGGATAGATAGTTATCGATGGTATAATACGTAAATACAGAGTAAATATGGATAGAATATACAGAAGTGTAAGGATAGATAGTTATTGATGTATAATACAGTAAATACAGAGTAAATATGGATAGAATATACAGAAGTGTAAGGATAGATAGTTATTGATGTATAATACAGTAAATACAGAGTAAATATGGATAGAATATACAGAAGTGTAAGGATAGATAGTTATGGATGTATGATACAGTAAATATATGGATAGGATATATAGAAGTGTGACGATTGATAGTTATGGATGGTGCAAAGATGCATAATGATAAAGTAGTGCAAAGTACATAAAATGGCAGTGCCCAAAGTGTCAATATTTTTGGTGAGCACCATTGTTATTTAGCACGGCCTTAATCCTCCTGGGAATAGAATTCACCAGAGTTGCACGTTTTGTTGTAGGGATCGTCTTCCACTCCCCTATAATTATATTATGGAGCTACTGGATGCGCTTAGCCACCTTTTGCTTGAGGATGCCCCACAGGTGCTCAATAGGGTTCAGGTCTAGAGACGTACTTTGCCACTTCATCACCTTCACCTTCAGCTTCCTCAAGCAAGGCAGTTGTCATCTTGGCACCTGCCTCGGAAAACCTCTGTATGACTCTTTCCACTTTACTGCAACTCAGGTCCACGGTGTTATCAATCTTCTTGTAGCCTAACCCATGTTTGTGGAGAGTAACAATATTATAACATAAGTTATATTGTATAGTCCTATCAAGGTGACAAACACATGAACATGATGAATAGGACATGTGACTTTGCACAGTTAAATAATGTAAAGCTTTTGTCACTTAGTGTGTGCTTACTTTTGTTGCTACTTTGACAATAATGGCTGCGAGTTATTTTCAGAGGACAGTAAATCTAGTTTCCTGCACATCGACTACTCTAAAATATATCCATGTTTTATGTTTATAGTATTGTCCTTTTGAGAAGATATACTAAAATGTTTGCTAAAAATTAGAGGGGTGTACTCACTTTTGCGAGAGACTGTAAATAATATTTTTGGCACATTGCAGTCTCTGTTTATAGCTCATAATTTTTCAAGACAGTAAACAAAAAACCCAACTGACTGATTATAAAAGAATTCAGCAGAAGCGTTTTTGAGCTGCCACTATGAAGAAGCACTGATCGCACTCCAGTGAGCTCCATATATTAAAAAGGGTGAAAGGCCTATTAAAATATTAATGAAGTGGAATGAATGCGGGTTTGGACCGCGTTTGATCGGTGGGCCATACAGGCCAAAGGCCTCGAGATAACTGCAGAGAAAACCATGACAGAGTTGAACATGAATAATTTAGGCTGATGTGACCTCGGAGAATTATACCTGAATATTTACCTTTGATACATAAAGCTTTTATTCACTACCTGTGATTAATTAAATAGTATGTGTTTTTATTATTTACTTGCTTTTACTGCTTGATGTTTGTTTCTGTTAGAAATGCATTTAAAGAAATTATATCTTTGAAAATTAACTTGCTTTCTTTTAGCTGAACATTAAATCCCTGGCCAGTGAATATGAGTGTGTGTGTGGCCCTGTGATGGACTGGCGACCTGGCCAGGGTGGACCCCGCCTGCCTTTCGCCCTTGCAGATGAGGCTGGGATGGGCTCCGTGACCCCAAATTAGGGAATAAGCGGGTATAGAAAATGAATGAATGAATAAATAAATCCCTGGCCACTTTATAAGAAACACATGTGCACCTACTGATTTATGCTGAAAAACTATTTACATTTATTTATATTTATTTACTTAGAATAATGTATGAATACATTTTTGTGAGCTTAATAATTAAAAAAATAATTTATATTTGATATCATATTTGTTTTATTTATTAATTTATTTTAATGCAGCATTAAGCATTTTAACGATTTATGAATACATTGTTCTGCCAAAATCACAGTGTCTTTTTACTTTCCACAAACATTTCAGCCATCAACACTGGGCAACGCTTTCCAGCTCTATTGTTTTACTTTTCTATTATCATCACTTTTGTACATAAATAACCTGTAAGATGATTTCTTTTTCCAGGACAAAAAAGACATATAGAGTATTTATAATGACATTTAGCTTTGGTCCAAAGTCAATGGCCTGTCCTACCGAGTGAGACAGAAATAAATAATGACGTCTTTCCCCTGGCTGCCATTCCTTAAGCTCCTAATACTGATGCTCACTTAGCAACTAGTCTTAAAGTAAAACAAAACAATTTACAACACTGTACACACCCCCCGCTCTCCTTCACTATTCTCCTGAACCTCTGTTTCTATTTAAAGCTTTAGGTGTAACGGACAATAATAAAGACATGGTGCAATATCTGTCAGGAATGGTTGCAGAATTGTCATATTTTACCTGATGGCTCAATTTATGCGGAAAAACACAAAGTAATGCCCAGATTTTTCTATATTGCACCATACCAATGCAGTGTTATAAACGTTTCACTGAAGGTTAATTATATCTGTATATTGAGTTTGTCAAGGTTTCTTGTGTTCATAGCCAGTTAGCTCGTATGTTGGGGAACCACTAAGGCATGTTCACATTCAGACCAACTGGAAGGCACAATTATCATATACAGTATATAGGAATAAAACAGGATGAATCCCCAGAGAACTCCCTGGTTCTATGAGGCTATTAAACATCACAGTCCCCAGTATAAAAACAAGCTGTTAAACTCATCAGTCACCAAGAAAGCATGAAGGATATAAAAGAGTCAAATAAATAGAGTCAAGTAGGATTAGGCTCGTATTAATCTGAAATGCTTAAATGGAGTCTGATCAGCAAAATATTTAAAACCTAAGAACCCTGACAAACACAAACCACACAGTTTGTTTCACCATGAAATATACAGAAAAACCAAAAAATGTTACGCTGTTATATCTCACAGAAACTTGTAGATTTGTTTTACTGATATTATACATTAGAATAAATTACAATTAGTAAGAAAGGAATAAAACACAGCAATGTACTGTATGTTTTCTTGCCTAACAGCATATCCCGTTTTTTAAATTAATCCAAAATTTAAAATAATCTCTGTTCAGAAAGCCACCAAATCGAAATAACAAGACATATTTTATTAACACATGATTTCGAATAACATGTGTACTTATGTCAGAGCCCGAAGAAAGCCTCACGGAGCTCAGGCACAAGGCAGGGGCTGGAAACCCCTACAGCACAGGGAGAACATGTATACTGCTCATACACAGGTGCTTTTAGGAACAGATTCGGGTTGTAGGGACATGAGTTCATCATACAAAAGGCAGGGTGACCCTAAACTATGCTTCAAAAGGAAGATCAGAAATAAACTGGTTCATGCTAATCATTGGCTAAGATAAGCACAAACACTAGACTTAACTCAAACACAAGTCACTCAACTCACACTCAAATCAGAAACAGGACATGAAGTGGAAACAGAAATCACTAAATCAAAGAACAAGAGGCTATGTGACGATGCTGAGAAACACGTAGAATGTATCGTTCATGAGAATAATGAGAACGCAAGACTTAATAAGAAAATAAATCAGGACTTATCTGTAAACAGGCATAATCAATAATAAAACCTGAACAAATTGTAAATTACATCACAGGGTGGAGCTACAAGACTAAAATCTAAATACAAAAAATGTACAAAAAAAAACAGACAGAAGGTTGCCGTGTGCTGCTCATTCAGCCTGAAGCGCAGGGCAGAGACATGTAACAAAAGGGCAGAGGCATAAATCAAACTTCTAACCCTGCAGGTGTTCTACAAATGTGATAACCACCAAGCCACCCTAATGTCAGAGCCATTCTGTTAAAAATACTCTACACCTGCTGACAAAGCAGAGAAATTCAGCTAGGCATTTATGGCATTTAGCGGACGCCATTCTCCAGAGCGGCTTACATTTATCCAATTTAATTTCCTATACACTTGGGCAATCGGGGGTTAAGGGCCAGGGGCCCAGCTGTGGTACCTTGGTGCTGCTGGGAATTGAACCCTAATCTTTCAATTATCAGTCCAACACCACTTCCCCTGCATACACCAAAAATGATAGTGATATGAATTGATAAAGCGCCATTAATCACTCTACTCCACATGCTCAACAAGGCATCATTTATAAAAGTAGATATGCTCAGAATACACCGAAAGTTGATATGGGCCTTCATCTAGAGCCAGCGACTATCTTTATGATTAAAGTCAATCATTTGCCACAGTCAGTCAAGTATATTTCCCAGAGGGTTTGACCAACTGCCCAGGAAGCCAAAAAAATTAGTCCACAGGCATATGACCACCCAGACAAGAGACAGAGCAAATACCTAACTGATACTCAAGTGCCTTGGTGACAGGACCACACTGCAACCAATGATACAGCATATTAGAACAAATTATCAACTGTGTGTTAAAACTATGAGTGTGTGTTTCATGTCAGTTGACCTGCATAACCTGGCAAGTGACTTCAGCCTAACTTAATACCCAATAGTATGTGCTGAATGCTATATGCTGCCTCTCCACAACACACACTAGAATTGACATGATACCCAGCTTGGCATTCGCTCTTCATATTCACTCCCGCATCTGAAGCAGGGTTTGCATTTCAAAAAGCATGAATGTATGTGTGCAGAGGAGACGAATGAAGGCAGCACCCGTATACTTTTTTTTTTTTTTGCATTTAGCTTGGGTAGAGATCGATAAGGGATTGAAGAAGCCGGTGCTTCCGTGGTCTTCAAATGCATCCCACTAGAGACCAGCTACCACTCTCATTAATGAGTCAAAGAAACACATCTGCCTGACAGCCTTTCTCTCCATGGCTCAATTTCTCAGCCACAAATCTCCTTTCAATTTGCAACGATATTACTTCTCTCTAGCTCTCTTTTATATCACTGCCATGCTTTTCCCATTTCCTTCTCTCTGTACCAGAATCACACCTTTTCCTGCATTCACTTACTTTTCTTCCATTATTTGATCATTATCTCAATCACTTTCTAACGTGAACTGCGCCACTACACCACTTTCTTCCATTTTCCAGCATTTCACCCTCAGTCGATTGCTCCCCTTTCCTTTGCCTTTCATTTTATCATTTCAAGTCGCCACTAATGCATGCTTTCTCTGGCTAAGTCACCAAGGAAATAGACCATGTTAATTAGAAGGAAACTAAACTTGTCCAGCAAATATGCGAGGGCTAATGGAAGCTGTCAATGAAGTGAACAGCTGATAGAATGCCAAAGTTTAGCCTTCCGGTCCAGGCTGAAGTTTCAGCAGCTTTAAGTAATGTCACAAATTTGAACTAATCATACGATTGTTATCCTGCTTATTATTCTCAAACACTAGCACAGTCCACTGCGTCTCTTTAAGCAAAAACATCACTAGAATTGAAGTTTTTCTGGTTGGTTGTATTTGTATTTATGGTGTGTTGTCCTCAACCTCCATTCACAGTACACAGAGGTTTATGTGATTGTTTGATGGGTATGAAAATTCACAGCCACCAGACAGCCAACCAATCCAGTTGAGCATGTGCAGTAGGGGGAAATTTTGTCTTATACAGTGGATATTTTGTTAAAAGAACAGTGTTCACCTCCTCTGGTAGTATTTCTATAGACAAGATTAAATTAAGATGGCCCAGAAGCACTGAGCTTTGATCCTGAGCCTGCCTGGAATCACATGAATTGTCTCATAGCAGCGTGTGCATCATCTCATGAAATATTGCCGGTGATTTCTTGATATACACTGTTTTATTCTTTCATCCTGTTTTCTCATCTCAAATCCTTCCTTTTTTTACAGTAACTATGTCATGGATTTTCCCCTTCAAAGAGAATCTAATTATCTGTAATCTTGATGCTTTAGCTGTTTAGAAGGTGCACATAGATAAAGAATTGTGGAAATCCACGATTTTAGATTAGCATGAGTGCACTTGATACCTGGAGACTTTGTTGCCTGTAAACTATGGAGTTCCTTTTAAATCCGTAACTCGTTACTATTACTTGTTACCATCTGGCTCCCTGTGGAGTCCTTTTCTTTGTCATGTATAGTATGGAGAGCAATAAAGTCTGCCAATTGAATGCTGTAAATGATCATCCTGCATTTACACTTTCAGAGGTGTTCCTTAACTTTTGTTAACCTTAAGTCTCCTGGTGGAATCCTCTTTCTTTTTGATGTATTTCCATAAAATCCATAAAACACTGCCTACTGAATGCTTTAAAGGACCAGTCTTTCGGCTCAGACCAGATTCGATTTGGACACTACAACGTTCGAGCAAGCTTTGATGTTGTAAGATTTTCTTGCGATCTACAATTCAAGAATCCTGCTGAACATCCTTTAAGGCTCCTTTGGTTAATTTTCAACAGACTATAGAGATTAGAGTTATGGAAATCTGACTCATTACCTACAAAATCTAGTAGGTGTGTGTGGCACAGAAATGATTGTAATTCATTCATATATATATATAAAACAGTACATTTTTAACTCAAAATGAAAAGTGATCAAACTAAAATTGTCCATATTCTGCTTGCAAATGATAAACCAAACACTCACTTGGAAAAGATTTTCTATAATATGTCTTATTTATCTTGTGCACAATACTTAAACTTCAAAAACGATGTACTACTTAAAAAAAGTACCAATAATAATAACATTTTAAGAAATAAATAGTCTGTGTATGCTTCTGTATCTTTCTCTTTCTTGCCTAATCCACATACAACCTTTTGAATGTTTCAACTCCTTTTACCTGTCTCTAAACTTATCCAATATTGATCTCCCACTCTGCTCCATGCTAATCAATCTTGTTTACCATGCAAGTCTTTTTTTACTCTATCCTTGTCCCTGGCTGACTATGTCCTGGTGAGAATGGAGAGAAGGGCAGGTTAAAAACAACCCCATTCTGCTGTGAAATTAGGGTGAGACCGCTGGCTGTGAAGCCTTTTTTTGTAGCTCCCTTGACCTTTCTACCCTTTGAACCTCTGTCCATACAGAGAGATAAAAAGAGCAAAGCAACAGTGTTAAAAGCTGGCTTTTAATATACTTCAAGAGGGATATACTACAGAGGCTGTGATCTGCTACACAAAGTCAGTGTTTACTGTTGAACATTTAGGGGCCCCACAGTCGTAGCATGATAATGCTGGGAATCGAACCGTAATCTTCTAATTAGCCGTCCAACATCACACTACTGCACTACCATTTTATTTAGCACCATAGTAAATACTACACTTACAACAAATTACATGACTTTCTTAACTAGTTGTCTCTCAATTTGTTTTTGTTTCTCTACATTTTTCTGCCCCATGACCATGATGCGGAACAAAAACTGTAATTGGTTGCTTTCCATGCGAGTCAGATGCCATTTCTGCCAATAAAAGCTTCCTGTTATCTGAAGGTCCAGCTACAGGAGTTTAGTGCAATCTTTTAGGACTGACAGCAAAAATGTGTTACAATAAAATGCTGTCAGACTGCAGAGTGCTTGAAAGGATACACTTTATTTTAGGTTGGTAACGATCCCCTTTATATAGCTTACGGAAATACTGTAAACGGTGTGGCATCTAAAGGAATGTTGTCATGGAGTTCCTCAGTTTGTTGCAACGCCAGGAGGATAAACAAGGTCATAATTTGTGCTACACTATAAAATAAAAAACAATAAGCTTTAGACCTCCTGCAAATGAAATTGAACTACACTATCATTCATGTTAAGCTACCGTTTAATCTAGTTAAACAATAGCTTTGATAACTCACTGGTAATCTGCATGAGGTTTAGTCAACTAAAAAATAAGGACGAATGATACATTCCCAGAGTGAAACTAAAGCAGCATGCTGAACTTTGATAACCGTCACCCTGAAGCTGGCTAAGCTAACAGTCATACAGCATTGCTTCTTAGATGGTCAAAGGTCCTGCTTTGCTTCATCAAGGTCATCACAGTCTTTTGTAGGCACTAAGATAAGAAGCGGTAAAAGCACAGTCTCAATATGATCTGGACACTGGATAGCACAGTGAGCACATTCAGTTTCCTGCTGAAAACTTCATATGAGTCTCATTTTCTCTTTGGCTCATGGATTCGAAACAGGTTAAGTAACAGCCATGGAGAGTAACATTTCTTCATTAATGAGGTTCATTACAGAGAGGCAGATAGACTTTTACCGCATCACTTGTGAAAGTGACATTACTATTCTTTATCACAATCACGTCCACATAAAAGGAAGAATTTGTTAGACTGACTCTTATTCAGATTCCGGCCCACCTTAAACTCTGTCTCCATTTCACTTAGGGTAATATGAGTTTATACAACCTGCCATTCATTCCATGCAAAAAAAATAAAATAATAATAATAATTCAGTTTTCCTGCCAAAGTTAGGACGCCAAAGCGTCAAACTGTGACTGGCAGTTGATGATGGTCTTATCTTGAAACAAAAAAACCCAAACAAACAGAGAATGCAAATTAGCCCAGGCTTACTCCATGCACCTGTCTCTTGCCCTCATTCCTTCATCTTTATTTTATATTCCGATATACTCCTTCTCTTCATTCCATTTCTATCCCTGATGCCACTCTTACTTTCCAGTTGCTGGACTTGAGTGTACTAGAGCATTAGCATGAAATTCCAAAACTCAGTCTGAATTCACAAACATACACTATTCTCTTATTGGATCTTTTTTGTGCTTTTTTTTCCACCACTTTTCTCCGATTAGGTTGTCAAGGTTCCATTTTAGCCTTATTACAGAGGCTAGCCTTGTACGCGCGTGTTGGTTTGTGTGCCTTGGAGGCTTTGTTCTTCAGATTGCACAGTGTGCCTCCTCAGCAGGCCACAAATTAAGCTTCCCCATTACGCTTGTCAGCACACACACACACAAGACCAGTAGCAGCATGTCTTCTTTCCAGTGTTAGGACAGATTAACTAAAATGTCATCAAATCAGAAATTATATTTTTCATAGTTTATTCTGAACATATTACAGCTCTAAACAGTTTGAATGTAAACTCAAGAATATCTTGAACTTAAATTCAGCACTGGTTGACAATTAGCAGTAGATAACCCTAGAAATTATTACTAAGACTGCATTTACACTGCATGTATCATGCAAGTGACCCGATTCAGATTTTTTCCTCCAATGTGGCACAGATGGGCTATGACCCACGATCGGATAAGCAGAAAAAAATACACATGGGAAGAAAGTGGTAGCACAGAGAATAAGGTGTTGGACTGCTAATTGGAAGATCGGGGTTAGATTCCCAGTCCCACCGTATTGCCACCGCTGGGCCTCTAAACAAGACCCTTAACCTCTAATTGCTGATGTATAAATGAGATAAATGCTCTGGATAAGAGCGTCTGCTAAAAACTACAAATGTAAAAGATTAAGATTTTTCAGGATTCATGCGTATGTAAAAATAAATCAGATGAATTAAATATGTGCATTAGCATCTGCCATGTAAGCAGACAGAACAAAATTTTATCTGCTAATGCGGGTCAAATGTCAATGAATAAGTGACAGTCGTGCGTGAAGTCAACACTGAAGTTTTAATAATTATTATTTTTGTTCACGTACAATCTGTTTTGTCTGTAAACATTTAAAAAAAAATTGTGCGCTATCCAAAAAACAAAGATGCATAAAACTTGATGATTGACGCTACATTCGTTCCAGGCTGCATCAAGGACTATCCTCTTTGTTTTTCTCCATCTAAAGCAAGCATTGTTTTGCCGAGTTTTAAACATTTTGCGGAGGTAACATACTGAATAATCATTTTGTCTTGGTTCACTGCATCCTTTTCCAGTCAGTTCGTCTGCCTTGGGTTGTTTTGTTGTGTATAGTGTAAATGCAAATATAAGATACAAGTCAGTTTTAAAAGAAGATGTAAATAGGTCAGGAAAAAAAAAAGAATTGGGCATTAAGTCCTGCAGTGTAAATGTAGCCTAAAGGTAAAATTTATTTAAAATTAACGAACAAAGATAAATAACTGTTTTCTGTATTCATTTTTAGTGGTTGTGACTGACGAGTCAACATCATTTGCAATATAAGTTTACTCTGGATGACGTACAGTGTTTGTGGGGCAGTAAAGCTTTGCCTGGGTTTGTAAACACTGTATCGTACAGTCGTATCTCAGAGATATCTTTCGATGCCTTCTGAAATATTCTTTCGCACATTTTAATTGACATTGTGGAGAGAAATGAGCATACAGGCCAGACCTCCTTTCCTCTCTTTTGGTGGCCGTGGCACGGCTGTGATGGGGCAACGGGAGCTTTTGTTTAAAAGGTCGCAACAGACGCACAGCCAGCTGACCTACAGCTGCCTGTGTGTACAATGTGGCTAAAAATACAGCTAGCCCAGGAATGGCAAACATGCATCTCTCTTTCTTTCCCCCCCCCCTCTCTCTCTCTATTTCTCTTTCCAGTATTTATCAATATTCAACCCATTAAAAGTGTGTAGCATTAAATGAGTATATTAAAATATATAAAATATATAAAAAAGCATTGCTTTTAAACAGGATCAATCTCCTACTACTGTGTGTCTGTTTGTGTTTGTGTGTATTTATGAAAGAAAAGTATTTACCCAGCCCTATAATTGTAAAAGAGCTGAAGTATGGCAGTTAATAAAAGCCAGGAAAGGCAGTAAAATTACCAGCACTCTCCTTCTGCTCCCTCATTCGTATTCCTATTAATAAGGCTCTCCTTCATCTCATAAATTCTGCACAGACACTACCGATACACACACAGAAAAGCAATGTTTAAAGGTATTCTGGTACAGTATGGAAGCTGTGTTTATAGGATACAAAGCAGGAAAAGTGTTAAAATCTCAGATATGAGGAATGTCCTTCAGGAAAACTATCTGCTGGTTACACAGATAGGCCATGGAATCAATATGGCATCAAGATAAAGTGGCTCTAATAATAGTAAAGCAAACATCAGGCAAAGCGGAGAAAAAGCAGGTCAGTACACTATGGAAGAATTACCTTCCATATTAAAACTCAGCTTTGGCAAATATAAACCTGTATCACACACACACACACACATACCTATTTCTGTTTTTTTTCTCGACCATATCAAAAGTAACTACACCTAAAATTTTCCATTTTTTTTATTGACCACACTACTATGAATTTTTAGGACTTGTGACGTTTTTTTTTTTTTATTAAACGGGCAATTTTTATTTACGCTACTTCCATTCTAGTCCACTCTACTTTAGGATTACTCCTCATCCCACCCCCATTTAAGTCAACAATAAATGTTACTAATTTTTTCAATGGCATATTCATGATTGGTTAGCACTGTTGCCTCACAGCGAGAAGGACCTGGGTGGGATTCTGGGGCAGGGGCCTTTCTGTGTGGAGTTTACATGTTCTCTCTGTGCTTGCGTACGTTTTTTCCGAGTACTCCGGTTTCCTCCCACAGTCCAATGTTAGATTGATTGGTGATTCCTATAGGAGTGAGTGTGTGTGTAGGATGTACCCCTTCTGCCCTTTCAGAGAGCTTACAATAACGCATTGTTCACTATAAAATAAACTTATAACCATTTATCATAAATCATTTGTCAGTGACAAGTCAACAGTTAATGGTTGTGTAATCTCCCTTGATCACTAGACATCCACTAATGGGCTCTTGAGCAGGGTCGGTAATTGAGTTGCCTGAAACATATCCCTTCTCTATAATAATGTCAAATAAATTTATATAAAATTAAATAAGACTTTATGTATTATTAAGTCAATATGAATTGCTTTTTAGATTATTTTTATTATATATATATTATAAAAAATCCATATTATATATTAGATTAAATAAATATTTTGGATGAGTCCAGCATTGTCCAGATGGGATAAGAGGATAAGAGAGAAAACATACTTCCTAAGCAGTTTTATTGCCTCTCTGGTTATAAGAACAAGCTAACCTCTTAAATTATGCTCACAGAAAGCAGCTTTAAATTAACTAGCCAGAGTCATTTGATTGCTTTGTCCGAATTCCCATTCAGTTCAACAGCACCATGCATAAAATAGGGTCACTCATTTAAAAAAAACAAAACAAAAAAAAAACGCATTCTACTTTCTCTGATCAAATGAAGAGCGGACGAAAGCACATGAAAGCTTTGCATGTGATTTGCATAAAAGCAGCAGAGAGTGACAGAGACTGTGAGATTACAGAGAGAAACTTGCTTAGAATCCGGCCTGTCTGTTCCTAGAAAGCAGTCAACTCAAAGCAAGTAGCGGGTTTGAAGTAAAGATATTTAAGCCATGTTAAAATAATGAGAAAAAGGCATTGGAACTTAAACAGTGTCAAGTTAGCATGTTTTATTCCATAGAGAGAGAAGTAAAAAGAGATAAAATATAGGTAAGAATGGTGAGATAAAGAGAAATAGTGACAAATTATACTATTATTGTAAGGTTTAGTGTTTTGTGTTTAGTGCTTATATTATTTATTCATTTATCTTCTATACCAGCTTATTCCCTAACTCGGAGGCACTGGGATCTGCTGGAGCCTACCCTAGCCGTCTCTGAAAGGGCAAAAAGCAGAAGGGGATGTTTATATTATGTTCATGTTTTCAGTTTCATGTTTGTGTTCTTTGTTTATGCCTTTTTTTACTTCCTGTTTTGTTCCTTTCATGTGATCTTTTTTCCCCCATGTTTTTTCTGTCATGTGATCTGCTTGTCTCTGTGTCATCGTTGCATTGGTAATTTTAGTGTCTTTATTGTCAAGTTTTGTTGCCTTGTGTGTTCACGAGTTTTTGCCTTTGTACCACAGTAGTGAGTCAGTCAATGTTTATGTTAGTGTTCATGTAAAGCTGAGTCAAGTTAAGTCCAGTCAAGTTTAGTTTAGTTTAGTTTTTGCTAAGTCTGTATATTTGTATACAAACTACACATATATAATCAGGGACAATCAGGGACAAATTGATTTCTGTTTTTATTCACATTTTATAATTATCTTTGATTGTGTAAAGCTGCTTTGAGACAATGACCAATGTAAAAAGCGCTATACAAAAAAAATTGAACTAAATTGAATATGTGTAAACAAACTGACAAAATTGTAGCTTTAATGACTTTTGGTCACCTGTCATTTTGCTCTTTCCACATGACAGCTGCTGTATTAAGAAATTAAAAAACAACATATGAAGACAGCTTTTTTAAACTTATTGTAGTGAAAGTGTTGTTCACCCTTCATTTATTAGCTCATATATTTCCACAATTAGTTAGGCTCACTGATTGACAGATAAAAGATAGATATGTGGATGTTTACCGAACAGTAATATTTACTACTTAAGAAAGACTTCAAAAAGTTTTAAATAAGGACATAAAGAAATCTGGAACTTCTAAATGGCTGTTTGTAACTCGGAAAAGCATAGCTTAAGTAATTTATAACAGTATCGATGCTGTCATACTGCTGAGCCCTTATAGTACATCACACAGTTTCATGACTTCACACTTGTCATCAAGTGAACTAGTGAGTTCCCGAAGCACACAATCAGACGTGAAGGCAGAAAAAAGCAAGAAAGATGATTTTCTATACAAAGGAAGACTATAAAATATTACAATGTCTGCACCAATTAGAGCACAGATCATATGGTGCTGATCATACAGGTCTTATTATACAGCATTAAAACATTTAATCAAACAATTTACTATCACAAAACAATTTCAATTTCTTCATATTTTTAATTACAAACCTACAGACAAGTTTCAGTGTATGTCTGTGTGTTTGTGGGTGTCTGTGTGCATATACAGTTCTATTCCCTCCACTATTCTGTCTAACATTTAGCAAGAAAGTACCGCATCATTGTGTGAGTAATGAGGCAGTAATCTGGCAATCGAAATCAGCCAACAAAGCAGTCAGAATTCATAAAGTGTTACCACTTGAAAAGCCAGTCAGCCATATCATACATAATCATGATTTATGATCAGTTTATATTAAAAATATTAATTGACTTGCACATAATGAAAATAATAGTGTTGTAATTTCAATTCAAAATTATAAGAAAAGTAGTACAGATATACATAGTAGACATTTAAGTTAGATTAAAATATGGATATAAAATGAGCATGTACAATTTTAGCTTTTATTCCCCGTTATTAACATCTAAATGTGATTTTTTTTTCACCTGATATTTCCGAGAGCAGCCATGTAAGCATGAATCATAAGTTAAAATGTTAAAAATCAAAGACCAGCAGTCAAAGACCTTGAAGAGAAAAATGAGTTAGCAGTGTCTACTGTGATAACTTTTGACTTGCTGCATATGAGACCACTATAGTAGAGGCTCGAATCCAGAGGTATTTCCCTAGCGGGCAATCGATTCCACGAAATTCTTAGATATATGAAGGGCTCCTCATGCAGGGACTGGAACTGGAGACTCTTTCATCAGATGCCCCCCACACAGACTTGGGAGCGGCCTTGAGTGGAACAAAATTCATCTCTCATGAAACATAAATTGCCTAGAGATGCTGGCTGTGTTCAAAGCACTCCAACACTTCCTGCTAGACCTAAATGGCCAGCATGTACTAGTACATACAAACAACTTGCCAGTGGTCGCCTACATTGAGTACCAGGGAGGTGTGCATGCACGCTTACTCTACAAGCACCAAATCCTTCAGTGAACTTACAGAAAGCTAAACAGAGGTAGACCTGTTCATGTCAAACGTTACGTCACATTGTCCCCTCTGTTTCTCGTTGTTTCCTGGTACAGATATAAGGAATATGCAAGCAAGGGGAGCCCTAGTGTTATGAAAGCTGTGGGCATGGCCCATGAGGGGGCACAGCCCCTAGCAGCAGGCCTTTTGACCGAGATTGTTTAGGCCATAAAAGGAAACTCCATGCCTTTTTATCTCTTGATGCAGAGACAGACAGCGTGAACCAGTTAAATGCCCGATTAGTTTATTGCTGAAATTACCTATTATTACCTATTTTTGACCTACAATAACCCTAAAAGCACTGTAAACTCTGAAAAGCCCTAAAAGCACTGTCTGACTGCCCTCTACACTTGTCATCTAAAAGGTTATCTTTCTTAGTAATAACGATGATCTGGATTGTCAAATGTTTATTTGCTTTCATGTACATGGGATATTTAAGGCAGGTGTTTTTATAGCTGGACACAAATGATTTTAACCAGTTGGCATTCTTCCTATGAAACTGAAGTTCTACACACATGCCCAAGCACACTCTGGCCCTAAAATTACAGCATTGGGAGTTTGTACGGGGCAAAGGGCCTTTAGAAAAACCTACAGAATGTCAATCAAACTAAATATGGCCTTTAAATATTGGCCAGTGTTTTTTGGCCTGGAGGCAAAAATAAACCGATCTGACAGAAATGACAGGGAAAACCATGATCAACATTTTATTTATGTAGGTTTTGGTTCACTTGTTGTCTAGCCAAGTACTTATTTTTTATTGTAGCTAGCAGAGAAATTAACAAAATGCTATGTGTGAATTATGATGTTTGTTTAGATTCATCTATTCCAGAGTTATATAATTAAAGCCCTTATCAGGATTTCAGACAATTACAGTATCTTAGAGGGTAATAAAAAATCACACAGGGCTACTAGCAGGATTTGATCTTAACACAACACTAAATTAGATTAAACACTTATCTTTACACTCTTATGTGACATGTCTGTAAATCAACTAATTTATCTTTGTTCTGCCTCATTTAAAAGCCTGACATCAGGGTCTATTACAGACACACACGTTTTACAATATAAGAGATGTGTATGAATATATAAGAACACACAAACACACACACACACACACACACATACCCTCCAAACAGTAGATCTGATTGTTGAAGTTTAAACAATGGATTAAACCTATGGATTGAACCTATTTATTTATCATTCTGAAAGCTGATGCCAGAATACTGCTCGCCAGATGAATGAATGCAAAGGGATGAAGTAGATGAAGATGTGATATTTGACCTGCTTTTCCCATGTGTGTTGCTTTGCTTCCCGTATAAAGCTGCCTACAAGGTACTCCTATACAAAGCTTATATTAATAACATTAGGCTGTGCTTTTCTCTGTGCATTATGAATAGCAATTTTGTCATCATAGGATTGAGAGATGTGTGTTTGTACATAGTAACTGACCGCACGTGCCTTTTTTCCAATTACTCATGTGTGTATCTTCATATGTCTCCATGCAAGTGATAAATAGCAAGAAATGCAAGAGCTTGTGAACAGACAGCAAGCGTTATCACATAACATGCACAGTCGTCAATGCTGTTTTTTGACTTTCATCAAAATATCCAAATCAGCTGTGTGTGCTAAAGTTCATTTGCATTTTCAGCACAGTCACAATATTCAATACTAACCTCTGGTTAAGATATTTACAGCATATGCAAAAATAAATCAAATTATGCCCATGTTAGCCCTGCTTTTATTATACATCTTATTTCCTGGATACCACATCAGATTTCCTCTAATCCTGCAAAACTCATCAGACAAAAATAAATACATTTTTTCTTTAAGAAATCACAGATCAGCTTAATGGTTTAATTAGGAATTCTTCTGACTGGTTTAGAGGAGCTTATAGAATAATTATTGCTACACCATGAAAACTAGGTTCAATAGGCAGTGGATACTGTAATGCCATTAAAAAAAAAGGAAAACATGATCTGATCAGGTGACAACTAACAGCTGCTGCTTTGCTCTTGTACTCACCTGCTCTAATGTACACACACATTTTATACTATTACAGTGGCAAAGTGTTTTTTAACATTCTTTATCCAGATTGCAAATGTGTATTTTAGGCTTGAGTAACTACTGAGCAAAATAACTAATCCGTGTCAGACGCACTGATAAATTGCCAGCAAGCAATATCTAATCCGTTAAATCCTACAAAGTTCCCGTGGATAGACTTGCACAGAATGTGGTCTAGTCAAAAAAAACAGGTTTAAACTCTCACATCAGATGCTGACTTGCTGCCACACGTCATCTCATACACAACAATCAACAATCCAGCATCCAAGCCATCGTTAGTCATTTCCTGTCATAGGGAGAGACATCAGAGCTGTCCTACCGTCCTTCCTGTAGAGTGTGATCTCCACTTTCCTTTCCTCCGAGCCCAGGAGCGCTTGAGCCATCTGTGCAATGGCCAGACGCTTGGTGTGCGGCCCATACAGGAAGTCACAGGTGCACGGTTTCTGCATGATCTCGGCCCTCGTGTAGCCACACATGTGACAAAAGCCATCGTTACAAAAGATGATGGCACAGTTTTCCACCCGCGCGTTGGCTATGAGAAACTTTCGACCTGCATTGGAGAAAAGAAGAGAAAAGTTTTAAATATAACTTATATTAGAATAAAAAAGTCAATTATTATTATTTATCAGGCAGTATTTCTATTAGTAAATTTGTTCTAATGAACTATTAACAGTTACGGAATTGGCAGACATCCTTATCCAGAGCGACTTATCTCCTTTATACATCTGATCAATTGGGGGTTAAGTGGTTACTGAGTGTTGGTAACTTGTTGGTGCTGGAAATCAAACCCGAATCTTCCAATTAGCAGTCCAGCACCTTACCTACAGCACTACCACTTCTCCTAACTAAGGCACTATATGAAAAAGTCCATATAGTACACATCGGATATAGTCGCAAAATTGGAATTGGGCGTTAGGATCTGCAGTGTAAATATACAGGAAACTCGAGTTCTTTTAAACCAACTGGGTTGTGTGCCAGGTGGAACAGTGGTTGCACCTCTTTGTGGTATATATTTTAAAATGCACGTTTGTATAAGCTACTAGATTGACTGTATACTGCTGCTATTTATATGATTAAAGAATCTAACTCATTACTCAGCATTTAATGCAATAATAAACTATTGTTGCCAGATTAAATAAAACTAATAAATTATTTTTCAATGTGCTGTTATGGAACAGTCATAAACTTGGTTCATAATTTTCTCCTAACAGTACATTCTGTGCTGTTTTGTCTTTTCATCTCAGAATTAATGCCAAGTATTACTGTTTCCAAAAAAAAAAAAGATGTATTTGGTTACTTATCAGGATACTGAACCTTATTATAATATTTAGCTCTTCATTCTTAATGAAAAAAATTTCATCTGTTAAACATTTCAATTGTTTAGTTAGAGGTATTATTACTAGTTTTCATACTTTTTGGTTTATCAAAATGTTATAAATTCACATCCGAATATTTACGTTTTCTTATAAGAAAAACAAAAATTTGTTTTATTCTATTTTCATTACCATTAATTATAGGAGACTGACATTGGAGTATATTAGCAGTGGAGGTCTTACACACAATACAAAAATCAACCACATGCTTAAACCCCACTTCAACCAGCTAGTATATTTAAGGTCAAAAAGGTAAAACACTTGCCACTTGCCGACTTGTCACTTATTTCATGTGTTCATTTACAGGGCATATATTTTCCCTGCTAAAGACTAAAAGCCCCTAAAAATAGCAGAAACTGAAAATGGGAACATTAGTGGCATGGCAATGCATCATAAGCCAAGAGAGCAACATCTGCTGAGATGTAAAGGTCATAGCCTTTAGGCAATCAGCAATGTCTTTAAACCACTTAATGCTTTTTGACTCCGCCCCCAGGAATGGCCAACCTCACAAGTTTTACAATGTCAACTTTAACGGCTTACAAAAAATAAATCTATCAAATTAAATTTAAGAATGAGATATTTTGTTTATTTGAATGGCTTAAATAAATGCTCATTTATTTTAAGTGTAACATATTTGAGTTTTCAAAAGTACATTTCTTTTGAGGGGTGCAAGTGCGTAGGGTGTCCCAATTTGCTGGTGAGCTCCTTTGGCCCCGCCTACTTGTGCCCTTAAAGAACACTTCATGTAGACGTGTCCAAATTCACTATGCCTAAGGATAATACCCAGAATACATCTGATAGTGTGATGTTTCAACTGACGTGACAATACCCCTGTGCACAAAGTCCCTGGGCTTCATGAAGCCATGGTGTGTTATGGTTAGAGTGACAGAACTGGAGTGGTCTGTACAGAGCCCTGACCTTAACCTACTTTGAAATGAACTGAAATGTCAACTGCAACCCTGATCGAACATTATAAATATATTTGTGGCTGAATGACCAAAGGTCAAGTGGCTAATACTTTCTTACATAGTATCAGATATACATTGTATAGTTATACAATACACAGTACGTAACACACACACACATGTTTGTACCATCAAACATATGCCCACTGTCCTTCACATAACCCTTTTTCATCTCCCCTATCACATTGGCAGCAGTGCCAGCTTCTACAGAAGGTGCCTCATTTCAGTGCCAAGTCTCAGTTAGGCTGCAGAAAGCTTCCTCTGGGTGGCAAATTCAAATTATCCCCTAAAGTAGCAGGCCTGGCTCATGAAATAACTTTAAGGCCTGTGGAGCATCATACACTGCCCTTTGTTTTTGTAGTTTCTATTCCATGCCTTACAATGATATGAGCCATCACCACTCACTGAACTGTTCTGATCAGATGTTCAATTTCCTCTAGCTATAAAAGTACAGACTATGCGTGCCTGTATAAATCCATGTCGTTCTTATCCAATCCGTTAATGTGATGATGTGCAGAATCTTCTGTCTGCGGTAGTTTAAATTTAGCTGATAGACAGTTTAACAACTGTTTTTCTCTCTCTTGTTTTTCTATACTTCCTTAGGGAGTATCACATGCCATAGTTGCATAAACAAAAGTTAAAACCACTTAGTGACTCAAACTAGTTTAGGAGCTTATACTTTGGAGTGTATACAAAGGGTAACATAGCTAAAAGAACATTTAAAATAGAATAAATTTGATATGGTGAAAAAAATGTAATATCATTTTTAAAATAATTCATGAAAATACTGAAAAAACACATGACTCATTGTGTCCGATCACATTTCGTGTTCTGCAGATGATTCAGAATGCAGCTGCGCAAGTTGTTTTCAACCTCTCTAAATTTTCACACACCACCCCATTGTTGCGCTCATTCACTGGCTTTCAGTAGCTGCACACATCAGATTTCAAATCACTAATGCTTGTCTACAAAGCCAAAAATGGAGCATCACCCTCCTACCTCCAAGCACTCCTCATTCCTCACATTGCACCGCACTCACTCAGTTTTTCTGGGACTGTTTCTGTGATCCAGCAAACCAGTATTGCGCTGTTTAATGATGAATAAAGTATCAATTTCCTATTGTCTTTCTTTTCAGGCATTTTGCCTTTATTAATAGGACAGGACAAAAATGAACTGGGGAAAGAGCCCGGAAAGGATCCGAACTGGAATCAAACCCCGGTTGCCGGGGTATTTTGCTTTGATTTCCAGGGAACCAGACTATAATATAAGGCTGATGGGTAAAACATACAAAGGTTCACTGATGTTCATACATTTAGAATACCATTAGGTATAAAATACAAATTAGAAACAACACAAATTTGTAGTTATAAATTTAAACAGCCTCGTCTATTTTTATAAATATAAGGCTTTTGATGAGGAAAGTAATGAAAAAGGCTATAATTACCCAAGCCTCGTTTTTCAAATAATTTGGCATAATATCATCCGTGTCAACAAAAAACTCTAACTTAAAATGTTTCTTTTGTTCAATTTTTGGCATAATTTTTCTCAAAAACATTCTTTTCAATTACTTATTTTTGTGGAACTACACCAAAGGGACAAAGGTTAGTGGACATCTTACCCCCACACCCACATAACTAAGTCTTTCCCAAACTGTTGCAACAGAAGCTGGAATAAACTGAAATATCGACTGTCCTTCTCTCCCAACAGAAGGCTGCGTCATGATCAGGCTGTGCCATAGTGAGGCTGTGTGGTGGTCAGACTGACCCAGGCCAATGGGACCTGATGTGTTTAATGCTCTGGTAGAAGAAACTGGTCAAGATTCTGTAGTGAGCGTGCATCGATCCAAAAACACAAATCCACATTACGTTAGCTTCAGAACTGAAGTTATTTATCTTATTCTGCCCACCCTTTTCACAGTTTAGTCATGCAGCAATATGTGTGTGAAGTGAATGTGAAAGGAGGCGGAAGGCGTGAGATTGCGGCATGTGGAGTGTTAATGTAAGGGAATTGGAATAACGTGGCAGGACCGGTGAGATATCTGTAATACAGTGTAGAACACATTTGTTTTTTTAACCACACACACACAAACTAATTTTTTATGTATAAAACATACCAACATGTACTTTTTACAATAAAATAATGTAGACACCTTACATTAATTTAGGATGCTTACTTAAACACCTCTGAGAAAGCCAAGACTCTAAAGTGGGACTGGAACATTGACTGCTGTAGCCAACCACTGTCAGATTTCACAACTGTTTTTCTCCTCATCTTAACAACCCAACACATTTGTAATTTCCACTCCGTATTTGGGAGTCCTTGCCAATCCTGGCAGGAATAGATCTTTCTCAAGGATGATGCTGTAAATAAAAGCAAGGCCCTGACCTGACCTAAACGTAATTACTGCATGCTGATGTTCATCACTGCATAGAAAATAAAGCTTGTGTGCATGCAAGGGTACGGACTCCACAGCATGCTGCTTGATCGATTCCATAGTTAGTTGAAACAGATTCAAAGAAAAAAAAAGTTTAAAAAAAGCAGGTGACACAGATAAACATCAAGCCAGTTGTGACAATTAAACATGCGTTGTTTATCTCATTGTGAGTGCTTTTGCAGTCTTGCTTCAGGCAGATTTAACACTTCAGGAAAGACCTGTGAAAAGGCCACAAAGTCACTGTGTACTGATTATTACAAAGACAGTTGCAGTTTCAGTACAGTGTTTCTTCTTATTTATGTGCATTTAATCAGATTGAGAGGCTTGACAATAACAAGTGTAAAAGCTACCGTATCCTTTTTATTGTGCAACAACACTGGATTGTTGAGTGAGCCCGAAAGAAGCAATTAAAGATCTACGGTACAATTATCAATAAAAAGAAAATGTCACCAACCTGTTTCAGCAGTCATTTTGTTCTAGGATTTTTTTTTTACTTTTGTTTATACAAATACACTTTTATTCTACTTTCTTACGTTTTTACATTGTTTCTGTTTCTTCTTCCTGTGCGTTCTTTTTCTTGCTAATAACTAAACTGTCAATCTGTGACCTTGACTCCATGTGAATATCCTAAATAGGCCCTTGCTTCATCATGCTCATCATTTTGCCTATTCTTAGAAACAAGTGTGCAAGGTGTCCTGCTGGTCCTTCACTCAGCTGTAAAACCATGTTTGTACAACCTTTGTAACCTCATACTTTTGGATTTCGTCTAAATATTTAAGTTCCTTTCAATTTTTTAAGGGCAACTTTTAAAATAAAATAAGATGTTTGTTCTGTGTCGGTTTTTATACATCCGTAGACATCACAAGCCATATTTTTTATGACCATAAATTTGAAGAATGAAAAAGTATATGAATTTATTTTTTATTTATGCATACACACCTATTTTTACTGTGCACATACATCTATTTTTGGCCATAAGGGCAAGGAAAATGCTCACCCTAGCTAAACTGCACATAAATGTTGTATGCAATTCTTCAGTACAGCATGCTATGCATGTATTTCATGTTTTTTATTTAATAAATACATTTATAATATTACATTTTGGTTTACAAGGAAGGAAAGATTCAAAAATGGATTGAGGCGGGTTTGGCTGGCACACACTGATGATATCTGTTCATATATTTTATATGTTGATTCAGGACTAACAAAGGACGTTAATGCAGGATCACATTCTACATCATGTCCACCGGAAAGGAAAGGTGATAACCACAAAAAAATCATGCTCCCTTAAAACTGTATTATAAAGGCTCTATCCTATCCTATGCAGGCTGCTGTTGTACTCATTTAGGACAACAGCGCTCTTGTTTGTGCTAGATTACGGATTGGTACAAACAGTGCTCCTAACCATATGTATTGTTTTTTGTTGCTACCAGAAACAAAAATGTATTACAATTTATTCAGCTAGAACTTTTCATTATTGCATCATTGGCTGAACAAATATCTCCAGTTTTTTGGATTTATGCAACAAAAAAATGCTGATTCGGCTTTGTGATTTAAATAGAGAATATAATAATAAGTCGGACAGATGGATTCCCTCTGATTTTGTATGGTGCGTTTGGCCTCAGTGTCTGTTTTGCTCATCATTGCTGCTTTGGCGCACCTGCTCTGCCACCCTTCTTTCGAACAACAGAGAAACAACAGCAACAAGCCGAGGCCTCGAGGCTTTGCAATACCAGCTGTTTCCAGATGAGGTAGAAAGGCATAATACACAAAAATACTCTCACAAAAATACTATATAAACTCGCTTACAGTTTTTAAATAAAGAAAATAGAGCCGTTGGAAAGCTACTGTAAACTGTGATTGTAGAAACTCAGTAGTGTGCGTGGCTGCCGGATCAATAAAGGCCAGATTCAGAGACACTGCTCATGGCTTTCCGTCTCAAAGGTCTAAAAATCTGGCCTGATGTAAACTAGTAATAGAAGGTGGGTTAATATGATAAGAAATCAAATTAGAACACACTTTTAAAACACTTTCAAAAATAATTCAATAAGTCAATTTTTATTGATTTATTGAATACGCATCATTGATTATTATACAAATAATTATCCAGAAAGTCAATTGATTTTGGAGCTAACTGCATTTTTAGAATGGTAAAAAGTCATATTCAGAGTTGAGGTAATGTAGAAGTTAATGTAATGTGCGGGGCAATCATGCACTATGCTAACCTCAAATCTTATTTTCCAGCACACAATTAACTTGAGCAAAGGAACATTATCGATTCCAGTGCCACTGTTTGGCAGCGTGATGTAACCGCAGTATAGCCATTTCTAATTTATACTTTAATTCATGATGTGTGCAGTATAAATACACTCAAATCTACGGAAAATCATTCGAGTGTAATTATACACATTGATTTGATGTTATGTGGGCCTTTAAGTAGATAAATGTATAATCAAATACTAATTACAGCATAATGCAACTAGTTATTTCTTTCTTTCATTTGTCACCCATATGTACGTACACGCAGAATATTTGATTTTACATGAATAAAAAAAAAAATCCTAAATCGGTTAAAAACCTCATGACTGGTACCATTTAAACTTTTTGTACAAAGTGCACATATAATTGTTTTAATTCAGAGCAGAAAGTTTTAGCTTTAAGGGTCCAACAGTGAAAGCTTAATGATGTCAGTAGAGGAAATGCTAACTGATAGCAGTGAAAGTGTATGTCCCACCCTCACCATACAAAGCCACGCCTCCTGAATGCACACAGACTAGACGACCAGTTACACCGGTGAAAAAACTAGTTACAGTTAGTAATAGTACTAAAAATAGTACCTTATCACACACTGCTGCATACGTAAAGGTACACAAACTACATAAACCATGTGTTGCTATCAAAACACACGTTATACCTAACTGTCCAAAAGAAATACTGCAATCATAGTGTCATCTTCAGACCCTTTGACTCCTGTTGTCGACTCCGGCGTGGTAACACAACATTCATATAAATTCGAATTTTAGCTCTGTTTTGATCAGCCTATTTTTTTTCCACAGTGTGTGATCGCGCTGATGATGTATCCTGTCTGCATGAACAGGGTGCGCAGAGGGATGCACATACATATGTTGACAAACAGATGGGAATATTTTGATAGGACGAACATGTCTTGGCTCTATGCCTTCCAGAGAATATGTAAATATACATATAAATACATTCACACCACTTAACTTGATGAATACTATTGAGATGTGACGAGACTTTCAACCAGCAGAACAAAAAATGTTTCTAAAGACAATCTCCTATTGTACCTTTAATTAATTAATTATTTATGTATCTATATTTAATTAAGGATTCTGTTTATTTTGATTGTAGTGGATTTGTAGTGGATTTGGATTGCACATGAATGGAACAGATAGCAAAAGTGGATCCACTACAAGCCTAACCAGAAATAAACAAAATAAATCATTAATTAAATATAGATAAATAATTAATTAATTAATTATTTAATTAATTGAAAGTCTGGTGGTTGAAAGTCTCTTCACATCTCGATAAATTGCCTCTACATGTAAACAGATGTGCTCTGGCTAGATTGGCGGATCCTATTTAACAGTTTTTAGAAGGTAACAGGAGTTGCATGGCAAACATTATTCTTGCCACCCTTGTACCCTTTTAGCTATTTCATTTTTAAGACAATATTTAAAAGTCTTACATACATTACCGAGACCATACAGAAGTACTGATTCTGCTAGCAGGGGTCAAAAGAGGTATAAGGTGGGTTTATCTATTAAAATATTCTTCTTTGGGCACCTTTACCCCCTTAGAAGTGTCAGTGACATTTTAGTCCCAGTGCTTTTACAAAAGAAGTCTTACAGTCATTGAAACTCTGCAGGACCGTGGCGGTAACTGAAGACTGAGCCATTTGCAAATGACCAAAATGATATACGGGGAGTCTCAGTGGCAAGGTGAGAGCTTAAGATGAGAGTACTGTACATCATGGGAGGCTATACTCATACAGACACTACTGCATCTGACCCATTCCTACGGATCTTTTTTCTCTCCGATAAACATGCACTAACGCACTACGTAGTATAAATATTCCCATGCACCATGGGATGGTCACAGTGGTTTTTTTTGCAAATCAGTCTAGCGAGTGGCAGTGACATTTACAAAACTGTCACATGAAACATATAGGCCCAGACATTATTTACATATGGCCAGTTTTGCCTTGGAAATGTTGGCAAGGCTGCGGGGTTTGGCAGTTTTGTCATTCATTAGAAGGCTTTAGTCAAATTAATGCGACTGCCAATATAAAAATAAAAAAAAATGTTGCATCATCTCCCATTACTATTAAAGTGAAATTAAAATATTGCAATGTTAACATAAAGAAATACCTGAACATAAAGGTAAAAACAAGTAATAAAAAATTACCCAAGAAGATGGGTAAGATGACTAAGAAATCGATTATTAAATGAATACAATAAATAGTTTTATTTCATAATAAATTCAATACAATTTTAAATTCAGTACAATTTTGCACTATAGTATTTGTAGAATTTCTCATTGTAATTTAGCTATTAGATTTAGACGGTTTCCACAATCCAGAAGTCATATTACATCACATTTACAAACCATATAATTTGCATTGTACAACTCAAATTTATATTAAAACTACATGCAAAAATGGCATCATATCGTACTTTTGCATTTTACCCTCATTTGACAGATTTAAAACTTTGCCCAGTTTCTGCTGAGAATTAAATTGGTGTCTCACAGCCCTATGAGGAACACAGGTAAAAGCGTAATGCCAAAGATTATTCTTTTTAATATAAAATAATAATAACATTAATAAAAAAAGGTTAATTCACATTTTTTCAACTCATAATATCGCAATCCCAAGTTGGGTGCAGTTGTTTAACTCTTACTGTCAGGGGCCAAACATGTAATTAGCACCTGTTTGGGTTGTGATTCTTTTGAGTGTTGTCATGTCCTTGTGTCATGTCAAATGGTAATTAATGCCTTATATAAAAGTAGAGATTAGAAGCCTCAATTTGTCACATATACATTACAGCACAAGAAAATTGGTTTTCAAATTAGCATATGCCGGTGTTAGAGTGCAGGGTCAGCCATGACACAGGTCTCTTTAGATTAAAAAGAGAGAGAAGTGGGGGGCCTTACTCAAGAGTCATAGCCTGGAATTGCTAGGGCTAGAAACCTAATGATCTGATCAACAACCAGAGCTTAAACCAGTTGAGACAGCACTGGTCTTTTACTACATTCAGCCACTAGAACTTCAGGAAGGTTATACTTTAAGTTAAGTGTCCTGACTAATTGTATGCCAGACTTGCATCAATAAAATAAGTAATTTGTGCTATATTGATATCTGATAATTTGTTTCGACTCCCCCCCCCAGGCAAATTGCCGGTCAGTGTACTGGTAAAAAAGGGTTAGAAAACATTATAGCACACTGTTGTTGATTTCTTAATTGCAAAGTCTTGATTAAACGTAATAAGTAGATATGAAGGTTAACTAAAAGTAGATATGAAGGATAACTATAATTCAAATCATGCTTATATTAAAGTATGTGTTATTATATATATATTTTTTTTATTCATGTTAGCTGCAACAACCAATGTGCTGGAAATTGTTATTACATTTATATTTACATTTACCACATTTGGCAAACACGCTTTTACGCAGAGTGACTTACATTTATCACTTTTAAACAACAGAGCAATTATGGGTCTTGCTCAGGGGCCCAGCAGTGGCAATTTGGTAGTGCTGGGAATCGAGCCCCGATCTTCCCATTAGCAGTCCAAAACCTTTACCACTAACAATAATGGAACACTGTTTATTTAACATATTATCTTACACTTACAAAACGGAGAAGCTTGGGAGGAAACAACTGTTTAGAACCTCTAGAATTCGACAAAAGGAACAAATTTATCTTGCAGACATTCCATAACATTGTAAATTAAAACAGTTATAAGGGTAATGTGTCATTTAATAATATAATTATTGTAATAAAGGAAGAATACCAGTCTTGTGGATGTGCTTATGTTAGAAAAGTAACAGCTCAAAGATAATGACATCTAATTATACAAGGGTTTTACATCTATTGAACACAGCATTGATTATTTTCCCAAGACAGCACACCCCGATTGTTATTTCTGACTTACTTGCATTGACAGCCTGCTAAATTGGTCGAAAAGCTGATAGGTAGTAAAAGCTTTAATCTGTACAGAAAGGGACAGGCTTTCTTTAAGGAGAACACGCAGTGGACTGGTTAAGTAGTAGGTAGCATAAGACAAAGTATATTTGTGTGCGAGTGAGAGAGTGGAGGGTGGAGACAGGGGGAGCTACAGACTATAACAATTCATCGAATAGACTAAAAAGAGGGATAAAGAGCGACAAAGGCAAGACAAAGAGGTGTGTGTTGGTGACAGGAAGCAAAAGAGGCACTAACAGCAGCGATGTAATGAGACACGTGAAGCTCTATAATTAACCTAGGCATCTGCCGGAATTGTCGTCTTACTTTCGGCTCCATGACAACTAGACTTTAGTCTAAGCCAAACGCATCAAAAAATGAGCTTAAGAAAGCTCACAGCTCAAATCTGCAGCTAAAATCATCTGCTAAATCTTTGTTGCTCAAACTATTTATCACATACTATTACCTATAATGTTTATGGATGATGTGACATTTCTTTCATGTCCTTAACGGTCAGGGAGAATGAGACAGTTAGAGACTTTTGATTGTGACTCATCTAGTTTGAAGTGCATTTGAATAGAAGCAGGTTTTTATCTGCATCTGAGATATCTGTCTCCTGTGTGCTGAAGAACAAATGAATAAAGCAGACACCCAAAAGGTAAACCGGTGCGTGGCTTACAGTAAGACATGGGTAAAAAGCAATGACAGGAGCAGGTGTTATGACGTCTGTATTAAACAGGTGTTGAGTAATATGTGCATTCTAGCTGCACATGGCATGATCAACCTGCAGATGCTGGCTAAAAATGCATGTGAAATATGACACACGACACTGTCCACACGTACACTGTACCTGATGAAACTTTCTTTATACATACATTATTTTGAAACCCAAAAGGTGACGTGACAGGAGGTATATAATAGGAACATTCATTCATTTATTCATCTTCTATACCCACTCATTTCCTAATTCGGGATCACAGGGATCTGCTGGAATTTGTCCAAGCCGACTCTGAAAGGGCGAAAGGCAGGAGGGGTACGCCCTCGACAGGTCGCCAGTCCATCACAGGGCCACACACACACTTACACCCACTCCTATGGGCAATTTAGAATCACCAATCAACCTAAGATACATGTTTTTGGACTGTGGGAGGAAACCGGAGTACCCGGAGTAACCCACGCAAGCACGGGGGAGAACATGCAAACTCCACACAGAAAGGCCCCCCGGGAATTGAACCCAGATCCTTCTCGTTGTGAGGCAACTGTGCTAACCAAATAAGCCATATAATAGGAACATGCATTCATAAAAATACACATGACAGCTGTATTAAATATAGACTTATAACCATGTGTCATACTAACACGCAATATGTCATTGGCATCACTAGTAGTCACTAGTCATTCGTGTGATTGCAAATGATGTCTCTTGTGTGTATGACACAAATTCATACAGCATGACTATTCCATCCATCTGTTTATCATAAATGTTATCACAGGGAAGACAAAGTCTATCATAGAGAACACTGGGAAAATATCATGGACAGAGTGCCAAACTATCCTATGGCACAACTGCAAGCACACACACTTTCTCACCCACACACTAAATATATTTCTGGAGACATCAATCAGGAAGTGGTAGGTTAGTGGAAAAGGTGTTGGACTGCTGATCAAAAAACCATGGGTGCTATTACCATTACCACTAAACTGCCACTGATAGGCGCCTCAACCCTCAAACTGCTCAGCTGGATAAAAAAGAGTCACTCTGGATAGGGGTTATACACCAAATGCTGGAAATGTATATGTAAAATGAGCTAACATAACATGTCTTTAAGGGTGCAAGACAAAACATACCTGCCTCCTTTGCTTAAAGCTGTGTATTATAGTTTAACCCAAGGACATTATAATATATGTGTATTATAGTTTAAAAGATTTTTTAAAAATTGGGTCAGACATAAGACTTAAGGAATAAAGGTTTCTGGGGAAAACAGACATCTTGTGCTGACACTTTTCTGGGATAGAATTCTGTGGTTGAACCAGTTTGCATTTGTCACCTTACAGTATCATTCCTGATTTGCATAGAGTGGGGTAAATCTCAGTGTAGATGTATACTGTGACTTGCTGTGTCGTCAAATTTTAATGCTGTGAACATTTTGTAGTGAAACACATTTGAATTGTGTATTTTTTTATGAACACAATTGCACATATTGTCTGTTTTGCATATTTGCAGTCGTGAAAATTAAATTCAAAGCAATTCTACATTAAGTGCAAAACACACAGTAACATTAAAGAGCAGTGCACATATTTAGCTTCTGCAATAGTTAAAACGTATTAATATAACCATTAATTTTATGAATTTTAAAAACATTATAAGGTAGTATCTTATTTTTTTTTTTTAATTATGGCTTAAAATGTCTCTTGTAAAGCTGTTCTTAAAAATTAAGCATTAAAAACATCTGTCTGAAATTCTATCGGGACTTCTGTTCAGCTCTGATCTATCAGTGGTTAAGGTGTTGGACTACTGGTCATAAGATTGTGGGTTGAATTCCCAGCACTACCAAGCAGCCTTCAGTAGACCCCTAGACAAGGCCCCTAACCCCCAACTAACCATCAAACTGGCTTCCCTTTTTACACCTTACCTGACCACCTTCTTCCACTGCTCTAATGTCTAACGTTCTCATACTCCAGACAGATGGATATATATTCCGCAAGTTGTAATTTCCTGTGTGTTCTAAATCCTCTCTACCATACCCAGCATTCAGATCAGATCAGACGTCAATAAGCATCCACGATCCTGTTGCTGGTTCACTGGTTGTCCTTCTTAAGACCACCTCGATGGATACTAACCGCTACATATCGGGAGTATCACAAAAGAATTGCCTTTTTAAAGATGCTCCGGCTTGTCGATCTATCACAATCTGGCTCTTGTCAAAATCACTTATCTTGAGTTTGCACATATCTTTTGCTGCAAAATTAACTTAAACTGACTTTCTGCCTACTACAGTATATTCCACACTATGACAGGTGCTAATGTAGCAAGATAATCAGTGTTTTTACGGCACATGGTTTAGATATGTTAGCCAATAGGTGTGTATGCTTAATACTTTACTCCTATGCCAAGACATCTTGCTGTAGAGCTTTAATATAATTGTTTATTAGTAAAGATGAGTTATCTTTTGGCAGGTTATAGGTATTATTTACATTTACATTTACAGCATTTAGCAGACACGCTTGTGCAGAGCGATGTACAAACGTGCTTTGGGTCTCATCATTGAACAGCTCAATACTGGTGCATTAGATCTGTTTTAAACTGTTAAAAAGCATCGTTTTTTTATTCCTCCCCTAAATTTAAATGTCAAGTGCTAGGTATTCAAGAAAAAGGTGGGTCTTAAATCGTCTCTTAAAGACAGCCAGTGACTCGGCTGTTCTGACATGAATAGGAAGTTCATTTCACCATCTTGGTGCCAGAAAAGAGAAAAGTTTTGAGGCAGACCTACCTTGCGTAGATAGTCCCTTGGTGGGACTATTCGAGTGATGAGTGATGAGTGCTTTAAGATAAAAAAGGGTGTTGCTCCGTTTTTGGCTTTGTAGACAAGCATCAGTGTTTTAAATCTACTGAAATCCAGTGGAGGGAGTGCATCATTAGGGTGGTGTGTGAAAGTTTTGAGAGGTTGAAAACAACTTGCGCAGCTGCATTCTGAATCATCTGCAAAGGCTGAATTGCACTTAGAGGTAGACCAAGCCAGCCAGTAGCGAGTTACAGTAGCCTAGTTTGAAAAAAAACAAGAGGTTGAACAAGCTACCGAGTGGCCTGAGTAGACAAAAAGTAATATGACCAGTAGTCATATATTATTATTTAATTTTTTAAAAAGGTCATCCATAGAAGTGCATGGTAATTAGGGTCATTTGTGTACATTTACGTTTATATTTAAGGAATTTGTAACGTACCATTTCCCATAGCAAATTATTGAACTGCTATAAAGTTGCTGTTATTCAGCTGTTTAGGCATCTAGGGTAACTATATTAGCTAAAACTTCTTGGAATAAAAATATAAAATCTTAAACATATAAATGTGAATTAATCATATACTCTTATTTTTTTTCAAAAATGGAAACAGTTTAATTAGTTTTTAGCCCCATTAGTTTTTAGTTCCATCTACAACCTCAGAAGTGCCAGCGGATCCACTTTGTCATTGCAAAGTTGCAGCTGAGCAGGTCGAGAAAGCCACTGCCTTTTTACACCAATGTTAAATACAGCAAATTTAATCAGAGCACAGGGAGAAATGTGAAGAGCTCATGAGCTGTATTACCTCCCAGCCTTCCGTCTCCGTGTGTCTCTTTGTAGCAGTTAAGAAACACAGGCAGACCGACAATAAGCAGAACTAAAAAGAAGACTCAGCTGCAGAAACAGAAAAAATGCTTTTAAGATGAGAATCAGAGATGAATGATGAGAGATTAAATAAAATCATTGCAAATCATTGAAATAATAATTTTATTTTTTTTAATTATAAGTTAATAGATTATATTCAAAACACCTTGATCACAGAGCATCACGAAGATATAAAAGTAATTCAAACCGATGGGTCTTTGTTAACAGCCTTTGTATGAAGACGAGACATACTGTGTGTTTTAAAATTTTGAAATATTTCAGAATTGTACTGGTACTGGTAAATTTTCAATGATGTAGCACATCTCTCTCAATGTCATTTATTGCTAATCAGTGAAGTGACGGTGCAGTCGGTGTTGTAGGACCCTCCCCCAGGAACCATGTACTGAATCTGTGCCCTGAATTGTTGCCCTGGTGATAGTTATGTTTGTGCACATGGTGCAGTGTTTAATATCCTCCCTTGGTTCTGCTGCTGTACACACATCTAATTGGAGTCAGGTGACTCCAGCTGTTACCCTGCGGAGATACACATGACACATGGTGTGATAGGTTTAAAGTTCCGATCACAACTGGGGTCGAAAGTCCAGTTCAAAAAAAAGCTTTTATTTGGGTGGGGACAAAACATAAACTAAAGAGGACAACGACAGGTTGGCTTGTGTGCTAAAAGATAACCAACCCTACACCTCCATACCCGAAAAAAATTAACAGCATTGCACATTTTTAGCATGTAATTAAATTAGCATATTATTTATATTAGTTAGTATGAATAAGCTATAATTCTTGACCACAGAATTTATAATATACAGCCAAAGGGTAAAACTTTACTTTGGATCATACAAGATTAATTGTCATACCATGTTTATTACATCCCTAAAGAATCCTCTTGTAAAAACATATATTCAGTGACAGTAACGGAATTCATAGTCAATAGATTAATAAAGCTTCAATAAATAATTGACTTGCAACACAATCCAGTTCATAATATCAACTTCGGCTCCTCCGAGTCTGACAAAGCAAATAAAAAGATAGCTATCGATATCTGGTGGTGCCCTGAGCACCACAATCGGATGACAGAGTGAATAATGGCTGCTTAATTAATTATGCAACATAAAATATGCAGTAAATTTCATGACGCCGCCCTTACTATTCATTACTAATCACTTCATAAGTAAGCATCAAAATGGAGACGGATGTGATTTCGTCAAGTAGGATGTGATTCTGGATTAACATTCTTTGTCATTTTAATCATCATTTTAATTAACCAATCATAACCATCTGATGTCATCAGTGTGTGTCGACCAAACCCGTCTCAATCCATTCTTGAATCTTTTCCTTCTTGTAAACCAAAATGTAATATTATAATGTATTTATTAAATTAAATACATAAATGGCATATGTAATACATTACATGCTGTACTGAACAACTACAGTTTAGTTAATGTGTGAACATTTTCCTCGCCTTCGTGACCAAAAATAGATGTGTGTGTGCAGTAAAATGTATTCAGGTGTGCAGGCAGGAATAAAAAGCTAATTCATAGATAGATAAAATGCAGTGATTTAATTAAATGAAGTTTAGCCCCGTTTTATAGTAAGAAGGTTGCTCTATTGCGGTTCTACAGGTTTACCGTTTTCACCGGTTTTTATTGTACATTCAGTTGTACATTAGAGATTGTTTATAATGCACTGTCTAAATTCATCATTGTTTATTTTAGATCATTATAATCAATACAGACTAAATTGACTAATCTGGTCCCTTAACCATCATTAATTATTTTAATACAGTTGTTTATATAGTAATGTTATGTTGTGATCCAATTTTAATATAGGAATTGTCATTGTCAGTTTTTAAAAATGGATTGAGGCGGGTTTGGTCGGCACAAACTGATGACATCAGATGGTAATAATTGGGTGATTGAAATGTTTATTTAGGATCAACAACGGATGTTAATCCCGGATCACATCTCACAACAACCTTTTCAGGCAAGACAGAATATACAATATATGGTATTTGTAATGCATTTAAAAAAATGGTTCCACAGTTTTTTAAATGCTGATGGTAGAAAATACCTCAAACAGCAAATGAAGTTGATGCAAAATATGATGAGTTTTATGTCATATGAGAATAAAAACTGAACAAACAATGACGTTGGCAAATCTGAATTTTAAACTCAATAACAATAACTTTAAACCTAAGCCAATGACATGTCCCCTATGGACAGATGGAGCACAGTTGCAACACACAGAGTATATAAGCCATTCAACCACTGTGTTCATTAAGTTTATGTTACAGCTCCTTATAGGCCTGTGTTTTGACAAGGGCCTCATGATATGATACATATAATGATACATGGGTCACAATACAATATATCACAATATATCAATACAATGCATATTGCAAGGTCGTTTGCGGCTTTATTATTTTGGCTGTACTGTATGTGGCAGATGTTCAGTTGGTTTATAGAGGATTGAAGAGATCTAGACAAGACATAAAACGCTCCTGGCGGTCCAAAAAGGAACTACAACAAGCCCTAACAGAGACACATCGGTTCACAAAACCTACTGCCCCATGCTTTCTGTATAAACATTCTCAGCCGAAATAGCAGACAGGACAGGGTTGTCAACTAAGTTGCTTAATCACTTATGGTCAACAAGATTTTGTTTTATAGCAAGTAGGTGTATCTTTGATGTATATATATTATATATACACTTATAAATATATATATATATATATTTTTTTTTTTTGGATTTAAGGATTTAAGGATTTCGGAAACTACAGCGCTCCAGGTCATTTCATACACAACAGTCTCTAGAGTTTACACAGAATGGTGTGAAAGCAACAAACATTTTGCAAGCAATGTTTCAGCAGGTGACCTCTTTAAAAGACAGAATAGAAAGAGAATGATCAGACTGGTTTGAGACGGAACAACTGTAACTCAAATAAACAGTGTTTACAATCTGGTGAGCAGAAAAGAAGATCGAATCAGGTTCCTCTTCTGTCAACCAACAATAGAAGTCTGATGCTTAGTGCATAGGCTAACTGAAAATAGACAGGTGCTACTCGGATATCTGGCTACAACACGCTAAGATTTCTGGTTCTGGTTAAAAGGAATAAAACCTATTGTAGCCCATGTGGCTCAAGGTTTAATGTTTTGTGCTTACGGAGATGCTTTTCTGGTTACGATGGCTGTAAAAAGTGATTATATGAGTTCCCATATCCTTCTTGGCAACCAGGGAATCAAACTGGCTTATACATCTTTAAACTTTTATTAGTTCATAAGAAGTTTCTACTCAAGTTACTAAGTCTAAACTAAACTTAAACTAGTCCGTCACAGAGCTCTTTCAATTTCTTTCATTTAAATGTTGGATGTGACGGTCACCTGAAGCTCTTGAGACTTTTTTACATTGTAATTCTGGCCCGTTATTAAATGATTACTGCATGAGGTGAGTGGATGTAAAGGTGTCCCTAAGAAAGTGGACAATAAGTGTGTATTGCCAAAATTATTTTACAATTGCTTAATCATTTTACCTCAGAGTTCCATGTCCACTATAGTGTTTTTTCTTCTCACAAAGGTTTTAAAAAGACAAATGTGCTTCTGCTTCTGCCAACTTTTTGGTAAGTTTTCTGGTCTTCTTGTGCTTTATAAATTGTGCTTTTTTTTTTTTTTTTTTGCTTGGGTGCTTTTTTAGTTGGGCTACAAATTTCGCTGAAAACTGTCAACCCTGGGTAATAGCAATGGAGCTGCCTGTAATAAAAAAAATAAGAAAAAAAGTATGTCTATCATTGAGCTGCTTTACTGCAAAGCGAATGATTATATTTTGTCGGCTGCTTTTATGGGGTGACTTTAAAAAAATCACTAGATAGTAGCAGGGGAGCCGCTAGCAATTTTGGACTCTAGAAAAGAATATAAGGTTGGATCCACTACCACACCTGTTACTACTAATAAAACAGATCTCTGTCAGATCTCTGTAGTAACACTCTCTCAAAGTGCCTGGGCCCTTAGAATCGTCAAAATGTTCTACCGCCCCTGGATAGTAGCCTGTAGTACAAGCCAAATGTAAAGGCCTCCCTGCAATGCCTTTAAAACTTATAACTATAACTATAACTACTATAACTATTTGCAACCATTATGCATTTATAGTCAGAAAAGCTTTCATAACAAAAATGATTGAAATTTAGAAATTTTACGTTAGTGTGTAAAAAGACTAACAATAAAGCAATTATGTATTTTGTGCTGAATATTTTTCTATGTTATTCGCATGTCTGCATCATCAGATTTAACTTCCCTGACTTCATTTCAGTGATGTTCCCTTAAGCATAAAACATTTACAAGCATCAAACATTTCATGGTTTTGGACAATTATGCAAACATATGAAAATAAAAATCCAGCAAAATAAACTTAAATAATGAATCTACCTAAAATACAGAAATGTAATATTTTAACAGATTTAATTATTGCACATGCACAATGATTCGTTTTAAAATTGCAAGTGTGCTTAAGATGTTTGAAAGAAAAAGCTGGGTGTATTTCAGCACACTTAGGCACACGCAGCATTACCCGAATGCTCATACATATGGGCAAGTCCTACAAAACAACCTTAATGCAAATCTGTTGTCTGTTCTTCACTATGTAGGATAATTTATAGCACAGAGCCCAGGTCAGGCCAAGACACGTCTATAACAAACCGCACATCACCCACGCAAGTACTAATGAGACTATAAAAATATGGAACTCCTTAAATTCCCTGGCCTTATACAGAAGAAATCTGTCGGCTGATGAGAACCAAAAAATAAATCAGTTTGTTAATAATCCTTAGACTGACTATCTGCAGACACTAACAAGTGTTCTTTATAGTACAAGACCATATCAGAGACGAAAACACAGGTGCTCCCAAGGACATAACTAAAACTGATTTCAAGATCTTAACAGCTTATCAGCAGATTGTAACATAAAGTAAGTAAGTCATTTAACACAGTCTTAGGAAGTTAGTTAAATTGGACATTATATTAAAGGGTAACTGCACCATGAATAAACACCATCAGAGACATTTCACACTTTTTTCCGGCACAAAAAGAGAAAGAAAGAGAAAGCGAGTGAGAGAGAAAGAGAGAGAGGGAGAAAGAGAGAGAGAGAGAGAGAGAGAGAGAGAGAGGTGTTTATTGCAGGATTACTCACACCAATGCTGTTTATGCAGTGGGAAAGCTCAATCCTGTGATGTCACTCGTAACTCAGAGAGCCTGGAATTTGTGGCGTCTTACATTTGCTGTCATTTTTAAAGTCAGTGCTATACCACTTTCTTTTTTTTTATGTATTTCGCTTTTAAAACTTAACAGAAATAACCAGATAAAACTATAATTTCAATCTTTACCAGCCGTAGCCATTATTTTCATCTGAATATTTTCCATCTGGAAAGTGGTAGATCAGTGGTTGAGGTGTTGCACTGCTAATCAAACGAGTGAAGGTTTGATTCCCAGCACCACCATGTTTCCACTGCTGGGCCCCTGAGCAAGGCCTCTAACCCCCAATTGCTCAGTTGTATAAATAAAATACATGTAAGTCACTTTGCCCAATGCCAGAAATGTAAAATGTGATTTTTAAGAAAGAAAGAAAGAAATTTAATTTGGCAGCCTTGTGTAAATGTAAAAGTGTTTAAGTATTTTAATCCACATAATATAAACATTAATTTATTCATCTTCTATTCCTGCTTATTCCCTGGAGTCTATCCCAGCTGTCTCTGAAAGGGCAAAAGGCAGGATGGAAACACCTTGGACAGGTCGCCAGTCCATCACAGAGCCACACACACACACACTCACACTCACTCCTATGGGCAATTTAAAATCACCAATCAACCTAACATACATGCTTTTGGACTGTGGGAGGAAAACGGAGTGACCGGAGTAAACCCACGCAAGCACAGTGCTAACCACTAAGCCACCGTGCTGCCATAATATAAACATTTATACATCTATATATGTTTACAGCAGTAAACATGTATTCATGCGTAAGTGTATGTTGTTTTAGTAGAAGATGTAAAACCAGGTGTTACGTTTCCAATTCTCAACATTAAATATAAGATGCAATTGAAGTATGTTTGCATACGTGTGAATATGCATATAGCAGAGGAGAGAACTCCACCAGATAAAAATAAAATCATGTCAATTCCTGTGGTGCTGTGAAACAGTCTTATTGTCTTATTTCTAAATCCCCTCTTGCAGCCATGCAAGACACTATTCCTCATTTCTCCAGTCATTCATTTTAGGGATCTTTATGTAGCATAAGGCACTGTCAAAGGAGTGTCTAGAAAGAGGTTCACTCGCGTTATGTTTATTTCCTGAACTAAAAAAGGGGTGGATGTTTGCAAGTTTGGTTCACAAATCAGCAAGAATTATAATTAGCAATCACTTCCAGCTAGATTTGAAACAGATCACCATTTCTTCTCGGTTACATCCTTCTGTGAACCACTCCAGTCGGCACAAATAAAAAATTATCACAGTGCGATGAGACTATCACAGATTACAGCAGTCAGATATGACATTGTTTATTAACGTGTCACATGTGTAGTTTTTCCAAAAATGATTAATTGGTGTATTAAACATGACGGAAAGGTGAACATTAGGTAATGCTTCATTATAGGTAATGCATCATTATACCTGTATATTTTATTATTGGGAAAAGGGTTGTGTGTCTATACTCTGAATTTATAGGTCCAATTGAAATGAGTATTTTTTTTTATTTTTATTATTAGAGGTAATTAATAATAATAATAATAATAATCTATTTAACAAAAAAAAACATTAACATGGATACAGGAGTAAAAAGATCCACTTTCCAAGGTTTTTGCCTCTGCTGCCTTTGAATAACCCATTAAATGTCTTTCTTAAAATTAAATATAATAAATAAAGTTTTAAACTTACTCTGACTTTCGAATTTCCTGATGATGGTATCCAGGAAAGTGTTTTGGGGCGCCACGTGTCCGCGTCGCACCGGCATCCTGATGCGCTGGTGTGGATGCAGCGCGTCTCCAGAGCTGAAGCTGAACCTCACGCACCTCTACGCCGCCTGGTCAACTTCATCAGCCAGCCGCGGGGGTTAAAGCGAACCACCCGCTCATCCGAACCAACACACCACCACTTCCACTTTTTATCGTATACAGTTCACCTCTGTTTCCTTTAGTGTGTAAGAAGTGTGTTATAAAGGATAAGATTCTTTTCTCCGGTTCAGGAGGCAGAAGCTGACGCGCGCGACATTTAGGTTCGAATGCAAAACTCTCAGGATGAGCAAACAAACTAAACTGATTCCTGGTTTGAAGGTGTTCCAGTCCCTTATTAAAGCGCTTTGTGGCGTGTGGAGCGTTAGTTGTTAGTTGTGTTGGAGATGTTTCAGTGCGCGCTGGAGCTCAGAACGGCGGCGGCGGGAGCGGCGGCGACACCTCTTTAACCCTTTCCGCTCTGCTGGAAAAGCTACAAAACATCACACCAAAAAGAAAAGAAAAAAAAAGAACAAGATCAGCATCCTTATCATTAATTTTATACTAATCAAACACTGGTTTACGAATTTAATAAACGGATCCTTTGCAATCGGTTTATCATGCAAATACGACAAGGATCGAATATTACGAATATTATTAAAATAATGATTTATAAAATTTGTTAATTAGCTGTAAACAAACTAAAATGTCGATATTCCCAAAGCGTTAAGATGCGTCGTTCTCATCAGCAGGTGTATTATTGTTTAATTAACCGCACCTCTTATTGTTCAGAGGAAATAAAACGCGGCACAATAGTGAAGTATAATAAAGCCCATTTCAATAAAAGGTTAAAAAAAATAGTTCACATCAAAAAACGTCTCCTCACCTCGCTCCCGGCTGCACTGGTGGTCTGTGTGTGTGTGTGTGTGAGCGAGTGTGAGTTTGGATAGGCTACGTGACGGACTTAAAAGGTGCTTTGTTTGGTTGATGGACGCAGCTGTAGGGTTTTCACCGCCACACACACTGTATCTGTTACGTCACCGTGGCGTGGATGTGGGGTTTCCCTCCCGAAACGCTGAGAGGCGGGCTGTGTCCCAAACCATCTCAGTGCTACTGTACCGAACATTAAATAGGCATCATTTCAATTTAATACTTTTATATTAAATTGTGCGCTTTGGGACAAAGCCATGCACATCGGACGTTTTGTTGTTTAATAGACTACTGTTTACAATTATAACAAAACCGCGGTACCATTAATAGTTAAATGATTTAAACTGCTTTTTCTTTTGCCGCTGGTTGTTTTTCCCAGTTTATCCGCAATAGTGCGTTTTTTATTATATACGTAAATATATACGTAAATCAAGGAATTCGTGGGTTTTATTAAGAGTCACCACTAGGGGGCGGTCTGTGCAATCCTCTCTCGTCACTCCCTTATTTAGACAGGAGACCATTAGTGAAATCTTCCAGTCTTCCAGTGACACCCTCCTTCTCATCCTCTAGCCATAAACTCTCTTACACAGATACACACACACACACACACACACACACACACACACACACAAACACATCGACTTAGTTCATATCAAACTAAATAGTATGGACTGACTTAATATAATATATTATCATTTAATGGAATTTAGTGAATTTTTAACAAAATAAAATTTTATTAGCCTTAAAAGACAGCAGAGAGTTTTTATAATGACTATATATTTTCATTAAAGGTGCAAAAAAATGTTACAAATTTTTATGTGGGTACGTCCCACATCACGGCCCAAAGCCATGTGTCCTAAACGCATAAACGTGCACAGACTAGATAACCAGAGACAACCCCCAAAATCCTAAGAGCTATGACCAAAAAAAATTTAAAATAAATAGAAACCACATCATCGAAAATAAACTAAAAACTGAAATAAGCAGTGGGTGATAAGGCAGTTAAAATAATATAACTAGTGATTGTATCTCGGTTTTGTTTTATAAATACTGCGTTAGTGTATTAAACAACAAAACGTCTGAAGTGCACAGCCTGTGTCAGTGTTTTGGGAGGGAAACCTCACATCCATGCAACTAAACAAACATAAAATAGTTGATCTAATTTGTAAAGGTACATAAACTACATAAGCTATGAATTATTACCAAAACACACAACAATCCAATCACTCCATGTTCCTTACAGTTTAAAAGAAATACTGCAACCATGACATCATCTTTCAGACACTTTAACTCCTGTAGTCAAATCCAGCATGGAAACACAACACAGATATTAATTCAGGCTTTCACTTTGTTTTGATATGACCTTTTTTTTTTCAATGAATGTGCTGGTGATGTATTTTGTCCACGTGAACAGAGTGTGCAGGGTACATATGACGAAAGCCAGGTAGAAAATGTTTAGATGGTACATTTTTATAGGATGAAGATTTCTTGGTCCTACACCTTGCATATATATAATATATATAAATATGACAATACATTTAGACCGCTTAACTTAATGATTGCTATCCTAATGTGAGTTTCTGTTTCAACCAGCAGAACAAAAAAGTTTCCAAAGACAGTCACCTATTCTACCTTTAAAATAATGTATATTTTAAAATCACTTGTCAATGCTCCAAAACATTAAATGTAAATTGATATGGAAAAAAATATGACGTACAAAAATTCTATTTAAAAAATGTTGTGGTGAGGCAGCATGGTGGCTTAGTGGTTAGCACTGTTACCTCACAGCAAAACGTTCACGGTTTCGATTCCCGGGCAGAAGCCTTTCTGTGTGGATTTTCCATGTTCTTCCTGTGCTTGGTGATTCTAAATTGCCCATAAGAGTGAGTGTGTGTGGCCCTGTGATGGACAGGTGTCCTGTCCTGGGTATACCCCTTCTGCCTTTCACCCTTTCAGAGACAGCTGGGATAGACTCCAGCAGATCCCCGTGACCCCGAATTTGGAAATAAGCAGATATAGAAGATAAATTAAAGAATGAATAAATTTGTTGTGGTTAAAAAAGGAAAAATATATATATATATATTTTTTTTTTTTTTTTTTTTTAAAACACCATACATCACACTACCCCATTGTTTGCACCGTGTTTTTTTTTTTCATACAACAAAACCCCTATCCATTCTGTCATTTACTGTGTCATCTAAAAGATGAATGAAAAATTTCTTTTCACATGCTTGCTTTATATAATAGCAGAAATAAATTTACTTTTACAACTACACTAGCTTCATGAGTGCCATAGTGTTTATTTTTAATGGTGGTAAATAAAACTGTAGCACTTCCCAAAAATAAGCATGAAGCCTCTGAAGTGAAGATTTTCCTTTGAAATGAAAATGTAATGGCTGCCATATTTGCATTTCCTGAAAAGCCCACAGCACTAATGATCAATCCCTCCACCTCCATTTTCTGTCTAACAAGCTTGTTATGTCAGGCACTTTTAAAGATCTGCAGTCATTAGCGATGTATGGATTCGACTCCAGGTGTTGCAGTGAGTCATGCAGCCGACAGAGAGGGTAAACAGATGTATGGATATGGTGTTAACAGTGTATGTAGCATTTCAGTGAAATGATTAGCCTTCAGCTTAACACCCAAACAAACAAACAAAACATTTCTTATTTCTTCTTATTCTTATTTTATTATTAATAATACATTAGATTTATGATTAATTATATATAAATGCATGGTAGATACAGATATTTTTCTTAGATATCCTTCATAAAAATACACAAACATAAAGTAACAGAAATATCTTTGGTCATAATGCTGAACAGTTCGATTGTGAGGTTTGTCAGTTCTACCAAACACAAAATTATATATATATACATATCTATAATGTAGTTTGTGTGTGTTTAAGACTAAATGAAAAGACATATAAGACATATAACATTAAACCCATAATTTAAAACCTTACAATTTACAGTTGTCTGAAAGCTTCAGAAAGTACTCAGAAATGATTCAGTCATATAATGACTACAAGCTACTTTAAAATATACTGGAGGTGTTCAAAAGATTTAACTTCTTTTTCCTCAGAAGCTGTAAGCAGTTCCCCCAAATGTGCTTAACGTTTGGTCAGATCTCCTCCTGTGAGGAAAAAAAAGAACATTAAAACAGCAGCAGCCAAATGGTAAATCGGGTAACACCTGCTGTTTGTGTATATTAGAGGGAGCTAAACTATGTTACTTCACCCATCCAGCACAGAAATCAGGTAAGGAGTGTATTAAAGTCTTTTCCTAAACATGCATAAAACCTTGCATGGCTTTTATAGCTAACTAAAGCTTCTACAAACATTACAGAGCAGGCATGGCATTATAACACCACACAGCGACAAATGTGAGACATTGAGTATTTGGCCAGGTTATTTCATTAGCCAACGTTATGATGAACTTCTTAATGTGTAATTGCAGAAAATGAAAGTGGGCACCCTGATAAAATTACATGTTTAAAACGCTAAAAAATTCAGAGACGTACAGTTTCTGCAGGATGGTTAATAAAAAAGGAAGAAATAGGTTGTCACGACAACAGAGCATGAATAGCTAAGATAAAGTGGAGCTACAGACTGGGTGTAACGCTGGGAAATGCTCAAATAAAAACCTTGAATGATTTTACTGGGTCAGCTTTGAGACACTTACACAGCCTGCTGGTGTCAATTACAGCAAAAACATGCATGTCATATGATTTAAAGGCAGGATATTAGTGGGAAATCTGCTAGGTCAAGCACCCTCAGAAGGGGCTTTGGGTTATTAGTTCAATATTTTTAGTTACCCAGTAGACAGACATTTACAACAACTAGGAAAACGCTTATACCTTTATAGACTTTTTTTTCTTCATTAGGTATAGTATGTTTAAACTTAGTGGTTTTATGGTCATGTGACACAACAGTGGCAAGAAAAAACTTCCTGACATGAATTTAGGTAGAAACCTTGAGAAGAACCAGACTCAAGGGGAAACCCATCCTCATCTGGGTGACAGCAGAGTGTGGGATTATTATTAGAAACACACTGTATACATACAGTGTACATCTATAGCCAAACAGAAAGATGACAATGCCCCTGTGCACGAAGTCCCTAGGTTTCATTAAGACATGGTGTTTTATGATTGCACAAAGCCTGACCTTAATCACACTAAACACCTTTGGGATGAATTGGAATACCGTCTGAACTGCAGACCTCCTCACCTGTTGTTAGTGTCTAAATAAACACATATCTTAAATTTAAGATCCAAACTACAGTAAAAAGCCTTAATAAAAGTGTGGAGCTTAATCTAACAGCAAAATTTGGACTAAATCTGGAATAAGTTATGTTTGTAATCATCATGTGTCCACAAACGTTTGGCTATATAGTGTACATTTAAATTTTTACACTCGGCAGACACCCTTATCCAGGGCGATACATTTATTTTATTTATACAGCTGAGCAATTGGGGTTTAAGAGCATTGCTTAGGGGCCCAAGAGTGGAATCGAACCCCGATCATCCAATCAGCAGTCCAACACCTTAACCACTAGACTATCTGTGTAAAGTCTTGGAAAAGTGTCTAATTAGTTTCGTTTGTTTTAATGGCCTCACTCTAGTGTGTATTTTTACTGAACATAGTTGTTCAAGCCCCATAACTGTCTATGTCTGGCGTCTCTGTGCTTGTACCCACCCTGACAGCTGGTACACTCGCAACTCTGTATGACCGGCAGCACCACAGGCTCGCTTTCTCCGCTAGAACAATGCAGGCTAAGGAAGCGCACAGGAGTCTGGGGGTCCAGTCTGTAACTGCAGCAGTCACACACGGCTTGTAGATAGGGCTCCTGACACACACGCACAAACACACACATATACACACAGATAAAAAAGTACATTAAAGACAGATATTGCAATAAAAAAGAAGGGAGTGGAGTGAAGAAAGTGAGGAAATATAATAAATAAAGAAGACAGGCAGGAATGCCACAAACAATTTTGGGCTTTATAAAACATTATTAGGTTGGAGCCCCTACCACACCCATTTCACACTGTTACCACTAATAAAACAAATCTTTAGGGGTCACCAAAGTATATGGGCCCTTAGAATCATCTGAACCTGCCTACTTCGAGATGCTCCTAAAGACAGGATGTGGAAGAAAGAAAAAATGACAAAACCACAATAAATAACAATGCAAATAGTAGATTTACGGGACATTTACTTCCATAAATCTGAGCTCTTCTAAAAGGGTGATGTAATTTATTATAAGGCTTAAGGTAAGTGAGTGTATGTTATGATTTAATTAAAAGTCCCGAGGGAAGTATGAATAGGGGAAAAAAGAGGATCAAGATGTGCTTTTGGTGTTAAAACTAACAAACAAGAGATTTATACTGTCACCACAGCTCTGCTTCCTGTAGCTATGGTAACTTGCCAGACTTTCTGAACTGAAACATATTTTTAACAGTTGCAGCAAAGATAGAATCGCCCAGATTAGACTGTTGGCTTGAAAAAAATCTTGCCATAACAAGTCAGATTGAATGTGATATTAGTCAGTGTTGATTTGTGATCCCACACACGGAGATGTAGGTTTGTGTTCACAAGTCATCAATCAAAAGAATAGCTGAGTCGCACGACTTAATTGATCCTGGTCACTACGTGGTCAAAAAAAACAAAAAAAAAAACTATTTACAAACAGAACCACTTGTATTATTGCATGCATTTTGATGTAGCTTTTAATTCAGTAAAAAGTTCTTTCCTTTGCATTTTTCATTCATTCATTAATCTTATTCCCTAATTTGGGGTCACAGGGATCTGCTGGAGTCTATCCCATCTGTCTCTTTGTGTTTTTGCTTTGTCAGTATAAACTAGGTCTGGATTTACATTTTTTAAAAGATATATTTTCGTGCATTTTGCCTTTATTGATAAGACAGAGAGAGAGTTAAGATGGGGGAGGGGGAGGGGGTGGAACTGGAAAGGACCTGAGCCAAAATCGAACAGTACCTCTAGAATGACATCCGTTCCGGACAAACAGCGCCCCCTACAGAAGCTGACCTCCACATTGTCCAGGCGGCAGTCACCCTTGGTGATATTTCTGATCTCAGTGTGGCGTTGACACTGAGACTCCACATCATCTACATGCAGGGAAGAGAAAGAGAGATAACACAAGAAAAGTCTACAGAATAATACGAAATAATAATTTCCTTCTTTTGTTGTTAAATATACACCAGTGTCTATTAGGACTGCACAATCGATTGTTTCAGAATTAACATCGCAATGTCTGTATCAGCAATAGTCACATAGCAAAGTCTGTAATATCAATTCAGAATTATATTTGATATCACCGCAATTCAGAACACATGTGATTTGTGTATTAAATGCAAAGGTTAATAATCGAGTAAAAGTTTATCATTTACACATTGTCTGTTACCGTATTAACATTTCAAACAAGTTTAAAGCATTCAGGCACAAAAAACAATCACTTTTGTAGCTTTAACGAGGATTAATTGTACTTAATTTATATAATAAAGACGATATACTATATAAGACTATATACAGTGTAATTTTACATTTGATTAATACATTTTTTTTTCCAGAAAAAAAACATTTCATTTATATATTTGTTCGATTGTATTTATCGATAATTATAATTCGTGTATCATACACAGATGCCACTTACTTACAAAATTCCGCTAATCATTCTAAAATAAGGAACCCTTTTTGAATAAACCTATTCAAGCCATCTGGTGAAATATTTTTCTATATTGAAAAATATATCGGAGGAAAAACGAATTATCGCAATAGTACTTTTTTCAATATCATGCAGCCCTAATGTCCGTATAGTAGGGTAGCATGAGCTATTTTTTCCAATAAGAAACCTGCTGACACAATGACTGCTCGGACATCTATTCTGTAAAAAAGTGTTTCTGGTGCTTAAAACTTTTCTGTCGAGTCGTCCAGTTCAGTCCAGTTTAAAACCAGGAAACAGAACATGAGGTATGACAATTCTTTACACACACACACACACACACACACCAGAGGCAATAGTGTGCAACAAACTTGTCATCCCTTACACATGGATCTTCAGAAATTGCTGGCAAAGCTCAGCATTTCCACAGAGGTCCAAGAGTAGCACTATTAAAGGTTGATGTAAGACTTTGGCCATTCTTACCTGTGTACATTTTTCTGCAGACAGGGCAACACTGTCCATCCTCCAGCACTTTGACTTCCCCCTGAGCCCAGCAAAGGGGATAAACAAAGCAAATAGCAAAATCAGCAATGAGAAACTCAGAATAACTCATACGTCTTTTCTTCAGTGATGGATCGCAGCAGCAGGATGAGCCATCAGGCAGCAACAGCCTTACTGTTCCTAACTCCAACTGCACCCTGCGCTAGCGCTACTATTAGGGGTGGTGTATGTGTGAGAGAAATATTCTATATTCTACATAATATAAAAAGAATTGTTGTAAGCTGATGAACAATATTTTGATAATATCTCTAAAAATATATATGTATACTCTCTGCATATTCATCCAGCTTTAAATTTAAATTACCTGTTTATACTAATTCTTATAATTATAATAATAATACATTTTTTTTCAGGGCGGCTATGTGTGAGAGAGTAGTTAAAGTTAAACATCCACAAAAATATTTTTAAATCTGATGGCAGGATGATTTGCAGACTTAAACAGAAAAACAGCGGGAAAGTGGTTGAAGTGTTGGACTGCTAATTAAAAGGTTATGAGTTCAATTTTAACTCCTCAACTGCTCAAAACTAAGATAAATGCATGTAGCTTCAGATAAGGGTGTTTGCCAAATGCAAAAAATGTAAATGTAGGCATGATGCAATTAATAATAAATAGCATATAGTTAAATCTATTCAAAAAAGTATTATAATTGTACATTATAAGATAATATTATAGAAAAATCCTGAAAAACACTCCTATTTGTGTATGCAAGGGAGCTGGTTAAATTAATGCAAATAAAATTAGGCAAGTTTCTCTAATCGAAGCGCTACGTGTTATGTATTATTTCACACAAACCTCCATCCATCCATCCATCCTTAAAAACACAAAGATACTCAGAGATTGTCTGCTTTAAAACACAGTTAGTGGCATTTATATTTCCTTCTTTATCTTTTTTTTATCGTTTGGCAACCTTCATGATTCCTGCCTAAATCAAATCTCTATATCTCTCTGCTTTTGTTCCTTGCATAAAGAGATGTCTTTAGATTCTCTCTATCTTCCGATGATTGATAACTTTTTAGATTATTTATTAAGCATGCTTTTCCTCATTGTATTGTCTTTTCTTCACACAGACACACTTTAGGGTCAGACTTTAACAACCTTGTAGCAAAGTTACCATGTTTTCGATTGTCCTATTTGATAACTAATTGTTTACCTTCATCCTCACGTATATTCTGATTATTCTGTGTATAAATATGTCTCTTTTCTGTTAACATTAAAATCGAAGACTTTTCTTTGTACACCTGCATGTCTAAATGATTTCCTCCGCAGTGCTGGGCCGAGACAGCAGCAGCACAACTCTTTAACTCCTGGACTACCAGTTGATCCGAGAAAAGCTATTAATAAGATTATGTACTGTAGATCATAAACATGCATCAACAAACCTCTGTCTAATTTTACTCCAGAATTTGGAGACTCTGCTGCTATTTAATACTATTGTTATTACAATTTATGTTACTAACCTGTTGCCACCAGTTGCAAACTGTTTTTCCAGCCATTTCTCCCAGTAACACTCAATTTGCCCACCTTTTGTTGCCTCCATCACAATTTTTCAAAAATGGGTTTCAGACATTAAATTTAACACCTTATTTTTATTCTGAAATAGTGTGTTTAAACATTTAGTATGTTTTCTATACACTATTGTGAATATAATGTTTTAAACTATGCTTACTGTTCTTTTTTTTACATTTTACAAAGTGTCTCTTAACTTGTACATGGAATTGGGGTTTATTTATTTTAAATGTCCTCATCTGTAGCACAACATCACTTCTGGCGATCGATTTTGTTAACAGTTTGCAGCAAATATATTTTTCCTTATGAAAAATCTGCACATAAAAGACTAAACAAATACAGGGTAAATTTTAAAAGCATTTCTTAATTAATTACCATAATAACCTAAAGAAATAATAACAATTTTTAATAAAGGTCTATTAAGCTAATCACATTTGAATAAAAGGTCCTATGCTAGGAATGTTTAGTAGTAGAACCTTTTTAGTATATAAATAAATCCAGAATTTACTTCCCAAATAATTTCTGATAGAAACAATATAATTTCTTTTGTGTTTAAAATGCAGGCACATGTTTCGAGTCTTTGAAACCCGGTGGGAGAACGACATGTGTTTCCTTTCTAAATGTGGTGTGGAGTAACAGCAAAAATGGCATCTGGGATGCACTGTATGACCAGCGCAATCGCCTGGACAGTAAGTCACTTTAACCAGCAGCATCTGCTGCTCTCAGGGAACGTCTTTCACACTCGGGATACTTTCTGATGCAATTCTTACAGTATAGTTTCAATTATTGCAATTTTTAATGGTGCAAAGCAGCACAGTATGCCAATAACACATAAAATAAATTGGATAGGGACTATTTAAGAAATGCTTTGCAATAAATCGAGCTGGATAAAGTTACAGGTGAATAATTATCTGTAAAGATTCCTGTGGATTTCTCACCTCATCACACAGAAGTGGAGGGCAGCTGGTTTTACACCGCTTTAGGCCATTTACACAATGACAAGTTTGGCATGCTTCTTCCCACTCGAATCCAGCCTGAAATACACACAAACATACGGTACATAAACACACAGTCTAGCCACCTAAAAAATGACCATAGCTTACTTTAGGATTCAAGATGTAGTAGTTTATAGTATAGTGTTGTATATTACAATATTTACCACAACTTACTGTAGACTCCTATAGTATTAATTACAGTGAAAATGTAATTAACTGTGGTATACTGTATATACTGTGGTAGACAAACAAGTATTGAGTTTGTTATAGTATTTACACATGGCTAATGTATTTAGAAATTATTTTTTATTCTACGTAATATACAAAGAAATGTAGTGAGCTGATGAACAATTTTGTAATAATATCTGTATATGATATCTATAATAATATCTGCATATTCATATAGGTGTCTGTTACTATGTATACTCTGCATATTCATTCAGCTTTAAATTAAATTCTTAATAAATTCTTCTATTAATTCTTTAAATTATTCTTATAATAATATATATATATATATATAGTTTTGATATTATAATTATATTATTGTTGATATTATATATATATATATATATATATAGTTGTATATTATGCTCAGTTGTTTATTTGTATCTTATATATTCATTTCTATTATCTTTATCTATTATCTATCTTGATCTGTACTGTAAAGGTCTTCACACATACATTATTATATAGTTGTAAATAAATACTTATTTACTTATTTAGTAATTTGTTTATTTTACTATAGTAGAGTTTTTATAAAAAGCGTGGTAGAAATACCACAACAAATTACAGAATCATTGCAATTTAATATAATATATTCACTATAGTGAAGTTTAAAAACACCACAGTATTTACCACAGGAAATTTTACTACATGTGATTTATTAAAGTTACTCTTCTCTTTCCTTATGCATTCATTATGAACAAAATATGAAAGAGGTTTCCAAATGTATTTCTAGTTTAATTAAGTCCCTTCCATAAACCATACTGTATATTCGTTTGTGGAGATTGCGATTTTATGCATTATTAATAAATGTAATTATAAGAAATGTACTGGAGCGCTATCATCATGAGACCCCTTGAAGGATAAATATACAAAGAAACCAGCAATACAACCAGAGCAGAAAGGAAAATCTGTAGTTCTTCTTAATGGATGGTTCTGTGCATTGCTTTCGGGTGCATGACTGTTTCAGGAAAGTGAACTGATAGCTATAAACCACCAGCTGTAAGATTAAGAGCTACATATTTGCTAAAATGTGTGACTATCTAAGCGTCTGTTTTGATTTGCCTTGAGATGGTCAAACCTGGCAGCATTTTTAAGAGAGAGTGTGTGTTTGTGTATCCACCTCTCGCAGTATGCCATCCTCGCCCTCGCACTGACAGAGAGCAGGAATCACACAGCGGCCCTCGGCATCACGATAGCTCCCGTCCTCACACACGCAGCCTTCTGAGAGCGTGCTCACTTCAGTGCAGTTCAGCGGTTCCGAGCTGTACATGTCCACACACCCTCTGTCACACACGCGCTCTGACTCAGACATGCTCCGTCTCCAACGCTCTCCCTCTGGACACACTACAGAGAAAGAAAAACTTCCTATCTTAACAAACAGTCCCACACACACAGTGATAAAATAAATATATACATGTGGCATACACAACACATACACATCTAATCCTACAATCCTTTAAACTCTAAGTGGTTGAGGTGTTGGACTGCAAACCAGAAGATTGTGGGTTCGATTCCCAGTGCCACAAAGTTGCCACTGTTGGGCCCCTGAGCAAGGCCCCTATCCCCCAATTGCTCTGTTGTATAATTGAGAAAATGTAAGGCGCTCTGGATAAGGGTGCCTGTAAATGTCTAATGCGTATAAAACACATTAATGTGACCTTTTTTTATTTTTTAAAAGATAGTTGAATTCTACCAGATTTTCAGGAAACATATGTGTCATGTTTTTAACCAAAAAGAAGCAAAGCTGTTGCGATGCAAATAGAAGAAGTTTATAAGAATCAAATAATTTCAAAGTAATAATATGCAAAGTTAATATAGTGTATGTATAGATTTATTCACTTCCAGACATTTTAAATCAATCCATGGCCGCACATCAGTTTCCTTTTGTATAGACATTAAATGTACATATTTACACCCCTGAATATACAAACCGAAGGTTAATTTAATTAAAAGACTTTTGAAATCACATAAGCCAATATTTTATTCACAATGGAACATAGATAACATGATAACATAAATAAACAAATGTTTAAACTAGAAATTTTATAATTTTATCTACTAAATGAGATTATTTCAAATTTGATGCCTGCTCCAGGTCCCATTTAGCAAGTTATTAAGTTAATTAACTTTTGTTACATTTGGTTAGGTTTGTAACACAAACTGTTTTAAAAGAAGTAGAGATGCTACACTATGGTAAACGTGGTAAACGGGTCCTGACTATTTTGAGACCTGTAGTAGGCACCAAGTCTTGAAATTACAATACTATTACTTTTTTGTGCATAAAAGTGTAAAATTTTGTTCTGTTTAAACATTTATGTTATTTATGTCCTACTGTGAATAAAATATTGCTCATGTGATTTGAAAGTCTTTTAGTTTTCATTTTTTTTTAATTTAAATAACGTTCTGACGTTTCTGGAATTCGCATTGTAACTGCTTAACATACCAGGCGCCTGTTACATGAGATACTTAACTCTATCCATAAGTTTTACTTAGTGGTGTTAAGATTCTTACCACAGTCAGGTCTTGTGCACATTCTGCTCCTGTGACTGTAGCCTTCACACTCCCGTCCTCCATACTTCCTGTGCTGCACTATAAAGCGACTAGAGTGCTGTAATCCAGAGCCGCACGACACTGAACATGTACTCCACTCGGACCAGCTGCTCCATTCACAATCCACTGAAACAGTAGAAACACACACATCAGAATCACAGGCTATATGCGCTGTTAATAATCTTTAAACTTTTGCACTTTCAAAAAAGTTCATTTTATCAATTATTCTTGTTAAGCTACTGAATTAATTATATAAATGAGTAATAAAGACCGTGCTTTAGGGGATTTAGTGGTCTGGGGAATTGAACCCACAAATTTTAAATCAGCAGATCAACTGAGTGCCCACTTTTAACAGCTGCTTGAATTTTATTAGATTTTTCTTCATTTTAAATATTATTTATTTATTTATTTATTTATTTTATTTTAAATCGCTGTTGTTGCTCCTATACTCTGGAATTATATGTCATAATGTAGCTTTTGATTCTTCTTTAACAACTGTTAAAACATCTAAAAAAAACATAAGGAATAATGCTTAGTCATCATTATTGCATGGCTGTTGAATGCATTTAGACACTTTTGTCAGCGAAAAGTCAGAGAAAGTTACCGACATTAATCAAACTTACCTATGTCTATTTGCATAATAAAAATTAATTAAAAAAAAAAAACCAAACAAACAAACAAAACCTTCAAACGTCTCCAGCATCAGAACACTAGTGCCTCAAATTAAATCGGAAAATTGATGGCTGTGGCTCAGTTTTTCAATAATGTGAATGTAGAGTTGCTTGATCATTTATATAATAAATGCATCCTGACTCTTAAATGATAGCAGTGATGTAGCATACAGTATAAATAGACAAAGATGCTAGCACTCTCAGCATGGCTATTCTGGCAGCTCCTAAACCTCACTTAAATCACCTGTGTTCAGTATTCGCAGGTTAAGATCTGCAGTAGATGGGTTTGTTATGTTATAATGTGTTGTAATATCATTATTACTCTATATTTGTTTATACTTGCTCAAGATACGGTCTAACACAGGGATGGGCAATCTTGGTCCTGGGAGGGCCGGTTGTCCTAAAGCGTTTAGCTCAAAAACCCTAATCAAACACACCTGAAACCGATTAATCAAGATCTTGCGAGGTATACTTGAAACTTACAGCTAGGTGTGTTGAGGCAAGTTGGACCTAAACTCTGCAGGACACCAGCCCTCCAGGAACGAGACTGCCCACCCCTGGTCTAAGATATTAGGGTTATTCACTAAAAATCAGTATATATAAATAAGTAGCCTTATTTAGTAATTAATTTCCTAATAATTTAAAGCATATACCCAATATTACCCAAGATTATTTGTAATTTTGTATTTATATACCGTGACCCTGACAAAGCAAGTGACAAAGAATGTATAAATCCATTTTGCAAATGCACAAATTAATAAACACAGTCTTTAATGGATGCCAAAAAGTGAAAATCCAATCCTGGTGGTTGCAAATCTTAGTTGGAAATTTTCGTGTCGGTATATAAGACAGTATTCCGTATCTGCATAATGTATTAATTAGTATTCAGTTACACGCTCACTATGCACAGACATACTTAGTGTTTTTTCTTTAGTAAGTGGGTTTACTATGTTAATAAGCATGTAAATGTTGTTTTGGATTTGCTATCATGTAAAAGTACGGGAGCACTGGGGAGCATCAGTCACTAATCACGAATCCTCGGAACAGTTGAATACTCCTCATCAAATACGCTACACGATTATCGCATCATAAATGCATAAACATTGTCACACAGCAAGTGAAATCACAATTAGTGAGGTATTTTTTTTAATGAATTCGCAGGTTGATATAAGACTTCAGGGTTATCCACAACAATAGTTGTTTTTCACAAAGTTGCTTATGTTATACATTCAAGTAAATGAAACAATGCCTTTAAAACGAATCCTGGGATCGCAAGGAAAAAACATGCATTCAGTTTTGACCACAGAAATCTTTGAAAACAAAATACTAGTGATTCACATATCTTTTTGCACAATTGACATGGAAAATTTACACACAGTAAAACACAATTGTGCAATAGCATGAGACAGTGACATTTTATTATGTTAATCGCATTGGATATAATCAAATGAACCCCAATCCCTAACAAGTATTTTTTTTCTAACAATCAGTCATTGACTCACTCAGACTGTTAAAAGAGTGATCATTTTTAGTGATGGGCACTATAGCTGCCTATAACTAACTCAAGCCTGCCTGCCCTAACCCAAGCCTCAATAAGTCCAGTGTACAAAGTGTACAAACTAACTACTATATATAATCTCTGATCCATTTTTACCCCATCCCCTCTCAACATCCTCTTAGTGCCCACATGACATATCACAGATATCCGCAATCGATAAGCTCTCAAAATATTCCCAATGGAAAAAAAGGATGAAAACAACAGACAGCAAGTGGAAATCATTACCAAGAATTGCAGAGATGTGGTATAATGGTCCCAGGGGGAAATTCGTCCTGCAGGAGGTCCAGTGTGACATTGGCCAACTCCAGCGGCAGAGATGATGAAGAACAAGGGCACTCGGAGAAGGGCATGCATGATCCATTAAGCATTACCTGCATGAAAATAAAACTTTTGTTTTTTTTACTACTTTTTTTTATCTCTAATTAATATTACCATGTGTCTGGAATAAAACTTTAGGACAGTAAATAGCGTTTCTATATTTGTCTGGGGGTTCTGCATACATTTCTTTATACTTATTGCTATAAAGATTTTAAAAAATGTATGAAAAACATTCTACAGTTTCTGGATTGTGTGAGCACTATAGTAGTCAGTCATTTGCGACTGAATATATAGATGCCGCATTCCGCTCTACATTAGATAACGTGGCTCCAGTTAAAAGAAAAATAATTAAAGATAAGAAACTCGCTCCATGGTATAATGAACACACACGCTCTTTAAAACAGAGCGCCCGTAAACTAGAACGTAAATGGCGCCAAACTAGATTGCTGGTTTTCCAGGCAGCATGGAAAGAGGGAATTCTAGCTTATGAAAAAACTCTTAGTGTAACTAGATCAACGTATCTTTCTAACCTTATTGAAAATAATAAAAATAATCCTAGATTTCTATTTGACACCGTCGCAAAATTAACTAGGAATAAGACGACCTCAGAAACCTGCACCATAACTGCGTGCAGCAGTGAGGATTTCATGAACTTTTTTGATAATAAAATTGCAAACATTAGGCAGAAAATTCACGCTCTAAAACCAGACCTTTCAAATGATTCTGATGAACGATTAACCGCATTAGATCAGAACTTAGAAAACGTCACTCCTCTGGAAGAGAAAAACCTAATCGCACTCATCTCGTCCATCCTTGCACTCTACATTATTCACTTAATCAATCCAAACCGTGTGATTACATTGTCACTTAACTGTTTTCTTTCTTTTTGTCTTCCTTTCCCTCTCTCTCTCTCTCTCTCTCTCTCTCTCTCTCACTGTTGAGTTACATATGCCACAACGGAGCTGCCGGTGATCCAGACCCCACCTCCAACCCGGCCCTGTTGGACCCTTCCCTGTGACCTGCCCAGCGGATGATGCATCACCAGGGTGATCTAGGACGACCCACTTCGCCATAAAGACGTTCCAGCTGCTCTCTAAGGACTAATGATTTAAGTTGCTCACACACACACACACAATGTAACCTCATAATCCCTGCTACCTGTTTTCACCCAAATGAGGATGGGTTCTCTGTTGAGTCTGGTTGCTCTCAAGGTTTCTTCCTATCTCATCTCAGGGAGTTTTTCCTTGCCACCGTCGCCCCCGGCTTGCTCATCAGGGACAAACTGATTTCTGTTTCATTCTGTCTCATAATTTCTTCAATTGTAAAGCTGCTTTGTGACGATCACCATTGTAAAAAGCGCTACACAAATAAAACTGAATTGAATTGAATTGAATTGAAAGAAAATAGGATTTGAACTAAAGGGTGGTAGGAACACAAGAGGTGCTGAGGTGCATAAGAGGTGTTTGGGTCATGGAATATGACTTATTAGATGTTTTTAATGAGAATGTGTTTGTTCTCTAGTAATTGGTTTGAGAACTAAGGCATTGAACATATACATTAAACATTTACATACATACATTTATGGCATTTAGTAGACGTTTTTATCTATAGCAATTTATCACACTAATACACCAGAGTAAGTGGGGGTTAAATGCCTTTCTTAGGGGCCCAACAGTGGTAACTCAGTGGTGCTGGGGATCAAACCCACAATCTTCTGATTAGCAGGCCAACACCTTAACCACTATGCTACCACCTCACCCAATGTGTATAAAGCTGTTGTTAAAAAATGGGGTTAAATGTTAAGATGTTGTATTAGGCAAGTTTTTTTTTATTAAATAAGCTAGCTAAAAAATCTATTATAAGGCATTTGGACTAATTATAGAACTGAGCTATACTACTTTGGTTGAGCTTAAAGCTGTTTTGTTGAATTTGTGATAGGTTAAATGGTACATTCCGAGGTAGTTAGGGTTAGGAAGCTCTTTTGGTTCTTGGTTCTGAGGTGCATTTTGGATGAGTATATAGCTGTTCTGAGGTATTTGGTTTAAGCAAAAAGCGTTTGGGTTTAAATGTAATGCAATTTTAAAAGCAGACAGTTTTAGTAGTGTTGGTATCAATAGTTAATATTAATCGTATTAATAGTCTAAAGCTATTATATTGTATGTATAAAGCTCTAAAGCTCTATTTTAAGTTGAGTTTGGTTAGTCGAGTTATTTTTATTGTTTTGTTACTCTGTTTAATTTAAATAAATGGCATTGGGGCACTAAACAACTCGTATCAGCAAAGTCTATTACATCATATACCATTTTTACAGGTGTGTGAGATTTTTTTTGTTTTTATAGCAGTTACTTTTCTAGTTTACCCTGTTAAAAAGTGTAACTGACGTCTAATGTTGTGTCCAGAGTAAGAACCTCAGGGACTTTTGATCAAGTGCTTATATTTAGTTTTTATGTGGGAAAAGTTGATGGTATTCGATCCCACTTTTTTTTAAACAACAGTCAAATAGGGTTTTGAAAAAATATTAATAAAATTGTTAAAGGAATCCAAGTTTCTACTTTAAAACCTATACATATTAAACATATTAACAAAATGAATGTAGACTTTATTGTTGTCACATATACAACTCAGTAAAATGGTTTTTCCCGTTCTATTTATATTCATGTTGGATTTAAATATGTTTGAAAGGCTGTTCTTACCATTGCTGGTGGGCAGGAACAGCCAGGGGTGCAGGGACCTGCTACACACTGGCTATCAGGCCAAAGATCCTGGCAGGAAAATGGGCATGAACCTGCACACAGACTGAACACCTGACCCAGAGGACACTCTGGAATATGGAAAAAAATGAGAGGGGAAAAACATTATTAAGAATTATTTTGCTTTTTAAATTGAATCTTTGGGATCACCACTTGCTATTTTATTATGATGAGAAAATATGATAAAAATCCTAAGCATTTAGGTTTAAAGCTTAGTGCTTAATAACTGTTATAAATCAAGCAGCGCTCCCACTAATACTCTTGAGGAAAACATTTATTTTTTCATCTTACAGCTTTAAAATTGGTTTGTCAAATAGTGGTGTGTTAGACTAACACTACAATTTATAAAAATGGCAGTAGCTAAAGACCTAATTTCTCTAAGGAATGAAGGAGACAGAGTGGTGTAGAAAGGCCACTTTACTAAAGCTGTTTTAGACAGAAAGGTCAAACACACAAGTCAGTAAAGTTATCAGAGTCTCATTCATGAGCTTAAAACACAACCAGACACATGAATCAGTTAGTGAAATCAATTAGTGAAATTTCAGTGTTCATGTTTATAAAAGAATATTTGTTTAAAGTTCATTTATACTCAGACCATTTCAATTTTACTGGGCTGGTTGAAAAATCTAATTAGGGTTAGGAAGCTCTTTTGGTTCTTGGTTCTGAGGTGCATTTGGGATGTGTATATAGCTGTACTTAGCATCTTAACCATTTGAGCCACCACTGCCCCTAAAGGGGCTGATAATAAAATTACTGTGCTATCAAAATCCCAGCAAATCTGGGTCCTTATCAGTGTTTAAACTTGTGTATCTGATGTACTGATTCACAACCAAAAGAGCTAAATCACAGATGAATATGCACCAAAGGGTTATTCTAAAATAACAAATTCAGCCCTGCGATGGGTTGGCATCCTACCTGAGCTCTGTTTCTGCATTACACACAGTGCTCCTAGAATAGGCTCACAATCTTGACCAAGATATAATAGTAATTAAAGATTATTAAATGAATTCATATAGAATTACTGAACCACTTAGATACCAGGTTGGTGGTATGGGTTAAAATCTATGGAACATGAGATAATGATGATGATAATAATGATGATGATGATGACTATGATGATAATTATGAGTATGCAGTTGTTTCCGTGTGGAAGTATCTGTGTAAATGAGAGAATAATATGATACAATAATAATGTGCACATCTTTCTCACCAGGCAGGCAACTGTTGGTGTTACAGGCAGTGTGTTGCTCAATAGAAGTCGAACAGGCTTTTCCTCCAGGCTCAGATTGTTGAAGAATAGTCTTTCTGCGTACTGACACTCCTCCACCGCAGGAGACACTGCAGTCGCTCCAGGGGGACCACTCGCTCAGCACACAGTCAGCTAACAGAAACCAACACTTAATACATACACTATATATAGATTTTATTACACTTTTTTCTCACTTTGGATGAGGGAATCCTCTCTCTCTCTCTCTCTCTCTCTCTCTTATATCTCATATATATATATATATATATATATATATATATATATATATATATATAATATATATATATATAATTACAGACCTATACGTTAATGAAAAAAAAACAAAATATAGCTGCAATCACAAGCAGAGAATGTTGCTTTGACAGCGGACCACTGGACATCTGTAGGCTCGAATAATTGCTTGTTAGGCATGTTAAACAAAATAAAAAGTGTATCTGTAATTTTACTAAAATGGTGCGAATATTTCATTTTTTCATTCATTTATTCATTTATTCATTCAATCATTCTTCTATACCCGCTTATTCTCTAATTCAGGTTCACAGGGATCTGCTGAAGTCTATTTCACCCGCCTCTGAAAGGGCAAAAGACAGGAGTCGCCAGTACATCACATTTAGAATTACCAATCAACCTAACATACATGTTTTTGGACTGTGGGAGAAAACCGGAGTACCCAGAGTAAACCCACGCAATACTAAAATATAGTAAATATCATAAAGCTAAAAAAATATAATTAAAACAGTAATTACATACACATTATAAATAAATTGTAAATTGTTTTATTTTTTATTTAATGTAACGAAAATTCAGCCTGCAAGAAAAACAACACAGGTGGACATTGAATCTATAATGAATAGGCTTTGTAGCATGTCTCTGTACCATCAAGAAGAAGACATGGTGTGTTACGATTGGAACTGGAGTGTCTTGCACAGAGCCCTGACCTTGACGCTATTGAACACCTTTGAGATAAACTGGAACACTGGCTGCACTCCAGATCTCCTTACCTGACATTGGTGCCTGATCTCACTAATACTATTGTGGATAGATGAGCAAATCCCCACAGCCATGCCCCAAACTCTAGTGCAAAGCTTCTCCAGAAGTGTGAAGGTTATTGTATGAGTAAGCGCGAGACTATATCTGGATTATGATGCTTAAAAAACACATATTTTTTTGGTTTTAACGGTATACATTCTTTTTGATTAATAGTTCTCTAAAATCCTAGCTTCTCCAACCATTAGGTTGACCCCTTAATTTGTTTTAGATATTGATTGGGTAAGAACCTGTGGCATATGATGCAGATCTCTGTGTGTTGTGCAAATATAGAATGAATCAAACCTGGACATGCAGGCAGAATGCAGTTTTGTCTTTGAATGGTCTCTTCACAGTTGGGGCCACCGGGTGTGTGCGTACAGGGACGTGTTCTTGTCCTTTGTCCTGTTCCACATGATACTGAGCACTCACTCCAGGGACCCCATACCCCATACGTAGGGCAGGGCTGGTCAGTACACACCAGTGTCCCATTCACACACACACTGCAGACATTTAACATCAAACACAAAGCATTTAGATTCAAATTCTAAGCAATAAGAATGTGTTTATTTTAAAAGCCCAGATTTTACTTGTTTATTATTATTATTATGTTTATTATTATTTATTTTATTTCAGCTTTAGTGGCTATTATATGGCTAGAAGCTATTATACAGTAAGAAATGATTAAAATACATTTTATAATATATATTAGAATAAAAGAGTTTGATTACAATAATATATGTTTTATCTCCTCTTGCCATAAAATAGCCATTAAAGCTGCATTAACACAAACCCTTTAGTGTTTCTGCTGGCGTTTGCTCTTACCAGGTGTTGCACTCGACTGTAACATTCTGTCCTGGCATAATTTCCAGTGTGCCATTCTCTATAGGAAGCCCACAGCGACATGCTGGCACTCTCACACACTGCCGGTCCTGCAGCAACCAACCGTCAGGACACCTACAACCTGTAGACATAAGTAAACAAATTGAAAAGATAAATTGCGGCTTCGCTCACTGTTAAGACCTCGTTATCGCTGTTTTTTAAAATCATCACTTACAAAGAAATTATTATTGTTTTAATTTTGTATTTTATAAAACATCAAAAAATTTCCTTAGAAATCCACGGACATAAATATCTGTGTGTGTGTGTGTGTGTGTGTGTGTTTTAGAAGGAAAGACTCAGAATGTGTAACCATGCTTATTAAAAATGATAAAGGTTTATTAGTGTTCCTATAATGTTGTGGTGTTTGTACCTGGGTGACAGACTCCCTGTAGACACTGTACATGCTCCCACAGGTCAGCACAGCTACGTGGACACTGATTGGCACAGGAAGCCTCATAGACCCGCCCCCTGTCTTCGCAGCGCTCGCCTGTGTGCAGAAAACAGAATCTTAATAAACTTTAAATTAACATAACACTAATCCTAATGTGTGACTTGACATTTTAATATATATGCATGATTAAATAAATGTACACACATCCATCATTTCATGTAAAAAATGTGCCTTGTATGTGTGTGTGTACGCTCATACTTGGACAGAGGCCGGTGTTGCAGCTTTGTGATTGGCTCTGCTGCCTTGTACACTGTGGTCCGAGGGTTGTTGCTAGGGCTTTTCGCTCACGCTGACGAAACCCTCCACTACATGGCTCCTGACACACACTCCATGGCCCCCATTCACTCCACTGACAAAGGTCTACAGATGGCAATACATCAACAACATCACACACTTCATGATAAAGTTAAAATTTAATTAATCAATCAATTAATCAATAAATACAATTTTTTGTAATTCCCATCATAGGACAAAAGCATCACAGGACAAAGCATCTATATAACCCCAGACACAGAATTTTTGACAAAAGGTCAAGGGGTTTATTTTGTCCCCTGTCCTTTTGTAGTGACTAATCTGTGTATTAAATACTGCAGCATTTTATATTGTGGAAACTTAGTAAGGATTTTGTTACTGGAAATAAAAACTAAGAAAAATAACCTAGCATTTTATTTTAAGCTTCCCCGGCAAGATTTTCTGTTTTGTTGCTTTTACAAAAGTATAAACCAGCAATCAAAAACTTACTAATGATGAATGTGTGTGAATTTACAAAATTTGGCAGATGCTCTTATCCAGAGCTACTTACATTTATCTCTTTTATACAGCTAAGCAATTGGGAGTTAAGGGGCTTTGCTCAGGGACCTTTAATTACTACTGCACTGCCACTTCTGTACTTTGCACTACCTTATCATTATGCATCTTTGCACCATTTATAACTATCTATTGTTACACCTCTATATTCTATCCATATACCTTCTGTACATTATTTACCCCCACCTCTGTAATTATCAACCTCATACCCTATTTATTACACTGATATTTATTGTAAATAGACCACCTATGCACTTCCGGTTAGATGCTAACTGCATTTCATTGGCTCTGTACATGTACCTTGCACAATGACAATAAAGTTGAATCTAATCTAATCTAATCTAAAGGAGGCAACTTGGTGGTTGGGAATTGAACCCCGATTTTCCAGTTAGCAGTCCAACACCTAAACCCTGCGCTTAATCACTGCACTACCACATTGTGAAATTTAGATCTTTTGCACTATAGTATATAGTTTCAATAACTACAGACGTTCTTAAATTGAAGTGTGGTTCCTTTTAGTATATTTTGTTTGGCTTAATCAGCAGCAGCAGTCTATTTTAATTTGGAAAAAAAAATGCTTATGCGAATTCCACTTTGTTTATGACACACTGTGACAGCTGGTGTCTGATTACAAACAGAAATGTTTGGGCTTATGTTCACACAGCTATCCAAAAATTTAAACAAAGCTGACACCCGGTGTGTGAAGGTTTTACTGGACAAACCAACTTTTCCATTTAGTCTGTGGTTTTGATATTGCATGGATGAGACAAACCTTAAGAAACTAGAGAATAACAAATCACTGTGTAGGTCTAGTGTTTGATAAAAACGGTAAGATAAAACTGCATACCAAGAAGTATGCATCCATCCATCCATCCATTTATTCATTCATCCAGACTACGGCGATCTCAGCTGCCACTTGGCAAAAGGCAGGGGTACAACCTGGACAGATTGCCAGTCCATCGCAGGGCCACATACAGACAAACAGGGAAATCATGCAGACAGCACATAGGAAGACCCTTGCAGGGGATACAAACCTGGGAACTTCTTGCTGTGAGGCAACAGTGCTAACCAGTAAGCCACCGGGTTGTTCTTCAATTTGTTTCAAACATAAGGTAATTATTGTGCTTTTCCAATTAGATTAGCTATTATTTTTAATGTGCAGTTTCAGTTTTCTCAATAGAGGCAAGGTTCCCAATGCTGTAATTAGAAATTGCATTGATCTAAAACCTATTATAACTCAGTTATTCGGCCGATATTAGCAACAAATGGTGGATCAGACATCATATATTAAAGTCAAAGAAATTAAAAATGAAGAAATAGGCTTAAATTTTGAATTGATACATTAATAGGTATCAAAAATTAAATGGTATTCAAGATATTAAATTTTTAGATTTAATAAGATTTAAGGTACATTATATTGCCGAATGTTTTTGGACACCTGACATTCATATCCATGTGTGTTCTTTAAACATTTTATTCTAAAGTTATTCTTACACCCATTTCCCCATGCTTTCCATTGGATTGTGTTGGGTGTGACTATAGGGATTTGTTCATTTAACCCCAATAGCAAAGGTGACATCAGGTACTAATGCTGGGTTAGGAGGAGTTCTGTCAGGGTTCAGGCAGTGTTTTAGCTTATGCTGGAGGTGTTTAGTGGGGTTGAGGTCAGGGCTTTGTGCAGGACACTTAAACTCTTTTACCCAAACTATATCACACCGATTTTTCATAGAGCTCCTGGGCTTTGTGTCATGCTAGAACAGTCCAGTGTGGGCAAATCTTGATGCTACGACATACAAAAGCATTGTACACAACTGTGTGCTTTGTAGGTGTCAACTGTTGCCAAATAATGTATTTCTGGTTAGAACTTTTGTCCATCATGTATATATATATATATATATATATATATATATATATATATATAATATATATATATATATATATATATATATATACATGATGGACAAAAGTATATATATATATATATATATATATATATATATATATATATATATATATATATATATATATTACTTAGAAATAAATTAGAATATGAAGTTTCAGTAATATGAACACTGTAAATGATCACCTTTGCAGACATCAGGTTGAGAGCAGATCCTCTCCTCCTTCATGGGTTTGGCACACTCCCCCTCGCTCTCATTAACCGGTAACCCAGAGTCCACATCCAGACAAGTTCGGTAGCGCCTCTGCACTGACACCAGAGCCATTTCAGATATTCCTAAACCTTCACTGAGAATTTCCCCATTACCCATAGCCGAGTCAGAGTGAAGGAGAGAGGACGCAGGAACACATGGAGAACAGGAGGTCCACTCTGACCACTCACTGAGTGACACTAACAGAATAGTAAATAAAGTGTGGGTAAGAAAGTATGTGACTTAATATCACTTTTTCAAAACGTTTTAATTTTTTATACCCTTGCATTCTCGAGAATCACACTGCAAAGTCCCGTTATAGCACAAACTGAAATACAAGACAAACATATAAAAATATTAGCGAGCTCTTACACCTTCAGATTTAACAGCAACATTAGTATAAGCTGAGTATGGATAGTTTTACCATGTTCTACAGCCTAGATTTAGCACCCCACCCTGTGGGACAGCAACAGGGACAGGTGAGCTTGTGTTCTGCTGGACCAGGTGGACACAACCACACTCTTCTGGAGGTACACACGTCCCATTCTGTTGCAGTAAACCCTGCAGGCATCCAAAGACACAGGTTAACGGCAGGAAAAGCCAAAAAACAATTAGGCTGTACAGTGAAATATAGATTTAAGAATTTTTTTAAATCTGCTATGTGTCATGATAAAAATATTTCAGTAGGGTTTAACGCCTGCTACACAAATATCCACAATTCTAATTATGATTATGAAGCCTAAAAACCTGTAAATTTGGATCTGACTTATAACAAAGGTCTGCTGGCAGCTGTTTAACTTAATACAATACAAAGTTTTTTTCTGACCTGAGGGCAGTAGCAGCCGTCTGTACATCCTGACTGCCCCATGCAAGCATTCAACTGCCCTTGCAACGCACACTGCTTCTCACATGGAAAACCACAGTGCGGATGGAACGGTTCCATACACTCTGAAACACACACACACACAGCATACAGGATAAGGACAAGCACATTTGATAGCAAAGGTTACACATATATCTGTTTTACCATATGGACAATATGGTAAGATAAAAAAAAATACAGGGCAAAGTTTTAGTGACTTTAACTTTAAAGTCAATCACACACACACACACACACACACACACACACACACAGACACACACACAAGCTCACCCTGGCACTCCTGAGGTTTGCAGGCCCGGCTCTGCTTCTCGATCTCTGTGCAATGCTGCCCTATAGTGGCCAGTGCCACTGAGACCCGGTAGCGCTGCTGCCACTGAGACACACAGGAACACTCTGTCCACTCACTCCATTCAGACATGGGGCATTCTGTAAGAGAATGAAAAAGAGAAAGCGGAAAAAAGAGATCATTTACTTAAATAAAAACACAATAAACTATTTTCTATATTGTTCTTAATCTAACTTAGCTGAGTCACCGACTGTCTGCAAACAATGCTTTAAGACCTACCTTTTCTTGAAGTACTTAAACTAGCAGTAAGACATTAAAAAAAAAGATGTGTGTATGTGTTAACTCCAAACAGAGCATCAGATTGTATGTATTTTTAGTCTGTGACCTAGTAATACAGAACCTGTAATATTATAAATTAGAGGGTTTACCAATAGACATTTATTTTAAGCAGCTTTACAGTAATCTGGCTGTGAGTAAGCAAGATTGGAGTGGCAGTGTAAGAAATCTTATTAGTAACTAACTGTGCCTACTCGTTGCCAACCAGTACAACCCATTTACCAACGCTACGCCCCTGAGCAAGGCCCTTAATTGGTCAATAATATAAATGAAATAAATGTAACTTGTAGATAATGGCATCTGCCAGATGCTGCAAATGTAATCTAGGTGCATCTTTTTCTAGATTTATATTTACTGCTATAAATAAGAGGGGCGATAGCTTACTGGTTAAGGAGTTGGACTGTCATTCGGTGGATTGTGGATTCGATTCCCAGTACCACCAAGCTACCACTGCTGGGCCCCTGAGCAAGGCCCTAAACCCCCAATTGCTCAGTTCTATTATGAAAGTATATATTATGAGTAAGTCACTCTGGATAAGAGGGTCTGCCAAATACTATAAATGTAAATGTAAAATAATTACTGTGGATAGGTAATGTAAACAAGTGTGACTTTTTACACATTTCTGTGTGTTTAAAGGATGTTTACTTCCTGTACGCAAGAGTCCTGAAATAAACACTAGACACAATTTTTTTTAAAGCAGCAGTTTTTAAATAAAGAATGACATAATCATCAAGGATTAAGCACAAATCCTAAGGATATCTATGCGATAATATGTTATTTCTTTTAATTCTGCTCCATAAATGGTGTTATCAATGGTGCGAACTCACCAGGGCACGGCCTCTTGTAGCACAGGCGAGTCTCCTCGCCGTGCTGGTCTGCCTCTGTGAAAACGGGACACGCATAATCACCTGCCTCCTCACACAAACAATGCCTGCGTCTGGATGCCACTCCAGCACCACAGCTTCGTGAGCACGAGGTCCAGCTGGACCATGGACACAGGTCATCTGACAAAAGGACATGATTTGCATATTACTCAGCAACAGAAGTCACTGCAGTTAAATATTTTAAAGGGTTTTAATTTTATTAATCATGAATTCTAAGTGTTTACATATAACTCTGTGTGCATGTTTGGGTGATTGTTGTTTTGGTTGTTTAATATTAAGATGCTGTTAAAAATCCCCAACTGTAGCAGCATCCCAACATAAAATATTTTCCCACAGTCATGCAGATACTGGAGGTGGACAGATAAGCAGCCCTATGTCCACTTTAGCACATGTAAAAAAGATTTTGTTACCGAGACAGGGAGAGGCATGACAGTCTTGCAGCTCTCTCTCTGCACCAGGACAGTGTGTGCCGTTGTTTCGGGGTGGAGGGTTAATACAGGCCCGAGTGCGGATCTGATTTCCTCGACCACATGTCACAGAACAGTCAGACCAAACAGACCAAGGAGTCCAGCCTCCATCCACTGCATCCAAAAGTAAAAAAAAAATTCTATTTAACAAAAAACTAGCACTTGTAGTATTAATTATTAAATTGGAATAATATACCTTGTAATAGGATAAGTTTCTTATCACTTAGGTTTCTAAAATCTGTCTTTCTATTACAAAATCACGCATAAAATGTGTTTCAAAAATTATAATTAAAGTGTAAATCTATTGTTGAGAAAAAAAGAATGGTAAAAAATCTAGACATGTTTGTGCAACTACAACTAATTCTGATTAGTTATAAAATCATTTTAGGTTGTACCGACCTCGACAGTAAATATCCTGGCAATATTCTCCTTCTGGAACACATGTGCTGAATTGAAAGACAAAAAAATAGAAAAAAATAGAAACAGATACCACATAAGCAGGTATATTTGAACTTTGCATCCAACTTTACGGTAATTATCCACCATCATTCACAGTTTATACAGCATCAAATTCAAATTACAGTTGGAAAAATCTTAAATAACAATAAAGAAGAAAGGGTTATAACTCACCATTGCTTACATTCTCCTTCTAACCATGTGTCACCAACAGACAGCGATTGGTTGATATGGAGACACAGGGGTGGGCAGCGACCTGGGTCACATGGCTTGTGTTGAACTTCCTCAAACTGACAGTCGGCATCTGGAGTCTTGGGAATCAGTGACCTGAATTGACCATTTTTCATCATTCATCTATCCATTTTTAGTATCTGACCCAATCCTTTCCTGTCCAGTACTGTCTCTCTTTCATGTCATCTTTCTTTATTAATCTCCAGTCAGAACCTTTTCATCTGTAACTCCTCACCTGAAGCGTGTTCTCTGTCCTGCCCCACAGGTAACGCTGCAGGAGGCCCAGCTGGACCACGAGCTCCAAAAACAGCTGCTTTCCGCTGCGCAAGTGTGGTTAGTGCAGGCGAGCACTCCGTCTGCGCAGCTGCAGTTGTTGCAGTCGACTTGGTGCTGACTGCCTGCAGCCCAGTGTTTCCCGAGTGCATCGATGCAGTCACACTGCCACAGCTTTACACACACTCCCTCCTGCTGCAACTCACCTACATGCAGGCATGTAATGTTCATTTTGTTAAATGTCAGCTTTCAACTTATATAACTGCATAATTAAATCGTGGAGATTCCGGCAAAGATTCCTATTAAAAAAATCACATTAAAAGGTTAGGTTTTTTGTTCTTCCACAGCATTAGTGATTTATAAATCTAAATAGGGCCAGTGTGGATGCAGTGATGTAATTTTTTATTCTAATTAAGCAGGAACCATAGTTAATTCCACCTGTTTAATTAGCGGTTGTTGGCTTTTAGTAGACTCTCTAAATATCTGAATAAGATTGGACAACAGTTTAATAGAAGTTTTTATTCAGAACTATAAATAAAAATAAACTTACCTTGAGGGCAGCGGCAGCCTGGCTGGCATTCTGTATTCTTGTGGCACTGAATGTCTTGCTGTAGGTCAGAGCATCGCTGTGGGCACTCATTAGCACAGAGCACAAACTCCTGACCCGGTGGGCATCCACGCTCATCTGGAATGTAAAAAATATGTAGAAAACACGACTACACACAACATACATACTGTTCATTGTAAGTATACAATGTTCCTGTTCATTTTATGTTTTCTTTATATCCACCTCTGGAAAGGCTATAAATATCAATGATACCATACCACATGGTTTGGTGTTGCAGGGTTTGACCTGGTTTTTCTCTCCAAGACAATTGAGTCCTCCATTTTTGGGTGGAGGGCTGGAGCAGGAACGAGTGCGAATAGAGCGACCACCTCCACAAGACTTATCACAGCGTGACCATGGACTCCAGCGAGACCAGCTTCCATCCACTGAGAGGGAAAACACATAAACAGCGATAAGGTTTTGTTTTGAATACAAACTCATGCATTTCGAACAGAAACCAAGTAATTTTGTGCATAAAAAAGACAACCACATTAATCTTTACAATAAAAATATCTTCCAACATTTTTTAAATAAAGCATGATAACATTGCATCTTGAAATACTATCGTTTCTGATTTAAATTTGTTTAACACTGTATGAATCTTTGATTGGTGACATAGACTATATGGCCAAAAGTTTGTGGACACCAAATGGCACACTCACATAAGTGTATTCCCTTGGCCATGTGCCCAAAATCCCTCAGCTCCATGAAGACATGGTGTGTTATAATTTGAGGGGAGGAACTTAAGTGTCGTGTACAGAGCCCTGATCCTATCCCAACTGATTATTACAGATTATTACAAAAAATAATTATCTGCAAATATTAGGAAATATATGATTAGCATCAACAGATTCAGTACCTCAAACACACTTAAAAACACTACACAAAACTGTAGTAAGATAGTAAATCTCACCACGGCAGGCACGGATGTTACAGAAACGGTTCTCCACATTCCCATCCATGATGCCTGAACACCAGGTTCCATTAATCCCGGGGGCAATAAAGCTACGAAAGCGTTGCTGCTGGCCGACTCCGCAGGAGCGTGAACACACACTCCATTCTCCCCATTCTGTCCATGAGCAGTTTCTATACAAGCATGCCTCATCCACACACACTCCACCATCTCAGAATAACAACACATTCAGTTGAGTTTTAAAAATGATTTTGGTGCAAATGTAGTAACTGACAGCTTGGAAAATTAAATATGTTTAAACAAAATATTTAAACATGACTATGATGACAAATCACCAGCTAGATTATAGTCTAACTAATATTATACACTTGCATAGCTAATTTTATTGTTTGGATAATAGTAGATTATTTGTATTATTTAAGTAGTACTTGTTTATACATGTTAATACATGTTTACCAGGGCACTGAGGGAGGTTGCAGATTTTTTGTTGTTTATTTTTTCCTGTGCATGGTGCACTGATACACTGTCTTTGACGAAACTTGAGAGCAGGGTGACCTGCTTCACTGCAGGATTTAGAACAGGAACTCCATGTTGTCCATTGGGAGAAACCCAAGTCTTCATCTAAAGACAGTTAAAAGTGAGAAGGATAAAATTAATTAGAATTTAATTTGTCTGTAAACAGAAAAAAATGCCTTGTGACATTTTGACCATGTACACATATAGAGTGAACACAAACTTTTTATAAAGATGGACAGACAGGGATAGACCAGGCTACTACAGGCTACTCTGGAGAGACACAAATGGTTAAGCCTGTTGGGTATGAAAGACAAACACAGAGCTTTCCTGGATACCCTGCTTGCCTTATCATGCATCTTCTGCACTGTAGTTTTATCTATCGTCAAGAGGTTTCAGGAAGCAATCAGGCTATCAGACCGCTTCATTTAAAATGCTGACCTTTAAGCAGGTCACGTTACAGCTCAGTTCCCAGTAATGATTTGCCAAAGTTGACCTCATGGATGCACATTTTTGTATATCCATCTTTCCATGGAACAGTAAGTCCCTAAGTTCTTTCATACGGGCTTCCGCTGCCACCTTGTTCATTTATAAATTGTGTGGATGTCACACTCGTATGTGACTTCAGGGCATCTGTATTTTAAATTACAGAAATGACTCACTAATATTAGCTTGGCCATGTCTAAAAGTGGTTCACCCCTAAAATGCTATTCTTGCTCATATTCCGAGCTAGAGCTAATACTCTTCAGTCACAATGTGGGCCAAGTTTACGCAAACCAAAGTCCCAACCATGTGGGAATTTAAAAAGGAGTAGTCATTCATAGTCCCTGATGTCCTGTAGAGAAATTGACTGAGGCCCGTGGAATGGAGACATTTATGCAGAGCGGAAGTGGCCCTGTTCGCACCACAAGAGACAACACACTCTGATTCTTATCTGGGCTTGGATGCTATGTTACAGGTGTGGCCGTGGCTACACAACCTCTGCTGTCAAGAAGGTTAGTGATATGCAGGTGCTGCCCATCCGCCACTGTGGCACGGGGCAACATGTTTATATAACATTACTTCCTGGTTGATGATGTCACCCGTCCATGAGGTAATGCTTTTAGACTGGATGTGGGAAGTGGTGGCTTAGTTGTTAAGGTGTTGGACTGATACTAGAAAGACCAGGGTTCTATTCCCAGTACAACCAAGCCACCACCGCTGGGCCCCTGAGCAAGGCCCTTAACCCCTAATTGCTCAGCTGTATAAAAGAGATAAATGTAAGTCGCTTTCTGCCAAATGCTGTAAATGTTAATACACACGTGCAAATGTTATAAAAGGTCATTCCCAAAGTGTCTCAACGCAGTGTCTCTTTTCCTCTGGGAACAAGGGTTACAAATGTAATGTGGAGATATTTTCTATTCTGAGGACGGGTTATAATTTGAAGATTCTCTTTTTCCCCCTGTGTCAGTGTGGATTTGATCCTCCTTGTTTGTTTTTGTGATTTTTATTCCACTAGAAAGAAAATACTATCATCTTGTTTTCTATTAGATAATACTAAAGGTTTACTTATTAAGATTAACAGAAACTAACTGTTACAAAATTACTTATATTATTTCTTTTTTCCATTAATGTAAAGGTTATAAAAAAGGCTATAAAAAGTTTGTATTCAGTCTATAAGCTCTATAAGAAGACAACACTGAGTGAGTTAAGTGTATTTTATTTAACTGTGATTGTATGTTTACCTGACAGGGACGGTTCGACTGTGGGAAGCACATCTAAAAAATAGAAAGTGATTCTGAATTAGACTTGTTGTGAGGATTATCTTTAAAGTCAAAAGATGTTACATACCATACTTATTTTCCCAATAAACTGGCAAAACATGCTTCAAAAAAGGAAGGGATTGGGTTCACCTTGGCAGTCTGGGGCCTGGCAGTATGCTGTCTCCTGCAAGTCTCCCACACAGTCTTGACCCCCATAAGCAGGGCTTGGATTAGTGCAGGTCCTGTTGCGTACTTTATGCCCCAGACTCCCACAGCTGATTGAGCAAGGACTCCAGGAACCCCAAGGACTCAGACCACCATTACGAGGACAGGGCACTAGAGAGCAATTCCAGAGGCCATGCTCACACAAACTGAGGAAAATTAGTAAAGATTGAGGTTATATTGAATCAGATTTGGGAAAAGTTACAAAATAAATCAGACATTTTTACTAGTATTCTATATTGTTTACTAGTATAATTTACTAGTATTTTAAAAGTTTGGTGGCCAATGAAAGCCCTTCTCTTCTTTATGTAAAGTTTTGGAAACTGTATATTGAAGTCTAATTAAACTCAAAAGTGAAAACCCAGAAAATTAATCTGCATTATTGTTAAACTTTGCTGACAATTTTTTATTGTGCCATTATCAGATTTTAAACTTCATTGCATGAGGCATATGTTAAACTAAATCAAACTCTTACATTCACTATGTAAAGAAATTGCTAGCAAAACATGATTTGTCTTGATATCTAGTGATGTATGTGTTTAAACTGGCTTTTTACCTAACAATATGCTGTAAAAAATATAACATTTAATATACAAAAAGACTGATTTGGGTGGCAGAATTCAAGCACAAACTGCAACTAGTTTCTCCAGTATCCCACCTACATTATATCAGAATGTCCTTGTAGATACTGAAAGGTAAGATTTTTAACTGTCTACATGTGCATATGTAATCAACCACACAGACTCTTTAGATTTACAAGTACAAAATCTACTGAAAATGAGTTTTGACAATGAGGCAGCTCTGGAAGTAGTTATTAGTAGGGCTAATGAAACTTAAGTAACAAAACCTCTCCTCTTACCAGGAGCTACATTCATGTGTCAGCTCTTCTCCGGACCTGAGCTCTGTTCCCACGGTGATGTTGTAAAGGTCCGGGGTCAACTCTGGGGTCACAGACACTTTTTGAAGTGAGGTCAATAGCTCATTGTCTACTAGACATGGACACTCCTACACATGAGAATAGACATTATCAAACACTATTAAGCTTAATTAGTATGTAGTGCATTATATGGAATAATTATAACACATAAACAAACAAATAAAGTTACAATAAAATGGCAATTAATGGGATAATTAAAGGCTGCAATTTAACTTTTTTGTCCCTATATGATGTATTTTTTCTTTGTTAGAGAAAAACAAAGCAGTTTGTAAAATTGTTTAGCTGTAAAGTGATAATCACTGTGTGTAATTTCTTTCTCTAAACAACTTTCTATGCTATAGCAGTCTATCAACTGATGACAAAAGTTACTAACCTTACATTTTTGGCAGACACCCTTATCCAGTGTGACTTACAATCATTTAACTTTTGCAACTAAGCAGTTATGGTTTAAGGGGCTTGCTCAAGGGCTCATCAGTGGCATCTTAGTAATCTTGGGAATTGAACCCATGACCTTCAGATCAGCAACACATTAAACACTGAGCGATCACTCTCATTAGAGTTCAAGGAAGCCTAAAAGAACCTTCAAAACTTGCATAAATGTGTAACAGGCTAAACCGTCCTCATACACAACCTCACACTTTTAGGCACAAATTCCTTTTGACTGTTTTTAGAGATTTAAGATTATTACAACTCGTAGATACTGTATTTTCACACATCCACTTCAGCAGTTCTTATGAGTTATGTTACCTGTAGGCAGACTCCATGGTGTTGGTAGGTATTGGGTGGACAGTGACATCCCTCCTCACAGCCCTCAGAGAAACAGCCTTCAAGTCCAATGAGCTGAGCACAGCTGAATGGACAGCCTTCGCCCCTCTCACACTCTCTATACAGACGACCTGGAGGGCAGCCCACCTCTAATACACAAACAAACACGAAAAATACACACATACTCATGAAATTGAGCAAACAGCATGAAACTTTCAATATACACATATTCTGATGGCTGGTGTTGGTGCCGGACTCTTTATATAAACACATTGTGCTAAAGAATATGAATATGAACTGCACATGAAAAAAATGTGTCCTTTTATTAGACCTTTCTGCAGTACTCATAGGGAAGTGGTAGCACAGTGGTTAAAGTGTTGGACTGCTAATTAGATGATCAGGGTTCAATTTTATGCACCATTAAGCTGCCACTGTTGGGCCCCTGAGCAAGGCTGAGCAAGGCCCTAATTGATCAGTTGTATAAAAGAGATAAATGTAAGTTGCTCTGGCTAGGGGGCGTCTGCCAAATGCTGTAAAAGAAGTTCATAAGATGTTCTTATATTTCTCAAAGCTGGGCTAAGAAAATTAGAGGCTTAGTAGAAGGTCTCTGGGAAATAGCTCATTAGCATTTCTGAAAGACTGAGCAAAGACAAATAACTTTTAAAAAAGAATGTTGGCTAGTTAGGGGTTTCAGCGGGTCTTAAGCATGGTTAAGCAAATCTTAAAGTCAGACACTGTTGCCCTTCCGGAAGAGTTTAATCTCAAACACAAACACACTTTGGTGTGTGCTATCAAATGAATTGATGAATCTAATTACAAAACCCCACAAGACATAATTAGATTTTTATGGATTTAAGATTTAAAGCAAGTTTGTTTGGAATGAGACAATGTGTACACACAGGGTTGCCAGACTGTGACCCCTTTACCTTTAACTGTGAAATTAATTCAACGGGACCGAATTTACCAATTTAAACGATTCACCTAGATTATTAAACATAATTCATAAAATAATGTTATGTCCATCAATTATTTTAAATAGTGCTTTTTATTTTTACATACACATTTCTGTCATTTGGCATCTCTTTTATATAACTAAGCAATTGGGGGTTAAGGGCCTTGCTCAGGGACCCAGCTATTGCGGTTAAGGGCCTTGCTCAGATGCTGGGAGTTCTTCCAGTCTTCCAATTAGCAGTCCCGCAACTGAACCACTGCACCACCACTTTCCCACATATTTGAACTTTCCACAAATTAAAACAAAGTTCATAGCCATATTTTAATTTTTATCTCCAGCTTGTTTTAGAGTTTTAGGGCTTTGGATTAAATCTATTTTTTTAATTTAGTCAACAGTCAAACCGGAAATACGAGCTACACTATCTCAATAATTATTATAATATTGCACGACAATAGAAACAGGTTATACTTTACCCTTAAGACATAATGTGGACCCACTGACTGTGTGTCAAAAAACCCAATATAATTTATTTATTCAAATAAATAATTAATAAAGTGGAGATCCATAAAGTCTCTATAATCGATTAACCTCTTACTTTGTAGAATTGTCTTGCCCTGCCCTTTAGAAGGAGATGGAGATGGAAATTTTTTTTAAAGCATTGAGCATAAAATACTTCATCCTTTTGTAATTATTTCAATTAACCACAACTGTTTTATCAAACCATCTATTGCTGGGAGCGGTATAGTTTACTGAAGAAGACGTTCTCTGATTGCAATATTAATTAGAGTGTTAAACATCCAAACATACACCAAAAATGTTCTTGCGTAATTTCTGGTAAGTCCAGACATGTTATACAATTATGTAACCAGGTCTGTCCACAGTATTGTCACCTGTGGTTAAATAAATCTTGTGTATAAATAATATCTTGTTTTATTCTTAATTCTTCTCTTAAATGCAGATTGTGATACCGTGATACTCACCCAGACACACTTGTGTGTTGCAGGTCTTGCTTTGGCGTGTTAAACCGGTGCATGGAGGATTGCGGCAGGAACGAGTGCGTCTCTGTTCTCCTCCTCCACAGGTGACAGTACACACTGTCCATGCTGACCAGTCGTACCACATCCCAGAGTCTGAGAAGCAAAGATAGACATGTTATATGATGACTGAAAAAAAACATAATAATCTGACCAAATTTATTATCTCACATCCAGTTTACTATATCAAAGTGTGCTGTTATTCAGAATTAGAGTACTTTATTGACCCCCTCGGGAAAGATTTTAATAAACCCAACATGGAATTAGATCATGAGATTATTTCATTAGATCAGGTGGTTATTTGTGCACATGTAAAACACACTAATACTGAATACTAGATTCTGGTCACGGGTGTTTGTAATTTTCCTAAACCAGCCACTCGGACTATTGTGTCAGTTACAAGGTTAAAATGATAATGTGGTATTACTACATATCTGTAGCAACAGTGTATATAGGGTTTGATATAGCAGCCACTGTTTATAGTATGGATTTATGTACACATAAATGTAAATTTAGGGACAGCTAACTGGTTCGATTTTGCTGGGCCACTGCTGGGCCCCTAAGCAAGACCCTTAACCACTAGTACAGATAAGATAAATGTAAGTCGCTCTAGATAAAGGCATCTTCCAAATGCCAGAAATGTATATGTAAAAAAATAAAAATGCTAAATGCCGTAAATTAAATGCAAATTTACTGTAATATTTCCATCTGTTTTGCAGTCTTTACCCGCATTACAGTGTAACATTGCTAAACAATGTGTTTTTTTTCAATAAATAAAAAAGTAAAACTGTTGACAACCTTTAACTGTATAAATAAAATAAAATAGTTAAGGTTATAGTATTAAAAAAAGACATTTATTTTACCACATTACAACAGTCTGTCTTTAATTATTTTCCTATAACAGCACAGCCTGCTTTATTCCTTAATTAGTAAAAATAGTTCTGCTGATCAGTCTAAACTATCTCTTTCCTATCTCATCTCAGGGAGTTTTTCCTTGCCAACGTCGCCACCGGCTTGCTCATCAGGGACAAACTGATTTCTGTTTCATTCTGTCTCATAATTTCTTCAATTGTGTAAAGCTGCTTTGTGACAATCACCATTGTAAAAAGCGCTACACAAATAAAACTGAATTAAACTAAATGAAACAGAAATCAATTGTGAGTCACCGTTAAGCGCATACTTATTAAAATGAACAAAATACACTAAAATGTCAGCAGCAGTGATAAATTCAAGCTAACACACCTGTGCAGGCATGACCGTTACACTCCTTTTGCTGCTCAGCACCACCACTGCACTTTCTCCCCTCTCCCTGAGGGGCAGGGTTGCTACACTCACGAAACCGCATCTTGACTCCACCCCCACACGGAGATGAGCACTCTGTCCACGGTCCCCACTGGCTCCACCCACCATCAACGATACAACCAGGGAGTGAGTCACAGTGCAAGACACCAGATTCACACGTGCTGATAAAATAATTCAGAATGCCAGTGAGCATGATAAGTATTTGAAATATGTATATATGTTTTATACCTTCATTACCAACAACATTAAATATTTATACAAGTGCAGAAGGCTGATGTTACCAGTTACTGCAATCTGTGATGATACTTTCTCCTGAATTTACATATTGCCAGTCTGTCCTGCCAGGCCACTCCCATGCGGTGCTTGTGATATTTAAACCTGCTAAATTATGAGACAGATGCCTATTTAATGGCGTGTACAATTTCACACCTAAGAAGAGGTGTAGGACACCATACTAGAGACATTTTAACTGATTCTATCTAATATTTAATGAAGCTTCCGCTGAGTCTGAAATTATTATTAAATTATCATGCAACTAAATACATCGTTCCGGGTTAAATACATCACCTAACGAGTATGTAATGAAGGTACTGGTTTAATTAAAACATAATAATGACTTTATTGCCTTTGTTGCTTATTCTGACAAAAAACATCTGAATCTGAATAATCATATAACTCTGCATGGTGCTATTTATACAGAAGTAATGGGCACTGCAACATGGCGGTACCTTACATAGTGTACATAATAAATAAATAAATAAACAATTAAGACCGATAATAATAAAGATTTCTAGCAAAGAACGAAGAAAAGGATTTCACCGTAAGCTTCTCTTACCTGTAGTGCTGTTGTGGAATTTACACTGGCATGCCTCCCTATCCACACACACGCCATCCTTCAGAACCATGTTACCTGGACAACCACAGGTTAAACTGCACCCTGGAGTGTCTACACACTCAGTGTCACCATGGAGATCTTCACATGAGCGAGGGCACGGTTTTCCACAAGGCCACTCCTCCTGCCCACCCCCACAATCTGAGTTTTGACATAGAGAAGGACAGAATTATGATGCAAAGTTGAAAAAAACCATCTAAAAATACTTCATTTTTAGTAAACTGCCAAAAATGTGTTGAAATAAAAAGAAAAGAAAGATAAATACAAGAAATCAACTCTATGAAGGCTTCCTACCAAGCATTACCTTTGAAATTTCAAGTAATAATAAGTCGATGGGAATGAAAATGGTGTGTAAATCTGAAATGTTTTTCAAGTTTGTGTCAAGTCTGGTTTTTCAAGTTTCGAAATTGGAAGCAGTTTTATCAGTTTTACATAAATGATTAAGAATTGGAGGGGAAGAGAAAAGAAGAGAAGAGAAGAGAAGAGAAGAGAAAAAAAATAAAATTAAATATATATCTAATTAAATTATGATCGATTGTTTAATGATATAAGAAGTACTTATTTTAAATCAGTACTGATTATTCCATAGTGCTGTTCAAATTCTCATTTCTCGATGAGGTCAGGATGATAAATTAATTTTACATAACAGCAGCTCTGGTATTACTGCCTAGGTGTATTACAGATTCATTACTATTCATTACTATAGCATACTAATTTACCTATAGGTAAGTCTTTTCAAAAATATCACCATCAAGTTAGAAGCAAACTCCTTGTATTTAATCTAAATTTATTTAATTTTAGTTCGTAATTTTGTAATAATTCTGAATTTAAAGATGATTATAATTTTGTAACATTTAATTAAAACGTGTTTCATTCTTTGTCGTTTAAAATATGCGCCACAAGCCTCGATATGCGACACCCGCCGGAAAAAGTATACGTGTCGATCTTTAGATCTTTAGATAATTATAAGCAGGTCTTCTACAATATAAACTATATAAAGAAAAGACATGACTTATGCCTTACAGAGGAAAGCTGTGTGAATATAAAGGTGCCCTGATGTCAAGACGCTTTTGCATGCAGACATAAAATGTAATTTTTGCTGTAGTTCATTGATTTTTAAAAAAAGCAACACACAAGATTTTTCTTATCAAAAATCTTATCAAAAAATAAAGTATGCAGTGTTATCTTTAATTTAGATGTCAAAAGAGCTTTGTGGCTCTTAATGTTCTATTTTCTTTGGGAAACTGGCCCAAATAGCTTTTTGAGTATTAAAAGTTTCTGACCTCTGTGTGTCTATAAATGTTGTAATATTGAAACTTCTCTTCACTATAACTAAAAGACCCAACCACTGTCTAGCATGATGATGCAAAAATAAAATGTTTTGCAAACTGCTCTGTGCTTACCACCACACAAACTGCACCAAAGAGCTTTTTGCCATTTTCAACATTAGTGCTAGTGATGTCTGTATAACAATGTTCAAAAAACACATACAGACGTAACTGTCAGATGTCTGAATACTTTTATCCATATAGTGCCATTTTAAATTTAATTGGTATTTTATGTTCAGAAAAATATGACACAACCTGACAAGATGTGCTATTAATGGCATGAGATATGAGACCACCAAGAGGTTAATTGTACTTGTGTACAGTATAACGTTTTTTATCTCTTTCTGGTTTATATTTTATACTTAAATATAAAGGACCAAATGTATAAAAACATTTTGTTAGACATTAGATTAGACATTTACATGGGTGCTTGTGAACCCACAATCTTTCGATCAGCAGTCCAACACCTTAACCAATAAGCTACCACTTTGATTTGTTTCACATTCTGATGCACACAGGACACTAGCATTAGGAAAACTGACCTGAGCAGACGGTTTGGTTGTCATGGCAACCACGACTCTGTAGGGACTCGCCATGGCATGGCAGGCCTCCATATCTAGCAGGGGGACTGTTACACTCTCGTTTTCTGATAGACACACCAGCACATGCATCACACTCTGACCAGTCACTCCACATGGCCCATGAACCGTGAACTAGAAAACAGAGAGATGTACACAAGCACTCAGAACCATCCATTTACCGAACCAATCACCATACCTAAAAAACCCATTTCATAAAAGATATTGTAAGACTACAAACTAGCTTGCTACTCAGGCAATGGCACAGGATTTATGCAAATATTTTTTAAAATTTGCTAAAACCTGAGGTAATTACATATGCATCCAGCATTTACATTTTTTGACATTTGACAGACGCCCTTATCCAGAGCAACTTTTATCTCCTTAATCCAATTGAGGGCTTTGCAGCGGCTGCTTGGTGGTACTGGGAAGCAATTTATATGGTCTTATGGGTTTATAAGATACCTGAATTTAAGTATAGATTTTAATTAATCAATCTATTGTTTTTCTGTTATTCTTACTGGATAACTGTTAACTGTTATCCTTACTGGATACTCCTTTCTATGTTCTTTCTGTTTCTTTTCAACCCCGTTTTCAGTTATAAATACAAGTGCTTATATAAAAAAAATACATCTTGTCACCTAGATGACTACAACGCCAAGCTGCCCACAGACCTGCAGTGGTTGCACCCATACTGTACCTGTGACTCGACATACAGACTATCTATTGCCTGTTTTTGACCAGATGTTGCTTTGAAAGTCTTGGCCACTTGCCTGTCACAATTATAATTTAGGACTAGGAGAATGTTGTTTTTTGGTTTTTCAACCCGCGCATGTCTGTAGTTTTTCAAAAGGGCAGCAAATCATACATTTCCTTTCTATCAGCTCATACATCTCTACCCAAATAGAAAAATAATTGGACTTTTTGTTTAGATAAAAACATTATAGCTACTTTTACTTTTCAACAAAAACATTTTACTCAGTTGACCAATGTTTATGTAATAGATGTGTCTGTCACCTGGACAGAAGGTGACAGAAGGACAGGGCTGTCTTTCTATCTGCACCCCAAGTCCCTGGTGCTCCTCTTGCTGGCCTGAACATGCTGCCCCTCCTGCAACTGGCACAGGACAAGCACAGCTCCTGTAGCGAGAGACCAACTCAGCACCACATGTCTTAGAGCATGGAGTCCAGCTGGACCACTCGCACCAGCCTCCATCCACTGAAAACAGAAAGATGAATACAAAAAAACAACTGTTTTTACGATGGCTTTCTACTTAGAGTTACAGTTGAAATTTCTAGTAATAGTAAGTCGACGAGGAATGAGGGGGCTGTGCTTTATTTTTTTAACAAAATAGGTGATTTAATTGGGGTTAAATAAAAAGTCTTGTCATCACCGACTAAGACCTTTAATACAGAATTATGAACTGGTACATAAATGAACACAGTTTAGTAATTTAGTTTGTCAAACCTGGACATGGGTTGTTGCTACAAGTAAGTTGACCTCCATCACAGGAACTGTAGGCAAAAACACTCTAAATGAATTGTAGGAAACTTTAAAAGAGTAAAACAATTGCATTGATTAGTAATATATTGTACAATCTATAATATAACACTGTCCTTACCAATTGTTGCAACCGTCAGGACTTAGGACAGTCTCTCCAGGCTCAACACGCCGCCCGGTGGTCAGATCCAAACAAGGACACTGCTCTCTTTCTACACACGCTGTAGCGTTATCATTTAACACCTTCTCATCAATACAGTAGCAGCCAGGTTCACACCGCCACTCGCAGTGCTGTGGGATCATCATCATCATCATTATCATCACCATTAATATTAAAAATAGCAGGTGATAAATATTCCCCAAATCTTGGTTAAAGCTACGCATTTATTTAATTTTGGAGGAGTCAATAAAACCTTTTGACATAATTATAAGACTTAAGTTTTTAAGACAATATATCAAAAATCTCTTGAACGTATAAGAGCAGAGCTTGTACTTACAGAGAGGTCATCGCATGTGCGTGGACATGACGGTCCACAGCTACTAAACACAGTGCCTGAAATGTCTGCGCACTGGGTCACTGGAAACACAACATCCAGTTAACATCTACTATAACACACAAACATTTTTACAAAACACACCAGCTTACAACAAGAAAAGTTAGAAAGACCAAGTACCTGGACAGTGTTCTATGTTACAGGCAACAAGCTCAGTTTTTGGGCCCTCACAGAAATCTCCGTCTCCCCCAGTTGCTGGGCTGTCACATTCACGCCGGCGGCTGCGCACACCCCCACCGCATGACTTGGTACACTCTGTCCAGGATGTCCACTCACCCCATCCTCCATTTCCTTCAAACATAATCAGTGACATTTTTAATTACAGCTCCATTTGTATTCTCGAGATTAAGTTTGAAAGCTGGTGTAATTTCACACATGGAAAATCACTCACGACTGCATGCCGCCTGAACACAAGCTTGATCCTGGCGGTCTGGCCCGAAGCAGGGCAGTCCAGCGCCGGCCCTCTCAGGATTGGAGCAAAAACGATAGCGTGACTGCAGTCCAGCACCACAAGACACTGAACATGCACTCCAGGGAGTCCAGTCTGACCAGCCGCCGTCCACTACCAAGAGTTACACACTCGATTGTTAACACACAAGTACATAATGTTTCCCAGACGTAGAACATTAAACTATAAAGTGATTCTTACCATTGCACTCGATTTGGGTGCAGTTTATCAGTCGTCCTGATTCACAAGTGCTGCAAGATACATCCATAGACAGAGAATACTTTTAGCTAAGACTGTAGAAAAAGCAAGACTTAATCATATAAATTTATTCTTTTTCCGTACGTATGTCCTGTTGTAACTATCCAGTGTTGAGATACAGTATGTCTGCAATATGTTTGTATATTCATACTGGAAGCTTTTGACAGTCCTTGTGTGTGTGTATCCACATGGTGGATGTAATTTTGCCAAGTAGGATGTGATCCTGATTAACAGCCTTTTATTCAACCAATTATAACCATCTGATGTCATCAATGTGTGTCGACCAAACCCACCTCCATCCATTTTTGATTCTCAAAAAGATCTTATTGGCTGAGACTGGACAATTATTGATTCTGGAACAAATAACAAATAATGATGATTCCTGAATTAACATTGAATCACGAAGATGAAATTAGACAAACTATATAAAAATGATTTATGATTGTCCAGGAACAACATCTATGAATATAGAGAGTGAATCATAAACAACCTCTAATGAAGAGCTAAATGTAATAAATGTGGAACACACAATAGAACAACATTCTCTTTTACATTTATTTAATTAAATCACAACCTTTTCAAATGAACCAATCACAAGCCAGACCACACACATCCAGTTTTGGTCATAAAGGTGAGGGAAGTGTTCACACATTAGCTAAACTGCAAATGTTGTTTGCAGTTATTTAGTACAGCATGTGATATATCACATATGTCATTTAAGTATTTTATGTTTTTTTATTTAATAAATACTTTTTTAAAAAATGGTTATGAGTGGTTGATTGGAATGTTGATTGGGGATTACTAAAGAATGTTAATCCAGAATCACATCCTACTTGGCAAAACACACTTGCAGATGAAGTCATTTCTGATTCTTATTCTGATGTACTGTATGAGATTCTGTATTACCTGGGGCAAATTTCTCTTATTACACCTAAGAGAAGCTTCCCATATGCAATCCATATACATCAAGACATTACAAATGTCAAGACCATTACAAAATGTTTTGGCTTTGGTTTAAAATTGAAAACTAAAAATGTTAATGGTTTCACAAAATGTTAATGTAAAAAAATATATAAAATACCAGTTGTTACAGTCTTTATTGACCACAGCTCCAGGCTCATACTGTTTGCCATCTAAATCACAGCGACACAGAGACAAAGACACACAGCTCCCATCCTGGGGGCAAAAAAAAGCAATTGAGCAATTAGACAAATATAGAACAGCGTTTCAGACATCCAAAGCAACACTTACACACCTGTAGTGCAAAACCCTGTGGGCACTGACATCCTGGTAAACAGGTAGAGTTGCTTTCACTGTCCAATCCCAGATCGGAGCAGAGCAGCGACTGTCTAACACACGCTGTCCATTCCTGACCATCAGCACAGCCACTGCCATCACCTACCACACACAAAAGGAGAAATAACACGGTAAAATAGTATAATAGAAAACACACACTTCTACCCTGGACACACGTTATACTTTGCATATGTACTTACTGCAGGGGTGCAGGTTGCAGGCGCTAAACTGCTGCGGTGTGCCGTGAGATCGAATTGGACCTCGCGTTCTGCTCCGGTATCCACCACCACAGGGCACTGAGCACTCAGACCATGTACTCCATGGACCTTTTGGACCTAGAACACACACAAAACAAACAGGATACAAACTTGACAATTAGACCAACAAATGAACCATGATTATTTTGTTAGATAGTTTATAACTCTAATTTAGAATTTCTTAAAGACTTACCACTACACGGGTAGACGCTACATGTGTCCAGCTCAGCACGGTCACCAACACAAGGAAGGCCACCAAATGCTGGTGAAGGATTGGTGCCTGAGCGGTACCGCCTCCTGATGCCAACATCGCATGTCCTGCTGCATGCACTCCAGGATGTCCATTCACTCCAACCACAATCAACTGAATGACAGAATGTATGTAAATACATGGAGGTATTTAATACACCAAAGCAAATAAGCCAAAGGATTGAAAGGAAAATCATCTCACCAGGGCAGGGAGCTTTGCCACACTGCATCTCTCCGTTAATGCAAGTGCTGCTCACACATCAAACAAAAACACAAAATCACATATAGCAAAATGTGAAAAAGGAATAGAAATGAAAGATAATCATGAGAATACACACCAATTGTTGCAGGAATCATATGGCACACTGGCACCCTGTGTATAGAGCACCCCCTGGTGGTAACAAGGGCAGTTGCTAAGAAGCACACAGGAGTTGTTAAACATATAGTAGCCTGGGGAGCAGTAACACCCATCATAGCACTCTGTGGTACACTCCACTGAGGACATAGCATCAAGGCATACACGGGGACATGCTCCCCCCTGCTCCTGACACTGCTCTTTAGTCAAGTGGCTCATACCAATCGGACACACCTCTGAAAATACATACAGAAAACCAAACAATGGTTATTTAAGATTATAGCATTATTTTTTGTTCTTCTTTTTCTTTTTTCTAAGAATTAAAACTAACATAAGATAAGATAAGATAAGATGAGATGAGATGAGATGAGATGAGATGAGATGAGATGAGAAGAGAAGGTAAGAAAAGAAAGAAAGAAGGAAAGAAAGAAAATGAAACAAAAGAAAGAAAACGAGAGAAAAGAAATCACTAGTAAAAACAGTAGAAGTGATTGTGACCTGTTGGGGTTTTACAGCTATTAAGGTAACAAGCAGACATCAGTTTATATCTTTATATATTGAATGGTCAAACCTGTGCAGGGATGAGAATTGCAGTCTCGGGTCTGTATGTGAGGTCCCACGCAGCTGCTCCCTCCATACAGGGGTGGAGGAGAACTACAGAAACGCTCTCGAGTCTGAACCCCAGAATCACACTCAGATGAGCAGTCAGACCAAGCTGACCATGCTGACCAACCACCATGTACTGCAAGTGTGAAGGACACACAAAAATAACCAAACACAACTTTTAATCTGTTTTGTATTATTATTATTATTATAAGTACTGTTTGTTTATGATGGTGTATCTAATCTGTAAATATATCTATACCTGGACAGTGTATTGTGTTACAGGGCTCATGTTCTTCCCTATCCCCAAAGCAGGAGACAGAGTCAGTGTGGTTACAGCTCCTAAAGCGACGTCTCAGTCCCACAGCATCCACATCATAGAAACATGTCTTACTGCACTCAGACCATGATGACCACTCGCTCCATGGAGCTCCTTTTAAAAAATGATGTAAAAGTGGTAAAATTTTATTTAAATTGTACTTGACAGCTGGGTTTAATTTCCAGCACCACCAAGCTACCACTTCTGGGGCCACAAGTAAGACCCTTAACCCAAATGTATGCAGATCCGTGTTTATGAATAACTGTATAACTGATTTACCACAGGTTTTATTGTAAAGCAACCCCAACAAACCTAAATCAAAGCAGGCGGTAGAGGACTGTTAGCCTTTAAAATACCAGGAAGTACAGCTATAGTACTGTATTACATTTATCTCTTTCACACAACTGAGCAATTGGCGGTTAAGGGCTTTGCTTAGGGGCCCACAGTGGTGGCTTAGTGGTGCTGGAATCAGTCCAATACCTTTATCACTGACATTGTGATTCTAAAAATAATTTAGACCATTTTACATAATACTATAAAAGCCTGCTAAAATATGTCACATCGACGATAATTCTATTCATAACAGAGTCAACAGCAGCTAGGGACATTACACTTCCTCACCAGCAGAGGTCACCCTTATATGGGTTATTTTCTTACATAATATTTCCAAGTTAATAATCTTTAATAAACCTATTGCAAAGTTGCTTTTTTACTACACTCACAATGAAAGTATTTGATATTTGGTTTCTCCTGAAGATGAGAATCTTCAAAGCAAAAAGGAAAAAGGCTTTAAACCGTATGCATTTACATTTATGGCATTTGGCAGACGTCCTAAACATGGGCGACTTGCATTTATCTCTTGTATACAACTGAGCAAGCGGTGGTAACTTGATGGTGCTGGGAATGAAACCTGTGCTACCAATGCCATACACATACTACAAATGTAGGAAATGAACTCATATAAAGATGTAGAGTTATAATTACAGAATAAGACTTTAATAAAGGACAGAGATGTTATTTCACTGTAATAAATGCTTATCGATTTACAAGTGTCACACTATTTCAGAAAGAAAAAATGAGTCATAAAGGCACTATGTTAGTTTTTTCAAGAATTCAGGAAGTACTAAGCTATTCTAATTGCCCCATGGCTCAATTGCTACAATTCAACAAGTACATGGATATACAATATAAATCAACAAACACTACTGCAAATCAGCCCTACTCCATATCTTAACTATTGCTTATAACCATAGCTAGGTATGTTAGCTATTTAGCTACCTGTGGTATTAATAGTAGCAAATAATTTTTAGAAATTGCTAAAAATCTGACCTGGTGGGCAGGGTGTATAGCATTGCCGTGCCTCTGTTGAGTCTCCAACACATGGCTCTACGTTCACTGCTTCAGAAGGACTTACAACTGACCTTTGGGAAGAAATCATAATAATTTAAGAAAGTGTTTTAATGGTTACAAAGGATCTACTTAGTAAATAATATCATTTTACCTAAATCGTTGCTGTACGCCGGTTCCACAGCTGCTGTCACATGAGGCCCATGAGGACCAGGCTGACCAGTCACATTTTGGAATACAGCTTGAGTTGTCACAAGAGACATGACCATCTCGACACATGCTGGAAAATAAATACAATAATCATTTAGGTCACAACATCAACCGACTTTTAGATAAAATTGTTTAAGAGTAGCATCACTTACCAAAATGTACAGTTGTCTATGGTGACTTCTTCCCCTGGTTGAAGTACTGACCCTTCCCATAAGCAATCACATTTGCTCACATTGACACATCGGCCGTCTTGAAGAAACAAACCACCTGGACAACGACACCCTGAAAATAAAAATTTAAACTGTAGTTACAGTAGTGAAAAAATATTTTGCTGCTTGATGCTATAAACGATTGCTTAATCAATGTCATGCAATGAAACAGAATTGTGTTTGGTAAGTGGTACCTGTTATACATTCTGAGGAGCAGTTTCTCTCAGAGTTAAGGTCTAAGCAGGTCGAAGGGCACGGCTCCACTCGACCTCTCGCACAGTCTGCGTCTCTCACCATCACCAGGCCATTAGTGCAGCCTACAGCAAACAATAACTATCAACCGCAGCAATACAGCATACCTCGCTTTCCTCTATGTGGAGTGTGGCTGTGGATATTTGTTTATAAAGCTACAAAATGTTTAGTGAAATCATGCACTAGGGTTAGGTAAAGATGCCTGGTGTGCAGTTGGTGTTCCCGAAGAGAGGATGAGGTCAGGGATCAATGAAATATTCAGCATTTGCTTCCATTACACACCTGTCTGTGAGTCTGTGCCAGTTCCACATGGGTGTGTGTTGCAGCTCTGAGTCTGCATAGTCATTCCTTCACACTCCTGCCCTCCGTTTTTAGGTGGAGGGTTTGAGCACAATCGGCTCCTTATCTTCACGCCACCACCGCATTCCTCATCACACTCTGACCACTCGCTCCATTCAGCCCACTGTCCATCCACTGAGAGAGGGAGATATAAAAGACATAGAGAAATGAGTAAGGGTAAACATTCAAAAAAGGTTACCCTGTCCATCATTCAACTACTATAACTTACTAAACTTAAAAATCTAAACTGTAATATAGTAAAAATACTCTCACTTAGAAAGATTGCTCTCACCAGGACAGGCCTGAATGAAACAGGCTCGGCTGTCAAACTGTGCTCCCCCACAGGAACCCCCGGGACGGGCATCCCTTAAGATCTTACGCTGGCGGAATAGAGAACCCAAACCACATGACACGCTGCACTGACTCCACGCTGTCCATGACGACATCACACAGTCCACTGCAGAACAGAACAAAAACAAAGAGTACCTCAAGTTCATGAAGCGTTGTACTGTAAACGCAGTACACAGTAAAATAAAACAATGTTTCCTCAGGACCCCATGATCCTACACAAACAAGAACAACAAAGAGCCACTTAACAGAACAACACAGAGCTGAAGACTAAAAATAAATTGTCTTAGCAACATAAAGTGCAGTGCAATAAACAGTACAAACATTAAACCAGACTATACAGTACAAAAAACAGGACGCTGTACGGAACGGTAACTTAAACAGCGCCAGCCAGATTATAAAAATGTGCAAATAGAAATGTGCAATTAAAAAAAAACAAGGTTAATGTGCAAACTGCAAAACTGCTTAACAATGCATCACATTTTGTGCCTACCACTGCCTATGCCTTTGCCACTGCCTATTACAACTGTGATTATTATTAAATAATAACCATAACCATATAGTGTAGATAGATAGATAGATAGATAGATAGATAGATAGATAGATAGATAGATAGATAGATAGATAGATACATACACACATACATACATACCACAGTTTCTCTCATCTGACCCATCAGCACAGTCTTTATGTAGGTCACATTTCTTTTCCAGACGCACACACTCTCCACTGCCACAAGTAAATTGTTTGGCAGAGCAGGGACTTGGCACCAGGGGGTGAAGTGTAGGGGTTAGTGGAGGAACAGTGGAGGAACCTAATAGATAAAATTAAATAATTTACCAAAACTGTATCATCAAAAAGTCTAGCAAAAAAAACATTCTTTTTCAGTTAACTGACCACAATTATGTTCATCTGAGCCATCTGGGCAGTCCTTTTTTCCATCACAAACCAATGTTGCATCCACACAGCCAAAGCTTTTGCAGGAAAACTGTCCGTTTACACACAGTACTCTGGGTAAACCACCATCATTAGGTGTTGTTATGTTCCACAGTCCTAAAAGTAGTTTTTGTAAGAGGTTAATAACAGCTATTTGATTAACAGACGAGCTACAACATATAATTTAAAGCTACCAAAAACCATTCTAATGATAAAAATTAAATGATCAATAATAATGTCATGTAAATGTATTTAACACAAAGAATATATATACCTGGCTGTCCTGTTGGTCCTTGAGGGCCTATACCAGGTACACCAGTAGAAACAGGTGAAACACTTGCCACTCCCGGACGACCATCTTGTGGAGTTTTGGTGTGAAGTCCTGGAGATCCTGTTGTGTAGTTCCTGTATCCAGGAATTCCAGGTGTTACTGTGTGATTCCATAAACCTGGTAATCCTGGAGTGGGAACCATGTCTAAACATGAGGAGAGCAGGAAGGTGTTGTGTTTATAGCAAATAAAATTTTTGAGCTTTGTTATTTTTTTTTAAATATCCATGTCAGGGACTAACACAAGGACACCTGGGTCTCAATTCACATTCAGATTAAACCCAGATGTGTTCAGTCAGGGATCTGTGCCTAGACTTTTACAACAGTCTTGGCTAACCATGCTAACCTTTTAAAAATGTTTCGTTTATACAACTGAGCAATTGGGGGTTAAGGGGCTTGCTCAGGGGCCAACAGTGGTGGCTTGGTGGCGCTGGGAATCGAACCTACAATCTTCAGGTTCACCACTTTTAGCCACTTTTAAATTGCCAACTTACAGTATTTTCAAAATTTCCGCTATTAAGATCTCATGGAAAAATGTTGATTGCTATAGAAAGATTTACTCTTTACTGCCTTCATGGAAGAACAACAAGATGATGAACATAAAGAACTGTGAGTGGTTGCCTTTTATGTTTTTTCACTGCCCTCTTTGCCAGTAAATGTATTTATGGCTCCCTAAACAAGACTAGATGAGACTTAAGACCCGATGTTGCTTTGCCAATGATGGAAGGTGTATTAGTTGCAACAAAAGTGCAAAAAATTACTTATTGTTTTTCTAATATAAATAAAATTAGATTTTAATTATTTTAAATAAGCTTGTTGATTTGACATTTAATTAGTTTATACATGTTTTGTTAAACTTCAAAAATCCAGTCTTAATTTAAGGAAGTAAAAAAGAAAAATCTTAATGTTCAAGTTTTCCAGTTTATTTTTAAAGAAGAGATAAGCCATTACCTCCTCTGCATCCCAGGATCTCCACTCGAAGATAAAAAGTGTGGCGGTACTGCAGAGGTATAATACGCAGGTAACGAGCCCTCACCAGTCTGCCCAACCAGCGTGTGACTGGTGTCCTGCCTACCATCCGCACCTCAAAGATCTGTCAGCAAACGTCAATTCAACTGATGATAACTGAAGCATAATCCTACATCATATGAAATCTAATTCATACCATCTTGTCATAAAGACATAAATGTAGTTTCTATATTGTTGTGTAGCTAAAAGATGAGTAAAGTGTAATAGTTTTTAACATAAATAATTATCCTATACCTTCGGTGCTGAGTCTTTCTGTCCACTCTTAGTAAAGTCAGTAAAGTGATTCTCAGACAGCGCGAATGCCAGGCGGTACTTGGATAAGTAGCCCCACATGCGCTCACTCCCCTGAGTGATTATTCCTGATATCCAGGTAGGTTCCAGAAAATCCACCTGAAAGTAAGGATGGGGGTCTCCTGGTAAGGGGCTCCAGCCTGGTTCCATCACTAAACTGTTTGGAGAATTTGGAGAAAAAATACAAACCATTAAAAGTAAAAAAAAGTAAAAGCTTTTCATAAATACATGTCCTGAAACACATTGTTCTTCCTATGATGGCAATTTGCCAACAAAACACAAAGGACAAAAAACTGTATTTTTACAAATTTTTCAATGATATGGATTATTGAAAAAAAATTAATTACACTATAAAAGCTATAAAGTTATTTCTTTATAAGCTTTTTTATCCTATTCTGACTATCACTAAAAGATAACACAGGAGACTGTTAAAAAATGATAAATTTTATATAATGAAAAACGTAAATGAAAAATAATAATAATGTAGAAGAATAAGCACTTTACAATAAAGCTGTGATTTTTGTTTTATAAATTTAATCAGCTTGTTCTGTGCAAACCTGACACTTACACATTGGGGACGATGTTGAGGCGACCTGCGTCAGCTGGGTTATTGTCCTTAAATGATGAGGCAGTCAGCTGGCCATAATGAACACGACCATCCTCCAGTCCAAGCGGAGAAGAACAGATATCTGTAGAGCAAGGGTACCGATCATAGTCAGATAGATAGATAGATAGATAGATAGATAGATAGATAGATAGATAGATAGATAGATAGATAGATAGATAGATAGATGCTGTCGACAGACAGACAGACAGACAGACAGACAGACATAGATAGATAGACAGACAGACAGACAGACAGATAGATAGATAGATAGATAGATAGATAGATAGATAGATAGATACTGTCTATAGACAGACAGACAGACAGACTAGATAGATAGATAGATAGATAGATAGATAGATAGATAGATAGATAGATAGATATGGAGACAGATGCTGTCGACAGACAGGACAGACAGACAGACAGACAGACAGACAGACAGATAGATAGATAGATAGATAGATAGATAGATACTGTCTATAGATAGGTAGACAGATAGATAAATAGATAGATAGATAGATACCTTCATACATACATACACATACATACAGACAGACACACAGACAGCAAACAGACAGATAGATGTTCTAGACAATAAAATAGTCTGTGTTAATAGTTACCCAGATAGCCAGGTTCTCCAGGCTATACAAAAGAAAGACAGACACAAAGAAAGAGAGAGACAGTCAAATCAGTGAAATGCAAAGTAAAGTAAAGCTTAGCAGGATAATATAAATAATATGAATATATATTATATACTGTAGGTACATTGTGTTTTGTGTCTTACAGTTGTGATAGTCGGTGGACTTGCTGTGGTGACAGCAGCCATACTAGGTGTCCTGAGTGGAGCTGGTGTAGGTGTGACATGAGTGCGATTCTTTTTAGTGTCACAGCCTTTTTCATCAGCTCCATCTGGACACTGAGGAAACCCATCACAGTGCTGTGCAGCATCAATACAACTCCCTGGAGGAGGGCATGAGAAGTGACCACTGGGGCAGACTCTGGAGCTCGGGGTTGGAGATGGTTGAGATCCTAAATGTTATAGAATATTTAGCATAAAATAACACATTAAAAGTTTCTGTGATGCTCTTCTAGACATATCAGCAAAAAAGAAATGAGCTGAACACACCGTCTCCACACCCCATCAACTCCATCCGCAGGTAAATGCCATTTTGGAAGTCATGAGGCAGCACTCGCACAAACCGAGCTAACACCATCCTGTCTAGTCTGGTCTGCATGACACCGTGATCATCATGGTTACCCAGGAACACCTGCAAATAGGCCATTATAAAGAACATTACTGTTATAATAACTACCAACATACAGGGAAAGATTGCAGGGACATTTAAGAGCATTTCTGTCCACTTTCGGTGAGTATGTGCCTACTCTTACATAATTTCTTGAAATGTTTTTCTGTTAAACACTATTGCAATTCGCACTGCTCTGCATTTAAGTTACTCTAGGTTTGCTATCAGGGTTAATTTTCCGTAGCATTCTCTGTAAACTTCTGAACTGTTATATATTAAAATATATACTATATACTAAAACCGGAGATTCTTCAAGACTCAGGCCATCTGGCAACAAAAACCATGCCAAAGTTAAAGTCACACATTATTTTCAACCTTTAAGGTTCTATGTGATCTAAAGCTATATTTTGTATATTTTGTATTGTACAGAATTGACTCAGTGTTTGGGGTAATCTGTTAGTGTGTTTCCAAGAAAAACTCATGTATTACTCTAATTCTATTCCTTTTTTTTTATTCTATTTTGGCCATCCTACTGGAATTAAAAAAATTAAGGAAAAATTGGGAAAAAAATGGGGAAAGTGGTAACTCGGTGGTTAAGGTGCTAGACTGCTAACCAGAGAATTGTAGGTTTGATTCCCAGTACCACCAACGTACCCACACTGGGCCCTAAGCAAGGCCCTTCACCACTAATTGCTCAGTCGTATAAATAATATAAATGTAAGTTGCTTTATATAAGGGCGTTTGCCAAATGCTAGAAATGTAAATGTAAAAAGACACTCACCTTGGCTTTAGGACGTGAGTCTGTGATGAGCTCTTTGTAGGTGAACCACTGGCTTCCGTTAGCGCTAAACTGCAGGTAGAAACTCGACACAAATGTGTCAAACTGTCCACCGCCTTGAGTGAGCAATCCTAATACACACAGCAGAGATGTAGTTTAAGCATTAGTGTATTTACTACAGCTATATCATGCATATATTATGGCGTGTGTCAGGATTATGCATAATGTCTATAACTTCAATGTAACTGGACAATGTAAGTTATGACATGCACCTGTGATGTTGTAGGGTCTAAGCAGGTCGATCTGCAGGTAGGGAGCCTGGCTGTGGTGTGTATGGGCATGAGGGGCAGATGGAGGGAGCTCCCTGTACTCCTCAGGTTCGGGACTCCAGCCCTGTAGGTCATTGTGAGGATCGTAATAATGGAGGCGTCCTGCAGCAGCTGGATGTCCGGATTGCTGTGACGAAGCACTAAAACTAGAGATAGGCAGAGACTGCACTCCCAAAGGAGACCAGCACTCATCTATAAAAAAAGGGAGGAAGAAGATGATGAATACGTTTTAGATAATTACACACAGTAGCAATATTCTCATAACAATCATATATCTATTTTAGATCTAAGTTTGTAAATGTGACAGTCAAACATAAAAAAAAAATGAAGAATGAGCTTATCTGGACAAACTGCTATTCTAGACAAATTCTTATTAATAAAATGATTGAACATTGCTTGCAGTATACACAGCTGGGTCGACATTCAGTAGCCTTGAGATCAAAAAATACAATAATAAACCAAAAAAACACTTCCTCCCTACTTTTCCAAAATATTAGTCTTTTTTATCCTTCGTATTTTTAACTGACCACCAGGTGCGAGAGGAAACGTTGGTACAAGTGGTGGGACCTCTGGTGATCTGGAGGATTCAACAGTGATCGGCAGAACCGCTGGGGTTGGTGTGATGATACTGACATTCGGGCCTAAAAGGATTTATAACAAAAAACATCATTTACTGTACACTTGGTTTCCATTTATATCAATTTGGATTCGTTAATACGCTGGTCATTTACCTTTGTCTTCACAATAGCAACACCTGTCTCCTTTCCCTGGTATCAGAGTTTGACTCTGTAGACACAAAGCACACAATCGAAGTGTGAAGAGAAAAACATACATCGTGTACCAGCTGTTATCCTCCCCTGAATTCAATACCCAGGTATCTGAACGGATGAAAAGAAAATCATTTCAAAGAGCGTTGTTTGAGATTGACATACAGACACACCTGTGGGCATCCAGTGCTAGCAAACGGGCAGAAAGGAGCACACTCTACTTTAAGGTTGGGTAAACAGTGGCAAACATGACAATTTCTTCCTTTCCAGCGATCGCCCACTGCATGGCTTTGTCCCTGATACTCACACTCCTCACAAGGGTCTGTCTGACAGCTAACACACACAAACACAAATATATGAAATCAGCAGCAAAATCAAAAGCATTATGTCCAAAATGACTGTTGGCTGTACATACATTAAAATATATTTTAATACATGGATAATTATGGATAATTATTCAAGGCAGCACGGTGGCTTTGTGGTTACCACTGTTGCCTCACAGCAAGAAGGTCCTGGGTTCAATTAATGTGCAGGGACCTTTCGGTGTGGAGTTTGTATTTTCTCCCCCTGTTTTGCCTGGGTTTACTCCAGGTACTCCGGTTTCCTCCCACAGTCCAAAAACATGTATGTTAGATTAAATGATTATTCCAAATTGCCATCAGTCAATCCTCTCAGTCCAAAAAAAAGGAATGAAAAGTACTGTATTTGCAGAAGTGCAGATATTATTAAAGGAGTAAATTTAAGACTAAATTTGAAATATACATAAGATTTTGTCAGACGTCTTAATACACTTGTCTATATTGTGTATATGTTTAAAAGTATGTGGACACTTGATTATGTGGACACCCGCTGTAGGATGTTTTTAATGCTTTAGCATTACGATTTCCCTGCATTGAAACTTAAATGCCCAAACCCGATAATTCCCTTGCGCACAAAAGAAAAAGTCTATGCCTAAGATATTTTTAGTATTATAGTTCTTTTAACGATAAATATCAAGAAGCTTGATAGAAATATATTTTTCGGCATGAGCAAACCTAATATAACGGGCAGACAGAACCTCTCTGTGGCAACAAGAGCTGAACTCAAACAGCAACCTATAGGCTTTGGAGTCAGAAAAATTATCTGCAGGTGTTCTCACCGTCTGGCTTTTCTGTAAATACCACGACACTGTCTGCCGTAGCCGTGTTTGGAGGGATTATTGGGGCTGCGAAAAGACCACTGGACACTCTGTACCCCACATGGACCCAAACACTCGCCCCATGGAGACCAGGACGACCAGCCACAGTGAACTATCATACACACACAATCATGGCGCCAATAAGAGAAATGTATACATCAATTAATGCATCTGTTATAGTCTGCGTATGTGTGTGTATTTGTGTGTGTGTGTGTGTGTGTGTACCTGAACACTCTGGGTTGGCCTGACAGTGTTGCGGTCTACCTCTCTCACATCTACAAATCTCACATCCCATCTTGATCTGCTGACCTGGCCAGTACCGCACCCCTGACACCTCACACACACACTCTTCTGGCAGCACACACTGCTGAATGTGGTTCATTACTTTCTTGTCTGGGCACCAGCAACCTAAAAAAAACAGATATTTTGAGAGAAAAACAGTAAAAAAAAAAATAGAACAATTAACATTATAGTACAGTTAATACGACCCAGTAGTTTAAGCTATGAAACACAAGGAGAAAGATGAGTATAATGCAATTTTATTAATCTAGTTTACAGTAATATGGACTATTAAATATAGTAAATGGTGTGATTGGAGCCACACTGATTTCCTGGGTAGATATAGATATGGAGTAATACAGAAATATGAGCTCCTAAATATGGTTACCTGTAAAACACTGAGAACTGGGATCACAGGATGTATTGCTTGATATATGAGCACAAGTCAATGGACAAGGAGCACAAGTGTGTGAAACCAGACCAGGAGGACAGGAAACATTAGCACAGGCATCCTGAGAACACGACCCTGCAAACAAAAGCAGGCAGAAATATAAAAAAAGGAATTTGTCCACATATTTTGTTGACTCACTTTAGCTGTCTTACGGATTAGTGTATAAGGAAATACAGGGTGAACCTAAGTTTCCATACATAGAAAAAATAAAAAAAATTCAAATTTTTATAAAAAACATTTTTATTTATATAATAGGCTCTACATGAACCACACATTTCGAAGCGTGTCCTCCACTGGAGTATAAGCACAGCTGGAGTTCTGCTTGTAATGTTCCTTGAGATGATTTATGTTTTCTATCTTTTCCTTTTACACCATGTTCTTCAAATGCTCCCCAAGATAAAAATAAAGTGGGGTGAGATCCAGAAATCTGGGAAAATGTCTTTTATTAAAAAAACCTCCTATGTATTAATTATCTATAAATTATTTTTTCTAAGTATGTAAACTTGTGGGACACCCTGTATATTAGAAAGCACTTTAAACTTAGCTAAATTCGTTAGCTGTTACTTATAATGTATTTGATTTGTTTTTGTTTTAACGTTGTGAGCAGAACCAACAACAAACTTATTTTATATAAGCATAATTAAAAAGGAATATAATGAGAAATAAATAGCATATAATAGAATACAGAAAACTATTACAATGTTCGTTGCTAGCACTAATATAGGCAGCTTTTTTAAGCAATGTCATGTTAAATAATGTTTAAGCACATTAAATACCAAATAACACAAACAAGGAAATTACTGAAACAGTGTGTAATCTTACAAATTTCTGTGCTTAGGTCAGTGTCCCCTGACAGCTCTGTGCACGTTTGACCTCCATTCTGTGGAGGAACACACACTCTTTTGCGAATCTCCACTCCTCCGCAGCCTTTAGAGCAGTTGGACCATGTTGTCCATGCCGACCAATGTCCATCAACTACTCAACAAACACAGAGCCACATTGCATTGTAAAAAAAACACTGATGATGATGATGAGGAGGATGACGATAAAGCTGATGATGAAGCAGGTATACTGGAGAATTGAAAGCTCTTACCAGGACAAGCTGTGGAGTAGCATTGCTGTTTTTGTATATTATCTCCCCCCCCCCCCTGCAGCGTGTTAGCATGTCTCCAGCAGGACAGTCTCTAAATCTGCTCATAGTGCCAGAACCACAGGAGCGACTGCAGGGACTCCAGGGTCCCCAAGGGCCCCAACTCTGACAGTCCTGTTCATCTGAGGGGATTCCAGCATCAGAACAATCTGCTACTCCATTACATACCTAAAACACACATCATTATCATCGTTAGCATTAGCTGGTTTTTGGAAATTTCATATTTTCATATTAGAATATATATATATATATATATATATATATATATATATATATATATATATATATATATATATTATATTATATATATATAGTCAAAAACACTGAGATAAAGACTATTTTCATGTAGTAAAATCATTTTAATCTGTGTTTTCCGTCTTACTAATTTAAAAGGAACGCAGGATCCATCCAAGCATGAAAACTCAGGACAGATGTGAGTCTTATTCCTTTCATCACGGGGCAGTGGAGAAACACTGGGCTTTTCTGTACATAGTAAAGGAAGAATAGTGAATGAATGAGATTGCTGCATGTTATTAGTTGGTGTGTCATGCAGAATGTAACTTTTGCACACTCACCACACAGAAGTTCGTCTTCTCCTCTGGGACAGTCCAGAATACCATTACATACACGTGATGTGTTCACACATGTTCTGTTATCACATGAGAAGCTGCCAGGACAGGGTGGGATCCGAGTGGACCCTGAAAAAAAGATGTAGGAGAAAGCAAAAATGAACACCCACCCAGAGATACAACAAAGGCACACAAATATATACTGAGAACCAGCTAACAAATGTATGTCTAAGAATGCTTTTTTAACTTAAAAACCGTGGTAGAACAGTGGTAGAACGTTCCTTTACAATTATTGTACGGTGTCGCTTTAATAACGTTATAAAGATTTTCAAAAACATTGCCCTAAGAACATTTTCTCTCAACATCACATAAACATGTATTAAAGATATTAATAACATTATGAGAACCTTCCATGAACAACTTTTCAGAAATGTTTGCAAAAATTGTAGAAACGTGCCATGTTATACACGCATTGGACTCACAAATACACACAGATCCACAATATTAACCCACAATGATAATAACTAGAGAGAGCAATACTGGATAAATTGGATAAATTGTATAGATTTTTTGATGATAATTAGCTACTTTTAATCCAAAATCCTCACCACAATTGTCTACACTTTCGTCAGAGGCATCCCGGCAGTGTGGTGTCCCGTCACACAAATGCATGTGCTGGACACACTGGTCTCCACTCTGACAGGGCGCCTGGTCAGGTCCACAAGCACGAGCACACTGATGTTCATCACTTCCATCTAGACAGTCTGTTTCACCATCACAGCGCCAAGCCAGTGGCACACACTGACCGTTCACACACCCGAACTCATACTGATTACAGTCTGAAAAAAACAGAAGAAAAATGACATGAATTATACATCTACTTCTGTTATCTGTTATGTAATAGTTTTTTTTTTTATATTCTTTAAAAAGTCTACTAAACCAGTTTTTAAGGAAAACTATAGAACATACATAAAAAGGCTGGAACACCTGACCATCACATCCATATGTGTTTTTTTCCAACATCCTTCGCAAGAGTTTCACTTTTACTCCTATAATAATCTCTACACTCCTAAAAAAAATCGTGCACCAGACTGTGGAGCATGGCTGTGTAGAATTCCTTGTTTAGAAACAATAATGTCAGTGTAAAGAGGAGCTGATGTTGGCTGAGGAGATCTGGGGTGCAGTCAGTTTTCCATTTCTTCCTAAAGATAAACACTAATGTGGTTGAGATTAGAGCTCTGTGCAGGATATTCGAACTCCTCCAAAACAGCAATATCACATTATCTCTTTATGGAGCTCAGGGGCTATGTGCTTTGTGTGGATGCATGGATAGATGGATGTATGGATGGATGGATGGATGGATAGATGGATAGCTAAATAGATGGATGGATGGATGGATGGATGGATGGATGGATGGCTAAATAGATGGATGGATGGATGGATGGATGGATGGATGGATGGATAGAAGAAAGGAAAGATAGATGCTTTATTTATTCCAAAATTTATAAAACTGTGACAAAAAAGCGCAAACACATTTAGCTGATGGAAAGGCTGCCACATGGCGGGACCTGGTAGTAGCGGGTGAAATGTCATGCTAGGCATTGTCGTGTTCAAACTTTTTCGTTCTGGTTAAACGAAATAAAATAAAGCTGCAGCCTACAAAGGATTTTTACACAACTACTGTGTTTTCAAATATTGTGCTAACCGTTTGGGGAAGAAAAGAAACGGTTATGTGGATGTGTTGGTAAAGTGTCTCTACTATATATAGTATGTATATAAAGAAGAACTAATTGTCTATAATGTGCCAATATTGTACTAGACTAACCTATTCTAATAATTAGCTGAGTAAAATGGCTAGCACAGCTATGGAAGAAAACTAAGCTCTGCTATCAACAAGCTGCAGTGCATCCTGATGGAGCCTTTGTCGTCGCTGGGGATTTCAATCACTGCAATCTAAGATGTGTTCTGCCGAAATTCCAACAAAACGTCTCCTGTTTCACTAGGGGACAAAAAACTCTAGATCATGTATACACAAGTGTGGCCGATGCTTACAGAGTCACACCTCTCCCCCACCTCGGACAATCAGACCATATTTCATTGTTCCTGCTGCCCAAGTACTGTCCAGTCATTAAAAATGTGAAACCCACTATCAGGACTGTTAAAGTTTGGATGGATGGGGCTGACGCTGCTCTCCAACAGCAGTTCACACATACAGACTGGAGTGAATTTGCTGCACAGGTCACTACAGATACAGTCAGTCACCAATATCAACACTTACACCACTGCTGTCCTTGATTACATCAATAAGTGTGTGGATTTGGTGACTACAAATAAGAACATCAAAGTGTTCCCCAATCAGAAGCCCTGGATGAACCGTGAGGTCCGTCTCCTGCTCAAAGCACGCAACACCGCCTTCAGGTCTGGAGATCGGGAGGCCTACAATGTCGCCAGAGCCGATCTGAGGTGGGGAAAACTTCAAAGCCAAACACGAATACAAACAGCAGATTGAGGAGCACTTCATCTCTGTTGACCCCCGACGTATGTGGCAGGGAATACAGGCTATTACTGACCGCACAAACCACCCAACAGAACACCTCCAACCAGCTCTGCCTCACTCCCCGACGAGCTTAACCACTTCTATGCTCGCTTTGAAAAAGGGAATATAGAGCCTATGCTCAAAACAGAGCTGTCACCAGGTGAGCAGCCACTCTCGCTCTCCATCTCTGAAGTGTGTGCCTGGGTAGGGGTGAATGGTAGAAAGGCAGCTGACCCTGATGGCATCCCTACTCAGAGCATGCACACAGCAGTTGGCTGAGGTCTTCACGAACTTCTTCAATCTGTCCTTGGTCCAGGAAATCGTCCCCACCTGCTTTAAGTCTGCTACCATTGTACCAGTGCCGAAGCACTCTGCTGCAAAAGAACTGGGTGACTTTCGTCCAGTCGCACTCACCCCAGTTATCGCAAAGTGCTTTGAAAGACTGGTCCTCAGCCACCTTAAAGCCTGTCTGCCACCCAACCTGGACCCTCACCAATTTGCCTATCGCCCAAATAGGTCAACTGAAGAAGATGCCATTTCCACAGTACTACATTCTACCCATGACTCATTTGGACAACCCCTGACTCTTATGCCAGGATGCTGTTTGTCGATTTTAGTTCAGCTTTTAATACAGTTAGCCCTTCTAAGCTAACCTTGAAGCTGAAACAGCTCGGCATCAGCACACACCTTTGCAATTGGACCCTGGACTTCCTTACGAACAGATCACAGTCTGTTCGATTGAATAACATCACCTCCTCCAATCTCACCATCAGCACCGGGGTTCCCCAGGGTTGTGTTTTGTCCCCTCTCCTATACACCCTTTTCACCTATGATTGTGTGCCTGTCTATGCGTCAAACAGCATTATCAAGTTCGCAGATGACACCACGGTAGTAGGCCTGATCAGAGGTAACGATGAGACGGCCTACAAGGAGGAGATCCAGCACCTGGCAGCATGGTGTGAGGACAATAACCTGGAACTTAACACTAAGAAGACAAAGGAGGTCATTTGGATTTCAGACGAGCTAGCAATCACACTCATCCTCCAATACACATCAACGGAGCGGCTGTTGAGCGTGTACCTAGCTTCAAGTTCCTAGGAATCCACATCTCTGAGGATCTCACCTGGTCTCTGAACTTTTCTTTCCTGGTCAAAAAGGCACAACAGCGCCTGTATTTTCTGAGGAGACTTAAAAAGTCCCATCTCAGCAACAGGATACTGGAGAACTTTTACTGCAGTACCATCGAGAGCATCCTCACAAACTGCATCTCAGTATGGTACAGCAGCTGCACTGCTTCAGACCACACAGCCCTTCAGAGGGTGGTGAAAACCGCCCAACGAGTAATCGGCACTCAGCTACCCACCCTGGACAACATACACAACAAACGCTGTCTGCAAAGGGCGAGAAGCATAATCAAAGATCCCTCTCACCCCAACCACGGACTGTTCACTCTTCTCCCATCAGGCAGACGCTACCGATGCCTCAGAGCCCGCACAAACAGACTGAAAAACAGCTTCTTTCCTGTGGCTGTTTCTGCACTGAAAAGCTGATATACAGTAATTTAATTACTACTGCACTGCCACTTCTATACTTTGCACTACCTTATCATTATGCATCTTTGCACAATCTATAACTATCTATTGTTACACCTCAATATTCTATCCATATACCTCTGTACATTATTTACCCTAACCCTCTGTAACTATCAACCCCATACCCTATTTATTACACCGATATTTATTGTAAATAAGTCACTTATGCACTATTGGTTAGATGCTAACTGCATTTTATTGGCTCTGCACATGTACCTTGCACAATGACAATAAAGTTGAATCTAATCTAATCTAAAATACCTTTAAGGAGTAAAATACCTTTAACTGGACAGATAACCTCATCAATCCCAGACGGACAGTCCCTACTGCCATCACACACTCTTTCTGCAGGCACACACTGATCAGCAGGGCACTGGAACTCTCCCGCTGCACAAACACAGCCACGCTCATCGCTAAAGTCTCCACAGTCATCATGACCGTCACAGCGATGCAGATAGAGAATGCAGCGTCCGGCTGAACAGCGAAACTCCTGTTCAGCACACACCACTCCACAGCCTGTTGGGTATAATAGACAAACAATAAATTGTCAACTTTTAAAGCAACAGTAAAAATTTACACAAGCTAACGCAAGTATATAATAAATCTCAACTTTCAACAACAACTTTCACATGTACAGATTGTAGTACAATTATTAGTTATTAAAGCATAATTCTGACATAGTTACCTTGCTCATCTGAGTCATCAGCAAACCCACAGTCCAGTTTTCCATCACACACTTTAGAGACAGGCAGACAACGTCCATTAGCACACCGGAACTCCCCAGGCACACACCCAGGGACTGCTGTAACCGGGGCACAGAACTCCTCATCAGACTGATCTGCACAGTCAGGATGACCATTACAATGCAGCGCAATAGGTAAACATGCTCCTCCAGAGCAGCGAAACTGCTCGGGAGGACAAGTGGTGGGACAGAGTTCATCTGAGCCATCTCCACAGTCATCCTCATTATCACAGAGCCACAGAGAGGGAATACAGCGATGAGAGCCAGCGCTACACTGGAACTCTGATTCCAAACAGGGAGCAGGAGGAGGACATGCAGGGCCAGTGCAGTTCCAGGTGCCGTTAGAACAGGAACTGAAAATACAAGCGCACATTACTAGATGATGATGTGTTGTGGAAGCCTTATTATTTTTAAAAACTATGTTTAAAATCCATAATAATGTGTTAGCAAGAAAGTAATCATGACCTATTAGCATCATGATAATTATTTTAGTCTTACCAGTTCTGACAGTGTTGAGTTACAGCAGCTCCAGGTGGAAACAGTGAGCTATCCCACTCACACGGGCACTCAGATGGAAAAATACAGCGGTTCTCTGCAGTGAAAAGAGTACAATTAGACAAAGAGATGTTGTTACAAACAGAGACAACATATACATGCAGAATATTTTATTTTTTCTTTGATAGTTAAACAAAGGCACAGGCTTTTCCTCAGTACAGTTAGTGGTGGTGGCTGGTGTACTGTTAATGTGTCACTTTTATAAATGTGTCTTATGGCTATGTGAAAAAGTTGCTTTTGTTACAGTTTAATGATTTGTGCTATGATTTTGTTTACAGACAGACAGACAGACAGACAGACAGACAGACAGACAGACAGATAGATAGATAGATAGATAGATAGATAGATAGATAGATAGATAGACGGACAGACAGAAAGACGGATAGGTAGATAGATAGATAGTCTATAGATCGATAGTTTATAGATAGATAGATAGATAGTGTGTATAAATTATATACAATGTTAAAAGCAGATTATTTGTTTAATCTGTTACAGTTAAAATAATAATAATATTATTATTATTATAATAACTATATATTTAAAAAATTAAAAAATGTCCTGACCGTAGCGAACGGTGCCTTGAGGGCAGAAACAGCCTTCCACACAGGATAGGGCTCTGCAGCGAGAGTCAGCATGAGAGGAGCTGCCAGGACAACCATTAACACAAGCAGAACCACAGGCTTCATAAACCAAACCATCCTCACACTGCATGGCTAGAGAGAGAATCAGAGAACCTGATTAGTAGAAGGAGCCTCCGTAAAATACTGTTAAACTGAGTGAATTTTAATAATGTACATAATAAAAGGTAGACGTACACCTGAACTGCGTAAAAATTTTTGTAGAAAAAAGCTTTGTAATTCATTGTGTTTTTAGTGTTAGGATAACAATGTACTCATACTCACGGCAAAGCCCTTGAGATCTCCAGCGAATGTAAACTCCTTTACGATTGCACTCCTCAGCGTAGACAGCGATGGCTGTGCAAAGACACTCACAGTCTCCTCCTGAATCACAGCTACATCACATATAAACTTTCAGCCCACTCTTAGAACCACACTTAACTTTGTAATGCATTTAAAGATATAGGTTACTGTGTGGCTGTAAAGCAACGATTGTGAATATAGGAAAGACTTGTGTCAAAACAGAGACAGAAAGACCATTTCTTAGTTGTCACTGGGATAATATTGTAATAACTTTAATCAAACAATATCAAATGTAAATTATGTAAATATAAATACAATACTTTTTTTATTATAAACCACATATACAAACAATATATAATAAATGTGTAATAAATGTATAATAAAGGACAAATTACTCGACATAGACCTTTAATATTTGTACAAGATTGGGTGGTAAGGAATTGCTTAAATAAACTGCTTGAAATTATCGCATCCAAATACCTCTTCTATGGTCTCCCTTTTTGCCTTCTGCCTGGTAGCTTAATTTCAAACATCCTCCTACCGATATATTCACTACCCCTCCTCTGTACATGTCCAAACCACCTTAATCTGGCTTTCCTGACTTTCTCCTCAAAACATCTAACATGAGCTGTCCCTCTAATGAACTCGTTCCTAATCCTGTCCAACCTAATCACTCCCAAAGAAATCCTCAACATCTTCAGCTCTGTTACTTCCAGCTCTGCTACCTGTCTTTTCCTCAGCGCCACTGTCTCTAAACCATACATCATAGCTGCTCTCACCACTGTCTCTAAACCATACATCATAGCTGGTCTCACCACTGTCTCACCACTAGCGGGTGTCTGTCTCTAAACCATACATCATAGCTGGTCTCACCACTGTCTCTAAACCATACATCATAGCTGGTCTCACCACTGTCTCTAAACCATACATCATAGCGGGTCTCACCACTGTCTCTAAACCATACATCATAGTGGGTCTCATCACTGTCTCTAAACCATACATCATAGCGGGTCTCATCACTGTCTCTAAACCATACATCTATAGGGGGTCTCACCCACTGTCTCTAAACCATACATCTTAGCTGGGTCTCACCACTGTCTCTAAAACCATACATCATAGCGGGTCTCACCACTGTCTCTAAACATATACACTGGTCTCTAAACCATACATCATAGCTGGTCTTAACCACTGTCTCTAAACCATACATCATAGCTGCTCTCACCACTGTCTCTCTAAACCATACATCATAGCGGGTCTCACCACTGTCTCTAAAACCATACATCATAGCGGGTCTCACCACTGTCTCTAAACCATACATCATAGCTGGTCTCACCACTGTCTCTAAACCATACATCATAGCGGGTCTCACCACTGTCTCTAAACCATACATCATAGCGGGTCTCACCACTGTCTCTAAACCATACATCATAGCGGGTCTCTCACCACTGTCTCTAAACCATACATCATAGCGGGGTCTCTTAACATACATCATAGCGGGTCTCATCACTGTCTCTAAACCATACATCATAGACTCACAATAATTTTGAACAGAACCTATAAATGTTTGCATGACACAGGCTTTTAGTACTTGTTTACCTATTAACCTGTTAACCTTGAAGCTCTGGTGCAAAAGTAAGGCTAAAACAACACTTAGGGCAAAACAAGTCAGTTAAATTAAAGAAATTTCTTTCCTGTTCCTTTATTAAACATTCTTACACAAAATTATTCTGTCACTTACCCACAGGCATCAAAGACACACCAATCATAGTATTGCTGGTGCGGCACTTCCGCATGACACGGTGCAAACAAATCTTGCGTAATTACGGCACATTTCTTTTTTGCCCAGCTCACTCTGTGAGGATTAATCTAAAAAAAGAATATAGTCAATTACTGTTTGTTTTCCTCAGCACTGCATAGATAACAGTTATAACGGAACTTAAATAGAACAATTAGCATAAAATAGGTGGGGGTGTAAATTTTACTCACGTTGCAGGGGTCACGCAGGTCTTGCTCAGAGACATCAGGGCAGGATGGACTAACCTTCCAGGAATTCCCAAACAGCTCTGGTGTGGACTCCACTATGCCTTGCCTTGTAGTGAAGTCATTCTCTGAGTCACCATCAAAGTTCCCACACAATCCCCCAACCCGGCCTTGCAGGTGGGGTTCCAACCGAACATACACACGCATGCCTTTTTACACAGCACCATTTCAAATAAAAAGACAAAAAATAGTTGTTTCATAAGATCACTAAACAATATGCACACTTTAATCAGTGATAAATTTAACAGAACATACCCCATATTGAGAAAAGTATTGGGACACCTGACCATTACATCCATATGTGTTTTTAAACATTCTATAGCAAGTTAAGTATCCTTTTTACTTCTATAATAACCTCCAAACTTTTGGCTTTCCACTAGATTTGTTTAAGCCACAAAATGTTTACTGACATCAAACACTAGTGTTAAGTTTGGTGATATAAGGTGAAGTATCATGCAAAAGGTGTTTGGGGGGGTGAGATCAGGACTTCAATCATACACATCATATCTTCATGGAGCTCAAGGGCTTTGTGCACAGAGGTATTTGTCATGATGGAAAAGTGTTTGTGTCACAAGTGTAGGAAAAAAGTTTGGAGATTGATGTATGTTGCTTTTAAGCTAAAGTAAAAACACGATTTAATTGGTTTTTCCACAAATTTTTGGCTAGATTTATTAAAAACCCAATAAGTTGGTGGGTCTAACAAATCTATAAACAAAAACCTGAACACCACAAAAAGGTTACAATAGATGTGTGTGACCAGTTAATTGACATTTTTTATGTTTGAAATTAATGACTATTTCAAGCAAATACCTCCATCCCAAAGAAGTGAGACACCGAGTTGAGACGAGAGAGCGACAAACAGGCCGATGTTCTCCAGCACTAAGCCACTGCCTGAGTAGGACTTAGGAAGAGTAACAGGCATGCCGTTTACTGTAACAGCCTTTCCTAAAGGAAATGACCACAAATCAGACATTGGAACATGTACAAAATGTCTCTCTGATTTAATGTAAAAATGTTTTAAAAAAGGATGCATTTCCTTTGATTCTGGTTCCTTTACTACCTGATCTGACTTGCTCATGAAATACAATACATAACTTTACAATACATCCAGATTTTCCTAGAACTTTTTGTCACAACACTATAAATAAGAAACAATTACACACTAATACGTAAAATCGCACTCAATAAGTCATTGTTGGAGAAAACGATACTTATTCCTAGAATAGCAAATTACTTTAAATAATCTTGACTTGATTTGATTTATAATATTAGTTTAGTAAGAATGTTAAGATGTGTTTGAGAGGCTGACCTCTGAGTAGGTGAATAGCGGTGTTTCCAATGCTCATTGTGACAGATTTGGTGCAGGTGACCCCAGTACTGCCACAGGGTACGTTTTCAGCAGTTACACTAAACAGGCCTTCTTTCTCCTGCACCAGCATGTACTCACAGTCTCCCAAGAAGGAGTAACAACGACCATCAAAAGTCACATAATGCGGGTCACCTGTAGCTACGCATGTTCCAGCGCATAGTGATTGGGTACAGTGCCATCGACGCTGCTTACATACACTGTAAAATAATCAAGAATACAAGATGGAAAAGTGGAAACATGCTAAAATACTTTTTATACACTGTGCAAAAAATAAAATAAAAATCTAAGTTAACCTAAAAATAAGGTGTGTTTCAACTTAAACAAGTAGTCAAGCCAATGGATTGATTTACAATATTAAAATGTCAATTAAACTAACTAACTTACATGTTGTGTGTGTGTGTGTTAACACAATTAATTTATTTTTACTTATTGTCTACATGTGGGGCATTTGGATTTTATACCTGCAAGTGTGTAAGTACAATTTGTGTGTAATGACATATTAACTAAATAATGATTAGACACATTTAAAAAAAATATGGTCTAAAATCAGTAGGCATAACCTATAGTCTTAAAAACACATCATTATCTGGTCATGTATTATGCAGATATATACATGACAGGGTGTTGAACTGCTGATCGGAAGTTAATGGGTTCATTTGCCAGCATGACCACGCTGCCACTGCTGGGCCCTTGAGAAAGGCCCTGCTCGGGTTCCTTTGGTAAAGAGCATGTACTTAAGCTAGAATTGTGAATGTAGAGACCAGAATGCTCACCATGTGTTACAGTCTTTAGAAATTGTGTCATTGGTGGGAAAAAGAGCCTGCCATTGTGGGTGACACGGACATTCATCAGGAGACACACACACTGATCACCCTATCAAAAGAAAATACACTCATGATGATACAGATGATTAAAAATGAGATTAAAACGATAGTACTATCATAGTATATATATATATATATATATATATATATATATATATATATATATATATATATATATATATACATATGTTGTTTTATTTACAGTGAAATGCTGCTCCAAATGTTACAGGGTGTCTATGGGAAATCCCTATGTTTTATATCAGCCAGGACTGGAAAGTTCTGAACATATCACAGTCCTCCCAGTACCCATGATGATTGCGCAAAGCTTTCAACAAACTGTGAAACATTACGCTAAATGCAGATATTTTAACACATGCAACGTTTCACAGCAGGGAAGTTGGATCAAATTGCTTAAACACAACAACGCCGGAATGTTACTTTCAAATTAAAAGTAGTGATAAAAAACAGTTGCTGTTTCACTAAAGCTTTTTTTATAGAAAGCTAGGCAACAAGGCATGATATTATTATCATATAAAAGCATTTAATACAGTAAATTCCAATAACTGGATAGCATAAATCTATTATTCAGTATTGTGGAGCTGCAAAAACGGCATACAACTGCTTTATAATGACCTTTATTTGTAAGATTTTAGTTAGAGATATTGTCCAGGGCTGCTGTGGGCACGTAGGTTGTAGCGACTTATAAAAACAACTACAGTAACACTAGTATTAAGATAAAAATGCATAAAAAACGTATATTAATTATACTAAGGGTTAGATTTAGGTTAGTGCACATTACAATCTGAGAAGTTTAGGCCCCAGAGATTTTAAAAGATTATTGGAAAATAAGACAGACCAAGAGTACAGTTCCCTCAGGACAGACGCAGCCATGGATGGGTTCCGGACACGACTCCTTGTCCAGACTGAAACAGTTCCTCAGACAAGATCGGGGAGAAAAGACCAAAGAGCCTGGACACTCAGTAACCTCAGGGCAGTTGTGCTCTGTACAATTCCACACACCATGTCCACACACACTAAGGAAAGAAAAACACACAGCAATGTTGAAGTATAATGCCTCTTAGCAAGCTCTAACAGGACATGGTGTTTGATGATTAGCATGGAAGAAGTCCTGCACAAAACCCTGATCTTAATCCTGGGAAGAATGTGAACGCTGACTTACTTGACGTTGGAGCACAAACTTTGATGGCCAGACACTTAGCATACAGTAAATAGATCATTTGGATCAAAAATAAAAAAAAAACATCATAAGCAATGTCGTGAGCCAATATTAATAATGAACAATAAATTGCCTTCTTATCTTAAACAATCCGACATAAGTCACCAATAATAATATTGTTATATTGTTCCTCACATAAACTTTATAAAGTACCTTTCAGTACCTTTTATCTATTGACATAATTATTAATAAAATGTGACATAATTCATGTAAAAAAAACCCTCATTGGTCCCAACCAAGATAGAAACTGGCATGTTTATAACAACACTTATGTCTAGCCATTTTGTTCTGTGTAATAAGATCAAAAAGCCACAATGAAGTCAACCTATCCCGATGATGTAGCAGGCTATAGAGTGACTTCATCAGAGCTCTTACACCTCAGGATGTCTCAGAAGTCACCAACAATCTCTCATCTCCTGTATATTAGTTAGTCGTTTAATCTGCTTCCTAAATAAATCCGTTTGCTAAGACATTTTCTGTTTAAAGCATCATGAGGCCAGGCAAGGACACAAGATGGTAGAGCCAGACCAAAGTTTAACCTGCTACACTACAATCTTTCAATCGTTAACCAAACAATGGATGCCAAGAAGGCCAACAAATTGCAAAAGTATTCATTCACATATTTTACAGACTATCTTCGCAATAATCAATCCACAGTTATGTAAGAAACTGTCTACATCAAAAGGGGGCATGTGCAATATTTTATAAAGTGTGATGAAATGCGGTGTATGCTTATTCACTATGTGTGTTATCAATGATAAGATAAAAAGTTACCTTTAGATAGCAATAAAGACTTATCATAAGCATGTTATCGCAAAGAAACAGCCTCCTTTTTCCTTTTTTCTTTCTACTTTACTGTGATATATATCAGCTACATGGTAAAAACCACCAGCCTAATCTAAAACAGGTCTTACACACGTGTTTCCAAATCCTTGTCTCAGGTTATGGCTGCTGAGAAATCCTTCCTCTAAAGCATTCAGAGAGAATATAATACCTTAACATAAAATACAAGTGTAGCTTTGATTTCAGCTTAGTGATTGGATACAAAAACTATGCAAAAAGTAGCGAATAATTATAGATTTAGGCAAATATGTGTATAACAACAGGCACTTCATGAGCAATTAAACAACATCGAGTAAAGTGTGGACATGAGTGTATGCATGCAAAGCTAGACTATGAATTCAAAATTATTTTTTTTGTGTGTGAAAGCATTAAAATTGGTTTAGTAAGCTATATAATTTGATATATTGCTAATTTCACCAATATAGTAAAAGTCAGACTCTAACATATACCCTAGGCAAATACTTTTAAACTTTAGGAATATAAAATGTTCAGCTTATAATAATTTTGAATATTTGGCCCCTTAGGATTTTCAGTGGTCTTTGATCACATCTAAAACTGATTCTATATACATACATAGACTTTAGCTGTGTTTCTTTTCCTAATCTTTCACTCTGTGTACTGCTGTGTAGTTTTAGCTGCTGGTCTTGGTTCATCTCAGGCAATGAAAAAGCAGGAAAGCTTTTATATTTACTTTGGATCAGTTCTTAGCAGCCTATTAAAAGAGGAACACTGGATGAGACACTAGAGAGTCATTTGTTGCTTACAAAATCCAAAAACAGAGATGATTTTTTTATATTAATGATATAAATTCAACCAGATGTCAGTGTAAGCAAGATGTCAGGACACATTATATGACCAAAATAAGCTTAATCATTACTCTCACATGTGAACTGTTACCACAAAGTTAAAAACTGTTTTATAGAGGGCCTATAAGCTGTAGTATTAATTTTTTCTTTTCCTGTATGACAATGCACCTGTGCATAAAGCCTCACTTTACTTAAGCCACATGGGTTTGGATTTCTGTAATTAAATTATATTTCGCTTGTTTGAAAAGTTGTTTGCTTTGTTTTGCACCTATTTGTACCCAAACACACATCATCATAAAATAAAAAAATGACTGGTTAAAATACAAATGTAATTTTTTTTTAAGAATTTATTTTAAAAGCTTGTTCGCTTTGTTTGACAGGTATGTGTTATTTCTATTAATGAAACAAATCCATCTAAAAGTAAAAGGATCTTACAAATTTTTCCCATACCAGGTATTGCAGTTGATCTGCATAGAGCTTCCTGGTCGATAGACAACCCCAGCATGAGCACATGGACACATGCTGATTGGCACACACTGGCCCTGATCATCCTGTGCCAGACCTTCTGGACACTGGCAGCCTGGCACACAAGCCTGGGCACCTGCACCTATTTGGCAGCTCCAGTTCTGCTGCAGGTCAGTACATGAGCCTCCACATGGCTGGCCACACTCTTGGTATACCTGTCCGCCAGAACACTGCATCGCTGCATGTAGAAAGAGACATTTAATAATATTTATAATGGTTTTAAGTATAGGTGACCATTTTAATGGCATATAAAGATTGAATTTAACATTCAGATGCAATGTTGTTAGGTAATAGCGGTGTAAGCTCTTACGACAGAAGGTGTGGTTTCTCCAGCTCACCAGCACCCCCTCCTGTGCACAATGCTGAGCGTAGGCAGTAAGGACAGTACACTGACACTGGGTATGCGGCATACAGCTACACACCTCGCTCAGACACTGCCGCATATACGGCTCCCGTTCCACCACTTCATGGCAGCTCTAAAAGAAAGTTTAGCAATTTTTTGTCAGCAATTTTCTGGGGAAGTGGTTGCGCAGTTAAAGTGTTGGACTGCTAATTGGAAAATCGGGGTACGATTCCCACCAACAAGCTGTTACTTCTAGGCCCCTTTGCAAGGCCCTAAACCCCCAATTGCCTAATTGTATAAAAGAAAGAGAAACATATAAGTTACTCTGGATAAGGGCATCTGCCAAATCTTGTAAATGCGAATGTAAATTCTGGCTGAGTTTAGCTACAGCTAGCTATAATTAGTATTGAAACCATTAAATACTCTACTGATATTTTCTTGAAAGCCACATTCTATATTCACATGACCATACAGACAACTTTTAAAGCTAAATTATGTGGCAAAACTTTCTAAGTGACAAAATACTATGACTGACAATCTAATAGAGGCGCCCTCTTGTTCTGACTGGTTCGATGTTTGTGGTTCACAATGTTCTTCCTTTACAAAGTCTGATAGAAAGACTATGACTGTGATTGTGACATAACAACAATTGCTGATTAAAAAGTGTCTTATTCATATACGTCTACATACAGTGTCAAGTGCATGTATATTTATACAATTTTAACAATGATTGACAACCTGGTGACACATTGGCACAGACTCCTAATCTGAGTGAACCATCCATGCTAACCTGAAACACAGGACTGTGGATAACAGCGCAGGCATTCTCTGCATACTCTCTATGCTGGGTGTAGGTGTTACAGGGGTCTGGGGTCACCGCTGAGGGCAAGTAGCATGATCCACGTCTAAATTTGGCAGCAAAGGAGATCACACTGTTTTCAATGTCCCCCTCGGGTGTGGTGAAGTCATCGTGTTGATTCCAAGTCAGAGTTCCACACAAGCCTCTAACCTGTTATATTATACAGACAAAAACAGTGACAACAGTTAGGATAATATTCATAAGAAGAAAAGAAACAAAAGCCCCCCAAATTTTGTCATACTATCCATGTCATATACGTTACATTTGACAATATGTTAGCATTACTACTGATTGTCATATTATCTAGGTAGCTCACTATGTTTAGCTAGTAAATTTATTCATATAAGATTCATTTTTTCATCTTCTATACCCACTTATTCCCTAAATCGGGGTCACAAGGATCTGCTGGAGCCTACCCCAGCCGTCTCTGAAAGGGCGAAAGACAGGGGGGTACACCCTGGGACAGGTTGCCCCAGTCTATCACGGGGCCACACACACTCAGAGTCACTCCAATCAACCTAACATACATGTTTTTGGACTATAAGAGGAAACTGGAGTACCCAGAGTAAACCCACGCAAGCACATCCACCTCTCCCCACAGAAAGACCCCTGTCTGCAAATCAAACCCAGGATTTATTGCTGTGAGGCAACAGTGCTAACCACTAAGCCACCATTTTACCCAACCTATAAGATAAACTCAAAATTAATTATAATAGTAAAATTAAGGTCTTACCGAAGCTTTTACCATATGATTAAGTGCTAATGGGCTGACCCTATGATACTGGCACTTTCTTTCATGCATATCACATAATCTGCAAATAGTTGATTTCTCAAATAGTTGCTAGCTCATTTTATTACATGCTGCAAAAAACAATTTCGCTGAGAAAAAGATGGCAGAAAGTGCATCCTGTGTGCTCTCTTTAATTTAAAAAAGCTAAAAAAAATTTTTTTATTGTGCTTACCACCTGCATTGGCGATTCAGGTGCTGCATGGCTCATCAGTGGTGCCTCTAGCAATTTTGGGCCTTATAAAAGAGTAAGAGGTTAAGCCCCCTACCACAACAATTCTTCACTGTTACTACAAGTAAAATAGATCTCTGGGGGCCTCAAAGTTCGGGGCTTTTAGAATCATCCTAACCAATTCTACCCTGTGGCTACTACAGAAGTAAAGCTGGCTGAGTTTTGATAAAAGTCAGAAATAATACCATAGTGTACCTTATGAGCAAAGCCTGGCTGCAGGGTGATAAGGATCAGAGGGCCTTCAGTATACCACAATAGCTGAGCCCCAAATACATAGACTGTGAGAAAGCTTGAAGATGATTTTCGCACAACCAGATCAGCTGTTAACACTGGCAAAGCCTCTGGCTGTCCATTTAGCATTACCAATCCTGGAAAAACAGAATTAAAGAGTAAGAAAATGGAACCAAGTAACAGAAGCAAACATAGATAAATAAATTTGATAATAATTAAATGACATTTGAACAAAAAGGTAAGTGCATCAGGTAGATGTTTCTGGCTCAGATATTTTAATAGATAGATGGCTGGATGGATGGATGGATGGATGGATGGATGGATGGATGGATGGATGGATGGATGGATGGATGGATGCATGGATGCATGGATGGATGGATGGATGGATGGATGGATGGATAAATTAAAGTATGTTCTGATAAAGTGGTAGTTACAGTAGATGGATGGTTAGGGAGATGCTGGATAGGTGGATGGATGAATGGATGGATGGATGGTCTAATAAACTAGTAGATACAGTAGATGGATGGTTAGGGAGATGCTGGATAGGTGAATGGATGGATTAATGGATGGATTTTATGACTATGAGCTTAGCTGTATAAATAAGTAAATGGACAAATGAAAAGCAAATTAATTAATGGATAGGTAGATGGTTTGATGGATAAAAAGGTATATAGACAGAAGATTATACAGATGTATAGGGAATAAAACAAATGAAAACCATGGCTTAATAAATAGATAGATGGATGGATGGATGGATGGATGGATGGATGATGGATGGTAAAAAGTGATTAGGGTCAACAGAACTGCAGACAGACTATGAACAGTGCAGTTTTTTAAATTAAAAAAATGAAAGACCGTTTTACAGGAAAAATATCCTGATAGACAGATACTCACCTGTGCTAGCGAGGGTCACTGTGGTATGGAGCACAGTAATGGCAGTTTCCCAAGGGCAGCGCATGCCCCCTACCTTTACACACTTTCCTTCTCGGATGGTTACTTCAAGCTTCTTATCCACAAAATCCTACACAAACAGCAATACAGATCAGCTGATTCCCAGAAGCCAATTATTCATGATTATTAGTTTCAGACTCTCAAACCTTTGATCTTCTTTTTTTTATTAACGCGGCAATGTGCGGTACAGATTTCATAATATGTTCTAAAAGAAGCAATAAAGATGTGATAAAGTGATTTTATCAGCAGTAAAAATTGCAACTAACCTCAATGGCAGTGAGTTGACAGTCACCAGCCTGGAGGTTATACCTCTTCTTATCAAAAGTGGTGATTTGCATTGCCCCAATTATACTGCATTGAGCTGCACACCTTTCTGCAGAACACTGCCACTGACCTGCCTGGCACACACTATAAAACAGAAATAGGGAGAAATGGAAAAATCCAATAAGCAAAACTTCTACATTTCCATTTACAATGACAATAACCACATTTATTATGTTTTACTTAACCCTAGCCATGATATACAGCGTGTCACTAGTACTGCAGTGCACCCACCAGGTGTTACACTTATGTTTTATGTTGTCTCCTTCCTGGTATGTGCGTCGCCTATGAAAGCATGGGCAGTGTTCCCGTCGTAAGCATTGGCCATTATGCAGATAGAGTCCAGGGGGACACTCACAACCCCCAACACACTCTACCCGACACTGGCCAGATGCTGAGAGTGTAGCAGAAGAGCAGCTGGGTGGACAGGAGGATACGCAGTCTGAAAAAAGCTGACCCCCAGGACACACTCGCTCTGCAAGACAGATAAAAGGCAAAAATGGACCAATAAAGCGCAAGAATAGGAAATAGACAACAGAGAAATCTAATCCTAAAGACTGAAAGAGAATACACAAGTTGGTTGAATTGGGAAGAGACTGTCCTGAGTCCCATCACATGGCTTACCCTGCTACATTATTTACACCTTTCTCATTCTTACTAATTTACGCATTGCCTTTGTAGTCTGTAATATATTTAAGGTCCACCTCAATTTTTGCTACAACAGAGTTTGTCAGAGTTTCAACAATTTTTTAATAGTGTCATTACAAGGCAATATGTGGTAGCTCAGTGCTTAAGGTGTTGGACTGATAAATGAAAAGTCTGGGTTCAATTCCCAGCAATTCCCTGTCGCCGAAAGGCCTGAATACACATATTCTGTCAAAATCACCATAAACAAAATATAGCTGAATGTTTAAAGATCGCTCTCTTTTAAAGCTCTACATTTACATATAAACACTGCAAACTGCATTTTCCAAAAGTAATTAATTTTCTGCGAGAGAAATTACAGACATACCACATAGACCAGGGCCCCTCCAGCTGAGGATGACGTGTTGTTGGGCACACTCACGGGCATAGCTAGCAAGTGTATCACACACAGCTGCGTCTCTCTCATTAGCCCCCAAACTGCAGTACACATATAAACAGGTATCTACATAGGGACCTGGATCCACCTGGGTGAAATAAAAGCGACAAAATATTATTATTTTGTAGAATTTAGATGAGGAAAAAATCTTTAAAGCATTCTAAAGTCTCTCACTCGATGATGGCATTGTGAGAAAGGTCTGCCCTTGAGCTGTTGACACGTCAATTCCGCCGCTCTACGCATACTGACATCACCCATGATATCACAGCTGTGGCCCAACTCTGCTGCATCATTACAGTCCTGGGGATATTAAGACCAGTAAATACTTAATTTGGCTTTTTTGTGCATATTCCTAGTATAAAATTAGTATTTGAATTATACATAATAGAACGTAATAGCTAAGTAAACGATACTTCAGTGCTATTTAATCTGCCACAACACAATTTTTTTTTTGCAGTCAAAATTGGAGTTTTCTGTGTTTCTGTGTCTGTTTCTTTAGTGTAAGAACTAAAAGCATATTAAAAAATTAGAGCAGTATACTAGAACCTCTGTCTCTTGGTTTGGAACACGCCATGAATTTCCAAAGCTGGCAGCATACTGCAATACACCACCACTCCTACTGGTAAAGTCATCTGTGTAAAAATAAGATCAAACAAAATTATACATTTTATGTAATTCATTGCTTATATCTGTCTCGAAAGTCTAAACAACAGTGAACCAAGAACACAGCCTTGAGGATAAACGGTATGCCAGTCAAAAGGTATAGGATAGGTTTTCTCCCAAAAGAGACTTTTTGAAATAATTCATAATGATGAAATGAGTAATATAGGTCGATAAACACTGATACAAAGGTAGTTGGTTACTTTAACCTGGCAATAAAGAGGTATTGAAAATGCTGGACTGCCCACTTGTATTAGAAAGACACTTGACACCACCTAATTATTCACTTTATCTTGGCTTCCAGTAGGCTCAGGTGTGGGTTCTGTAAAAAAAATTACATCCTTAAAAATTGACTCACCATCTGCATTATTGTTGTATAATCCACAGAGGCCCCTAGTAGTAGCAAAGTGTTCCGCCGAAACTGTTAGATACACAGTGTTCCCCATGTCGAATTTTACTCTGATGCCTAATCCACTTTCAACAAACACAAAATCTCCCAGCCAGTGAACACTTACTCCTATGGAAAAAATAATACACAACACATATTTATATAAATATACACATTTATTAAATAAATGTTTTGGCTTTAAGTTAAGGGCATGTCCAATGCCTTAATAACATTCATGCAAAGAATTGGATTTAACGGACAACCCGTCCCCCTATTGGTCCCTTAATTCAAAGTTTTTCTGTATACGTAAAAGTAGCAAAGCTTACATTTATTCAGTACGTTAAACTATACCTTTGTGTAACTGACTATTTTGTAATCACTGAATTAGTATCATTTGTTCTGTGGAGGAAGGATTGAAACACATGCTTTAAATTTATTACAGTATTTCATCATGTTTCCAACCCTTTCTAGACAAAAAATATATACACTGTTGTGTATATATGTGCATAACCATGGGTTTTATAAATGTTTCTTAAATATGTGCTGTATATTATGCCTAATAATGTTAATGTTATTGGTCCTCTTTGTGCATGACATATCAGCACAGCATGTGTGTTTCAGTTACCAATATGCTAATACTTTTAAAAACATGGATTCAAACAAATAGTAAACGATTGGGGAAAAAATGACTTATTTATCACAAGGCATATTACATACTGGCTACACATTATTCTAATTCATAACCCAGGATACATTTTGGCTAACAAACATCCTTTCATGGCAATAACTAAAAGAAGGCTAGTTTGATGCTCCAGTATATTTGACTAAAGGCACATTATCAGCTATTTTTTTTTTCATGCTAATATTATGAACAGCAGCTACGCTAATATCTCTTTCAACCCTTTCCTTTTTAATACCCATCCTGAGGTATCCAGAGATTACAAGTAGACCTTCAGGGAGAAGACGCCATACTTGCAACGATACTGGGGCACCAGTGACCAGGTTCCTGCCCCTTTCCTTGATTTCAAGTATCTTTGAGTTTGGACTGGGATTTACTCTGCTCCACTGGCCCAAGGCTACAATTTACATTACATTTCATCACTACAATATGTTTTTATTAACAATAATATGTGGTGTAACCCAGATGAGGATGGTTCCCTATTGAGCCTGGTTCCTCTCAAGGTTTCTTCCTACTTCGTTTCAGAAAGTTTTTCCTCGCCACAAGCTTGCTCCAGCTTGCTAATTAGGGACAAACCTACACTTTTCACTGTAACTGCATTCTGTGTAAAGCTACTTTATGACAATGTCCACTGTTAAAAGCGCTATACAAATAAAATTGAATTAAATTTGATTAATTTTGAACCTAAAGTTTCAGGGAAAAAAACATAAGAAAATGAACATTGTGCAAAAATCCAAATCTAATACAATTATAATATGTGAAATGGTATTAATACCATTTTGAAAGAAAGGTTCATTCTGCTTTAGAAGGACACTATTGAGTGATATGTTGCCCTTATGAACAGACACAAGGTCAAGACCCAACATCATCTTTAATGCCTGAAAAACACAAAAACATTTTGCTTAGTCAAAAGTAGACAAAAGACCTAGTTACAAAACCTAGTTACAAACCTAAAAATTATGTAATATAAATCAGTGTTGTCAACATATATCACATATATCAACATATTAAAACTATCAAGTAATTACATAGGCATCTACATTATACAGATATCGTAGCATTTATTGGAAATATGACTTATTAACGCAGAATGGAATAAAAAAAAGACTTGGTTTGGTTCAACAGCATTATGGCATTCATATGTATTTATATATAATCTTTTTATTAAGCCATCTATATCAACCCTCCTAACCTTACCTCACCTCACCTCACCTCACCTCACAGGTACAGAAAATGGAAAGACGGTTCTTTGTGGGGTTTCCATGTTTACTCTTTATAAAAGATTGCCAAACAATCCTTGATGGCATTAGAACCAATCCGCTACTAAAGAGTGTTTTTAAGATCGTATAGATGCTACCCTTACTATCTGTCTCAAGGTTTTATCGTCTGTACAATGCCTAATATTTACATGATTAAGATTTGTCATTTTTACACTATACGATGTACACTGTATAATGTACACATAAGACAGATGTCCATCATTTCCATACATGTTTTTTGAATAACTAGTCCTATTTTTATTCCTATCATAATCTTTACACTTCTTTACAGGCTTTCTACTAAATTTTGAAGCATGGCTGTTGGGATTCACTAATTCAGATGCCAAATTGATTTGTAAAGTCTGATACATATTTTGCAAGAGGATGTATGGGGTAGTCGGTGTTCCAGTTTATCAGAAAGTTGCTGGAGTCCACATCAACCATAACACATCATGTCAAATAAGACATGGTATAGTGTACATTCTTATAATTTCATGATTTACACACATACATGCATGCATATGATATACTGTTATATAAACCGTATGTGATATTCTATACCTTGCTGCAGTGTCCTCTGCCATCACACACAGTGCTTATGTAGACAGCCCAGGTCCCATCAGTGGATGAGGCCATCACATAAGTACAACCACCATGAAAATGAAAGTGCTTCTTGTCGAAAGAACGATAATGTGCTCCACCCCAGCTCATGCAAGTGGCAGAAGCCTTAGGATCGCGAATGCCTCCAAGAAGACCCCTGTGAAAAAGGGGGGATGGCTGAGCATCTGAAGGCATAAAACAATGAGAAAGTAGTGACTATTACAGTTTAACATCAAGCAACAATCTTACTAAAAATGCTCACAGTGGTACTCTATGATAGCAATGCGTAGCCTGCTCATTTTAAGAGATCTCTGCGTTTTTTTATAAAGACAACAACACTTTTATTGGAAAATACATTACTTAGTTGATGGCTGCAAGCTGAATACATACTAGAAAAGTGGTGATTGAGGCAAAAATGTTATATATATAGAATGAAACAATGAATTAAAACATTAATGGTATTACCTGGCAAGAGGGTGTAGGAACAGGACAAGCAGGTCTGATCAGAGGCATTTTTCCAGCTAAGACCCCACAAACTTCCACAGCATTGCTCAAAAGGCATTAGAGATGAGTTCTGAACTCCAGGAAATTCCTCACAACTCCACGTAGAAAAACACAAACCTCGGATACTGACTTCTAAAAAAAAATCGATTGCAGAACAAAAAAGAACGCTTTATGATATTTACATAAATGATGTGTACAAGTGGAATATATATGCAAAGGCATAGCAATGGGGCAGATATAGACAGGCAATTGCCTGGGGCCCTGAATTTCGAAGAGGAGCCCCCCAAAAGCTAACCATTTGAACAATCTTATTAATCATGTTATTAATATAACATGGAGCACTATAATATAACCCTGCTGTCTGTGCTTGCTTTTACTTGGCGCCACGGCCCCTGTTTTAAACTGGCAGGGAACTTAATCATGTATTTGTACATTTAAACAACAGAATTATCCATCTGGCAGACAGAAGCGGATAAAAGCAAGAAGCTTGGGAGAAGTGGTAGTGCTGTGGTTAAGGTGTTGGACTGCTAATTGGAAGATTGTGTTTAGATTAGAGTTATGGTTATGGTCTAATGGTTGTATAAAAGAGATAAATATAAGTCTGTATAAGGACATCTGCCAAATGTTGTACTGTAAATGTAAATGTAAGAAGAGCAGAAAAAGAGGAAACATGATAGCAGTAAGTGAGGGAGATAAGATTGACTTAAGAATAATTATATGACAAATAAAAGTTTTCATTGTTATGTTTGGATTGCACTTATCAGCAGTATTCATGTAGTGTTTATCAGGTAAAAATCTGTTACTGTAATTTAAAGATTGTACTATAATATCAAGATTGTATTTTTTAGTATTGTATGTGCCATAAATATATACATATATATATATATATCATCTCTCTCTGTCTATATATATAGGTAATGGAGATGGATGAAAGAATCATTTAATGGGACCTCATCTGTTAATTTTGCCTGGGACCTCTACTTCTTTTTGGGTCGCCTCTGTATATACGGTACATGTGTATATACTGATTGTGCTGTAATGGGCCACGTTTGGTGTCTTACCCTGTAAACAGTGAGGACCAGACCATCCTTCACAGCAGGCCCTTACTGTCCTGTTTACTTGTTCAGTCACAATATTTGCAGCTCTAAAACAAAAATATAACAAAAATAACTTTTGCAAAAGAAAAATTATATAAGAATAATTCTAAATATTAGAGTGGAGTACAAAGGTCTGAGCCTAAAAAACTTGATTGTCAGTTGAAAGAACATGTTTAGTATATTTTGTATATATTTTATGTCCAGATTTTATTCATTTTATACTGAAACCCATAATCAGATGACCATGAACATACAATGAACTTGATCTGAAATGGATCATCAGTTTTTACACCAGCTCAGCTTGTAGAGTCCATGCATGATGAATCATAATGAAATACATAAATATATTTTAAGATGCAATTTTTTTACTCTTGTTGCCAAAATCTATTTATTATTGATATTATTCTAAACTATATATATATGCCAAAAAATATATTTTCTTACTTGAACAGGTAGCAGGAAGCATTGGGTCCTTGTCTTTTGTAATACATCGCAATACCGTCATCACCTCCATGTTTATGCCGCATCCTGTCTATATCCAGCCTCCAGCCTTGAGTGTTAAACTGATACACCTCGGAGCATGATACTTCAAGCTGCAGACGAGGAGACACGATCTTCTCTACTTTATCCTCCACTCTTTGTTCACACCAGTGACTAAAGTTAAAGATGTTGTAAGATTTATAAGTTATTTCCATGCACAAAATATATACAGCCCACCAATTAAATATATAAATGTAGTGTCTATAGCATGTTTGCCATTTTTTTACATTTTATTTACATTGCTGGCATTTTGTAGATGAGATTGTTAAGAGAGACCTAATTTTTATCAGTAAGGAGTTAAGAGCCTTGCTCGGGGGCCCAACAGTTATATCTTGGTGGTCCTAGAAATTAAACCTGATCAGCGGTCCATAGGTTTAAGCATTAAGCTACCACTTTTCCCCCACATATTTTATAGTAAATAGTCAGCAATTTAATAAATGATGGTGTGACCCTTTTCAGAGCAATTTAGTTCAATGCACATTAGTTACCAAACTAAATAAGCAGTGAAAATACAAGATTTTAAAGAGGAAAGGAGAAAAAACTCTCTGCAACTATTTTAAATACTCGTAACTAAATGTATTTTGTATAAATAAATATCAATTAAAGTTAGCACCTGACCCAAATAAAAAATGCTGTTGTGCTTATAATATAAATATTTAGGATGATTTCACCATGCCAGCTTGGTAGTAGCCAAAACTTTAATCAATACATAGTGTGTATTGTATTGAATGCTAAAATGCTATTTTCCTAACTTTATCAGTGGAAACAAGATCATTCTGTTTTACTAACTTTTAAACGTGAATCTTTTAAATAAAATCGAAATTTACATACATTTAATGTGTGTATGAACCCCTTTCCATCACTAGGTTTAGGTTATTAGAGAGGTTTTCCAACTGAAATATTATAAATATTATAACTAAAATCATTTTTAAACATAAGACCAAACTAAATTCAAAATAAATGTAGCTATAAAATAAATGTTAGAAGGGTCGATATTTCAATGTGTAATAATGTAAGTTAAACAGCTAATTTAGCAATTTATTCAGCGTTTAATCAATAATCAGCAAGTTTAAAATATCAACTAAAATGTTTATTAAAACAACTAAACACCTTTTGGTTTATCAAAAAATCTAGACAAACTTTTTAAATATAATCAAATGTGTTAGAAATAGTTACCCAATTCCTAGAACTAGTTGCACACTCAACAACGACACAAGCAAAGTCTTCATAATGTTTCGGATGCTTCCTTAATAATGCAAACACCTAAAAAAACAAAAAAATTACAAATAAAATAGTAATAACATTTCTAAGTGGTTATTGATGTGTATATCAAAGTGCTTAGTGAATAAAACCAGGTTTATAGTTTATACATGTAAAAAAAAAACTCAAATACATCCAGACTCACTTATAACTAACTCAGTCATTTAGACATTTTAACTATTCCTAATAAAAATGTTATTATTCTAGTGAGTTTCTTATTTCTTTTATTAATCCAGCATAAAACTAATGTTGTTTACAGCATAAGTTGTTTACAGCATGAGTTCTTTACAACTCTCAGTTTACTTTATGGTCTGTTGTTTAAGCTTAATACTCAGGAAAATAGGAAATCAAGCCCGAAAAAAATTACCTGTCTTGTCAGATTCAGTATATTTTTAGTTCCAGCAGATCTTGTTAATCTTCTCAATACTGCATTCACTAAAATATTGCCTTCACCAAATCTCTATTGGTTTTGAATGTACATCCCTTCTTCAATTCAGCGCGCACAATTCTGTAGTAAGGCATATGAAGCTACTTTTTACGGTGGCTGGTGTTTTTTCTTTAATGGAGGGGGATTCGGGGACATGTGGCGGCATCTGAAAGCTATGCAATTGGAGAACAAACCACTGGGCCACAGCTGTGATGTTAGCCATTAGCTGTTCATGTGTTATTGACAATGCTCAATGCCCACCCACTGTCTTGTGTGCCCATACAAAAAGGACGGGGGAGCACTGGGGTTAAATTCAGTTCCTTTTTCAAGAGAACATATTGTGCAATTGTAATCCTATAAAGCAATTCTTCAGAGGAAGGATTTCAGGGGCGTTTATTTAATAAAGTGTGTCAATAGGAGAGGGCCAGGGGTTGTGTGGCCATTCCACTATCATTAGTCAAAACTTTTGGCTTTGAGGGAAGATCCAAATAGAGCCAGAGACAAATTTGTGTCAGACACAGCAAAGGAGGAGACACAAAAAGTCGGCAAAGGTATATAGTTCTCACAGTCAGCTAACCTTTAAAGATTGACCTGTAAAGAAGAACTTTGTGAGCGATGTCGTCCTTTATTCATGAAGGACCTGAAACTTGTCCCAGGAACACTGTGCATTAAGCAGAGTCTGGGGAGACTGATCAATTGTAACGCAAAGAGACAATTTGGTCAAAGAGACAGGTAACTGATGTATGCTTTCTATTCCACCATATTTGAAAGCATATATCAAAATGTTAGCAAAAATCTACTAGACATTGTGAAAAATCCACTTATAACATATGTTTAAATGTTTTGTTTAATAAAAGAACTATAATATGTAATAAATAACTAATTTTAAAGCTTTTTATGTGTTTACTGAATGTGATCATGGTGCGCCACAATTGATCAGTCTCTGACTCAGGCTGAGTCTCTGCTTAATGCACAGAGTTGCTGGGACAAGTTGCAGATCCTCTATAAATATAATTACTCTTTATAATAATGCTCTTTACCCTCTATAAAGGCAAGAGAGTGAAGAGCAGAAAAGATGTAGTCAAGGGATAAGGTTAAATTACAGATAAGTGTACCTTTGACAAAAGGTTTCTTTTTTTACGGGGCAATAAAATAAAAAATGAGCACACAAGACTGTCTTGTGCCATATTTACAATAAATATTAGTGTAATAAATAGGGTATGGGGTTGATAGTTACAGAGGTGTGGGTAAATTATGTACAGAGGTATATGGATAGAGTATATAGGTGTAACAATAGATAGTTATAGATTGTGCAAAGATGCATAATGATAGGTAGTGCAAAGTACAGAAGTGGCAGTGCAGTAGTAATTAATACTGTATATCAGCTGTTCAGTGCAGAAACAGCCACAGGAAAGAAGCTGTTTTTCAGTCTGTTTGTGCGGGCTCTGAGGCATCGGTAGCGTCTGCCTGATGGGAGAAGAGTGAACAGTCCGTGGTTGGGGTGAGAGGGATCTTTGATTATGCCTCTCGCCCTTTGCAGACAGCGTTTGTTGTGTATATTGTCCAGGGTGGGTAGCTGAGTGCCGATGATTTGTTGGGCGGTTTTCACCACCCTCTGAAGGGCTGTGCGGTCTGAAGCAGTGCAGCTGCTGTACCATACTGAGATGCAGTTTGTGAGGATGCTCTCGATGGTACTGCAGTAAAAGTTCTCCAGTATTCTGTTGCTGAGATGATGGGACTTTTTAAGTCTCCTCAGAAAATATAGGCGCTGTTGTGCCTTTTTGACCAGGAAAGAAGAGTTCAGAGACCAGGTGAGATCCTCAGAGATGTGGATTCCTAGGAACTTGAAGCTAGGTACACGCTCAACAGCCGCTCCGTTGATGTGTATTGGAGGATGAGTGTGATTGCTAGCTCGTCTGAAATCCACAATGACCTCCTTTGTCTTCTTAGTGTTGAGTTCCAGGTTATTGTCCTCACACCATGCTGCCAGGTGCTGGATCTCCTCCCTGTAGGCCGTCTCATCGTTACCTCTGATCAGGCCTACTACCGTGGTGTCATCTGCGAACTTGACAATGCTGTTTGACGCATAGACAGGCACGCAATCATAGGTGAAAAGGGAGTATAGGAGAGGGGACAAAACACAACCCTGGGGAACCCCGGTGCTGATGGTGAGATTGGAGGAGGTGATGTTATTCAATCGAACAGACTGTGATCTGTTCGTAAGGAAGTCCAGGGTCCAATTGCAAAGGTGTGTTCTGATGCCGAGCTGTTTCAGCTTCAAGGTTAGCTTAGAAGGGCTAACTGTATTAAAAGCTGAACTAAAATCGACAAACAGCATCCTGGCATAAGTGTCGGGGTTGTCCAAATGAGTCAGGGTAGAATGTAGTACTGTGGAAATGGCATCTTCAATTGACCTATTTGGACTATAGGCTAATTGGTGAGGGTCCAGGTTGGGTGGCTGAGGACCAGTCTTTCAAAGCACTTTGCGATAACTGGGGTAAGTGCGACTGGATGAAAGTCACCCAGTTCTTTTGCAGCAGAGTGCTTCGGCACTGGTACAATGGTGGCAGACTTGAAGCAGGTGGGGACGATTTCCTGGGCCAAGGACAGATTGAAGATGTTCGTGAAGACCTCAGCCAACTGCTGCGCGCATGCTCTGAGTACGCGTCCAGGGATGCCATCAGGGCCAGCTGCCTTCCTACCATTCATCCTTCCCAAGGTAGCACACACTTCAATTATATATATATAATTCACAGAATTTGGCATATACTGCTTTACAATACTGCTATACTGATTTATAAAGGCTCTAAAGTTTCTATTACTGTATATACAGATACTGGTATACAAAGGCACAAAATACAGAGGGATAAAAATAGGACCAATTACTGAAACTTGTGGGACACCAATAGAGAATCTACATGGAGGAGATGTAGATCCTTTCAGTGTTAATCGACATTAAAAAATATTCCAGTTGGAAAGCAAACCATTGTGATGTCGATACAAATTTTATATGATTAGATTAAAAGAGACACAGATGATCTGTCACAAACTGCAAGGTTAAATAGGATGTGGATGGATGTCGGTTGCAGTATGCAGATTGTCAGGGTCAGTCAGAAGGGCAAAGGATATAAAAGGTGTGTTGAGGATGGTTATGAAACCATTCAAGATAGAAGTACAGAAGGTCAGTAACCCTTGTGAAATAGTCTAGAGAATTTTGAAAAGAAATTGGATCAACTCCAAGCAATGCACCAGGCTCTCTTATATTCAAAGCACTGCTCAACTGCAGAGCGCCTTTACATTTCTGGCACAAAGTGATGGAATAAACTTTCTGTTAATGTAAATGAGATTGCTGAGTTTAAAAAAAGAACTACCTCCTTTTTTATTCCTTTATTCAGCTCTTGATAAATAAAATGTTTTAACACCTTTAACACACACAAACGCTTAATTTGTAATCAAGCCAACTAGCACTGATCTATTCACCGATAAATGTCACTCTGGATTATGAAGTCTCTCCAGAATGCCAAAAATGTAAATGTTATTGTAAGACAAATTACCTTTATGGTCTTGTATGTCGCTTGGGTTAAATATGTGCCAGTTAGAAAGACAGGTATGTATGTATTTATATGGGGTTGTATTGAAGGTTTAACAGATGTTTTCTATTTTTAGTTGTAAAAGGAGGCAACATATCAAGCAGTAAGAGGTTGAGTAGAGAGAAAACTTTGTTACGGAGCTCCCAAGGATTTTGTGCTGACGCTTTAAGAGCTTTGTTTAGTGGGTATTTTTCTATTTTGTTCCTGTTGATAGAAAGTTATTTCTATCAAGTTATTTATGTTTAATTCACAACACATCTAACATTCAAGAAGCAAGACAGCAAGTTAGGGTTTAGTAAGCAGAGAATAGATAAAGACAGATAAAGGGTTTGGAAAGTTATAGAAAGTGTGCAGGAAGGTAGAGAAGAGGACAGGGAAGACTGAGATTACTGTCAAATAGGTGATGTTAATAATAAGATAGCTGAGAAGTATGGCTAATGTATATGTATTTGTATATGGTCTCCTAGGGAACCGGGAGGTTTATACAGTACATATTCAATAAAGTATATTTAATATAATTTAATAAGATATACTGTATATACTCACGTTTGTACTTCAGACAGCTGTAGACTATCACTAAGTAAGACTTGTGATTTCATTATATATAACGTGCTGCAAAAAAAATTATTTTCATAATTTACATTTAATAGTAATAAAGAACGTTATCAAATGTAGCAAAGTAAAAGTAAAATAAAAATGAAACTAAAAGTAAGGTAGGTTAAACGTACTCTTAAAGGTAATTTTTTTTAGAAAATCTACTCGATAAATATAACAAATTAAATGTAACACATTACTACCCGCCTCTGGTTAGTATTATAGTGATTTAGTGTACTGAATGTTTAAGGGGGCCTGGTGTCACCATGAGAGTTTTAACGTTTATATATTAGTGATTTCTGACCACTATTTCTGACAACATTGCAGAATCAGCATTGCTATATAACACATCCATTTAAATAAAATGACTGTAGATCCAATTATGTTAATCAAATTGTACAGAAAATGTACAATAATGTATAAGATATTTGGACATACATATAACTGCTATGTTTCCATACTTCAGTGTTTCCATACCCACATGACTAACCGACTAATGGTTTCTGTTTTATTAGATCTACCATGTTTTACCTACTGTTTTTTACTAGATTACCCATACCATCGTCAGGCACTTACACAAACTGATGAAACACCACCTAATTCGCTTTTGTTGCTTTTTTTCTTTTTTTGCAAACTTTGAAAAGATGGAAACCTGGCTTTTAATGAAATAACTTATATATTTGATGTAAATAATGTCTTGCAAACTCATGACATGTCTTTTTGGAATGTGTCGGGTATTTTCCGATGAGAATTGTTAACACGCTGTAATTACTATAATCATTTACAGTTATATTTTGTTCTGTTTCATGACATGAAATTGACCACTCCTTTACCACATTCGAGACCTGGGTGTCTGATAAAAGTAACATTGCCCAAACAGATGAGTTCATTTCATATCCAGCTTTTCATCCAGTAGAACTGTAGGGGGAAAACTACAGCTTGGGCTGGGCTGAGTAAACACATTTAACCAACAAAAGAGACACATTTAGAGTACAAATCTCACAAGAGTTGGAAATAAAAGCAGTAGGTAAGAGCATTTTTAATTTTTGTTTTCAGTTATGGAAGTGCACGGTTAACTTGCTATATGTTTTAAAAATGAAGTTGTTGTCCCACAGAAAATGGAAAAAAGATTAAGTATGTGGGAATAAATATGATTACATTTTAACCTTAGAAATGTTATGCATGTTTGCCTGGTGTACTTATAGTTGCAGTAAATAGTTTATAGGTTTTATTGAATCCTTTTTAATAAAGGACTGTAATGCGCATTGTTGTTGCTTTTAATAGATTAACTGACTAATTGTATCACTGTACAAAAGTTATTGTTGCTTCAAGAATAAGGGTTGTCTTTATAAAATTTAAAGAAGCTCATTTATCTCTTACATACGGCTATCACCAGCATAGCTGAAAAGTTTTGTGTATGACCGCCTCTGAAATAATACCAACAGCATTTAATAATGAGATTAATTTCATGGATGTATACCTTTATATTTTTGCAGGTTTGGACATGTGGTTGCCTTTGCTGCTGCTGGCTTCAGTTGCCAGTCAAGCTACTACATCCAGAGCCAGAGAATGGGCTCATCATGGGGCCTCCATGTTTGCCGATCTCTCCCCACAGGAAATGACTGCGGTGAGGAACTATCTTCATTCTTGCAGTGAGTTGGGTCTTACTTCAGCACGAAGCAAATCTCTCAACAAAAACAGCATCCTTCTTATGGAGCTACATCTTCCTCGTAAGCATGAGGCCCTTCGGGCACTGGACAGGGGACAGGCAAAACCGCTACGTCAAGCTCGTGTGGTGGTACAGTTTGCCAACCAGGCCCAGCCTAACATTACCGAATACATTGTTGGTCCTTTGCCTTTTCCAAACTCCTATCAGCTTAAGAAATTCAAAGGCAATCGACCTATTAACTTTGAGTCTCGACCAATCACATCTGCCGAATATTGGCATATTGATGCCCTTCTAAACAAAGTCGCAAATAAAGTGAACAAAATTCTGTATGAAAGTTCAGGTTTCACGTTTGGAAATTGCACCGATCGATGCTTAACCTTCTCAGACATTGCACCTCGTGGACTGGAACCAGGAGAGAGGCGAACATGGCTCATGCTGCAGAAATTTGTAGAGGGGTACTTTATTCATCCTGTCGGTTTTGAACTTCTTATCAACCACAAAGACATGGATCCAGAAAAATGGACTGTGGAAAAAGTGTGGTACAACGAACACTACTTTGACAGTGTAGATGAGCTGGTGGAGAAGTATGAGAAGGGAATGATCCCTAAAATCAAGCTGCCTGAGCATGATGAAAATGATCTATATTCTACTTTTATTCCTCGTGGTCATAGCAACATGCGTAGTAATATCCACGGGCCAAAGCTTGTGGAACCTCAAGGCACCCGATACCAGATAGATAAAAACTTTGTGGAATATGCTGGGTGGTCATTTTCTTACCGTGTGCGTTCGTCAGCTGGCCTGCAGATCTTCGACCTGCGTTTTAACGGTGAGAGAATTGCCTATGAGATCAGTCTGCAAGAAGCTATTGCCTTTTATTCTGGAGACACACCAGCGGCAATGCAAACAAAATACATAGATGCTGGATGGGCCATGGGAACCTCTGATTTTGAACTTGCACCTGGTATCGACTGTCCTGAAATTGCCACTTTTGTAGACCTACATCATTTCTACGATACAGACAAACCTGTGAGGTATAAGAATGCACTATGTATATTTGAGATGACAACAGGAATGCCTCTTAGGAGACACTTCAATAGCAACTTCCGAGGAGGCTACAATTTCTATGGGGGTCTCGAGAACCATGTTCTTGTGATAAGAACTACATCCACTGTTTACAACTATGACTACATCTGGGATTTTGTGTTCTATCAGAATGGAGTAATGGAGTCTCGAGTCAGTGCAACAGGTTATATTCATGCTACATACTTTACAGAGAACGGACTGAACTATGGAACCAAGGTTTACAACTATGTTCTCGGAAATCTGCACACGCATCTTATTCATTACAAAGTGGATTTGGACATTGCAGGTGAGCTTTGTAAAGACATGAGATTTGTAATACGCTTAAAAAGATAGATTTTACATGTGTTTATTTCTAATTACGAATTACACATAACACAAATATTGTTCCAAAAAAATGTTTATAATAAAAATTATTTGAAGCTAGTTTTATTGTTATAGTATTTTTATTGTTATAGCCTGGCATAATTTCTATTATGCTACACAGAAAAAAAAATCATGTTTTCTTTTTTTCCTACTTAGGTCGAGACAACAACTTTGAGTCCTTTGAACTAAAATATGTCAACTTCACCAACCCTTGGAGTTCCAGTCACACCATCAAACAATCCACAATCTCCAGGACACAATATAAAACAGAACGTAGTGCTGCTTTCCGTTTTGGCAAAAAGTTTCCTCGCTATTTACACTTTTACAATCCAAGCCAGAAGAACAAGTGGGGGCACCACAGGGGATTTCGTATTCAGTTTAACTCGCATGCCCACAGTGTATTACCTCAGGGCTGGAAAGAGGAGAATGGTATTCCATGGTCAAGGTATCACTGTTACACAAACATCAGCACGCATGTTTAACACACCTCCTACCTAAAATCTAGAAAAATATTTTTATAGAGATGTGTAACATCTGGTGCAATAACTATAACTGATACTTGTTAGGAAAATCAACTGCGACCCTTGCAAGAAAAATTCTATTCAAATACTTTATAACAAATAAATATTTCATCAATGTCTTAAAGAAAGTAAGTAATCTCTCATTTTATTAATATTGAAGATATCCTTTGGCTGTAACAAGACATAAGGACAGTGAGCCCACCAGTAGTTCCATTTATACCCAAAATAACCCATGGGAACCAGTCGTTTCGTTTGAGGACTACATTCGCAACAATGAAAACATTGAGAATCAGGTATTGTTTTTTAACTATAAACCCTAATTAATGTATGCAGAGCAATTAATGTATGCCATGAAGGACTGGTCAATTGTATGTCTTTTTTGCAGGATTTGGTTGCCTGGGTTACTGTGGGTTTCTTACACATTCCTCATTCTGAAGACATTCCCAACACCGCAACTCCCGGAAATGCTGTAGGCTTCTTCCTTCGACCGTTTAACTTTTTCAATGAGGACCCTTCACTATCTTCCTTAAACACAGTCATTGTGAGACCAGATAAGGAGGGTAAACCCAAAGTTCAGAGATGGACTCCAGAGGTTGTGGGTCAATGTGTCTCAGACAAACCTTTCTTCTACAATGGCACATACACTCCAGTCTAAAATGCTGTTGTAGAAAAAAGTAACATAAGCACTGTTTATGAAGCCTAAGCTAAATTGCATGAAGACCTAAATACGTGAATGCAAAAAATAACTATAGTCTCTAAACTTTTTGTGTAACTATATATGGACACAGGTTTGACACAAGCTTACTCCCACTAATTATAAATGTGTATGTATTTTAAACACTTTTTTTGCTTACGTTTTTAACAATATAAAATGTTTTAATGTCATTTTTGTTTTTTTTATTAAAGACAAAAATAAAACATTAAAGCTATCTTATACTTATAAAAGAGTGCATCTCCATGGTCTGGAATTCATTTACCAGAAACATCTAAGAAACAGGATGTTTGATCCGCAAGCTTACATGTCTCAGCAGTCCTGCGTAGCGGGAGTTTAGTCAAAGAAATGTTTTATTGGACAAATGATCTCTATCCCTCTCAGTAAACACTGTTACACTACAGTACAAACATTACTATAGCAACAAAGACCCATGCGTCACCATATTTCAGACTATACAAGAGAATGTTTGACAAATACAGTAGCTTTCTCCCACCCCATGTGGGCTCTCCTGTTTAAAGCTTAACTGTGCCCATATGTATTAATGTAACATTTACTGTATATTGTATTTAGTTTGCTATAGGATAATTTTACAGATTCTACTTTATATTTCAAAAATATTATTAATATCTTAAACATTTTAAACATGAAATTGTCTTGTTGTGGGGAAGTGGTAATGCGGTGGTTAAGGTGCTGGTGTAACGTACTCCACTTAGGTGAGATGTATTTTGAACCCAGTGGTGCAGTTTATTAACAAAAGAGTGACAAACAAACATGAACTAAACTGACTTGACACATGAACACAAACAAGAACATGAACATCCAACTCAACATGGACACTGGCTTGAACAGGAACACACCAAAGAAGTAGTGGTCCAGAGAACAACAAACCACAAAGACACAAGGCTACAAGGGTGTGTATATATATATATATTATATATTGTCTTGTGTTGACAGATAGTTTTTGTTCAGAGTAATAGAAGCAATTATTTCTAAACAAAAAAAAAAATAGCTACAACTTTTAAATCTGATCCAGATGTGGTTTGGTAATGTACACAATTAAATTGAACACAACATGATGTCTTAATGAAGTCATGATTTGCCCTAGTTGGAGTGGAAGAACTTGAGTTTCCTAAACAGAGCTCTAACATCTATCCCTGTAAAATATCTTTTCCTACCAAGACATAATTTTGTGCCAGGACTCTCCAAAAATTTTAAGTCAACCTTTTCTGTTTTTGGGTTTTTGTGCGTCACTTCTAGTAATAAAGATTATTTATTTTTGGGCAAGAGGTGTTAACTGTAACTGAGGTGTTAACATCTTTTGTTTAATCCAGGAAAGATTCCAGACAGTTCCTAATGTAGTGCTCATTACTCTTTTCCTGTGCATTTAGCTGTTATTCCCATCAGCACAATGTACAGTGGGTTTAATGACTGAATCTCTGTTCTACCTAACACTGTTTTACCTGTCATTATTGTTAAAACAAGACCTATCTTAGTAAAATCTTTTCCAGATGTGCACCATCATTCTTACATGTCAACGTTAAGATAATACATAACAATCAATGTGTACAGAAACAAAAAAATAAAACAATATTAACCAGCCTGGTTGTTCTGGAGAGATACATCTTTTGAGCTCTTAATAAGGCTCTTAATAAGGCATCAGAAATTTAATGAAAAATGACAAAACAGAGACTTAAAAGAAGAGACAAATCTACATGAACTCTTACAACTCTGACCTAGCAAAGCATGACCTGGCATGACATATGTAAGGTTCATAGTTGATCTTGTTTCATGTTTTTACTTTTATGTTCATGTATAATGTTTTAAGTTCATCCATTTGAGTTCTTGTTCTTTGTTTACTTCCTGTTTTGTCTTTGTCATGTAAACCTTGTTGCTCTTCTTGTCACATGATTTCTCTTGTCCTTGTGTCTTGTTTTCATTGGTTAGTCTTGTGTATATATAGCCCCTTGTAGCCTTGTGTCTTTGGGGATTGTTGTTTGTGTTTCATTGTGGTGAGTCTGTCAGTGTTCAAGTTAGTGTTCATTGCCAAGTTAAATCAAGTGAAGTGTAATTCATGTTTAGTACTTTATGTCAAGTATTATCCAGTGAAGTCAAGTTTATGTGTGTTTGTTGGGTAAATAAACTGCACCATGGGTTCTCGAAACGTCTCGCCTCAGTGGAATTGTTATAACATAATAGTAACGTCTAAATTATATCGATTTCTGTTTATCAATTATAATTCTTACCCCTTCTCACTGAAGTTTTGATTGAAATCTTAATTCATTCAGCACCTCTAAGCCATGAGCTCCATGAAAAGCCTAGAAAGGAAAACAGCAGCATCCTAAATGGCCAACAATTTAAATTTAAGCATAAGAGAGCAGCGCAAATTCCACCTATAACAGAGCATGCAACAATGACAACAAAATGTTAAGCAGCAAAACTAAACGAGGATATAACGCTTGTAAAGCAGCGTGCTAAGGAAGCAGCAATGCAAGCAGACAAGCTAAGTAAGGTGCCCTGTTTAAGATTTGCCAACTGGCAAACCCCATAATTTTTGCCAGTTGCTTTTTCTCCCAATCAGCTGATCAAGCTTGCATACAAGGCTTGCCTGAACTGACGCTTAAGCTTGATTTCAGTCAGGTTCTCTTAAATAAAAAAGAGAACGAATACATGCCATGTTTTTAAGTTTACATCAGGTGGTCTGGTCTAAATTTCCATTACTTTTTATATGAGCTCCATAATAAAATCCTAGACAGGGAAACAGCGGCAGCCTCAGGGGCAACCCTCCCATTTTAAGAATAGGAGAGCAGTACAAACTTCCCCAGCAGACCATACCAGGCATTCCACTCTGGATATTTCTCTCACATGCAAGCAATGACAAATATCCTGCAACCCTACAAACCAAACAAATTCATTCTAATCATCCGCACATTTTTTATCTATTTAACAGAAACCTGAACAGTAAACTGGGACGTCCTGCATTTATACATAAATCCCTAATTTTTATTTTGATACCTTACTAAAGTGTAGAACATTCACACAAAATCAAAACAGGATTGTATTTTATTTTATTCCTACCTAAATGATGCATGTACATAAATATAGAATGTGAAAATAAGGTATATTTTAAAAGAACTGCTATTCAATACAGAGTTTAACTGTTAGAAAAACATTTGAGTGTTTGTAAATTTGTAGATTTGATTGTAAATGACGGATGATGTCATGTTAATGTCTATCACAAGACTAAGTTTGACTTTACTTTACTTTAACCTGTTTAATATAATCAGAACAGAAAGACTTTGGAGGAGATGCGTGTAAAAACTCACCAAGTAGGTTGAAATTCAGGGTTTTTGCTTTGTGTCAATCAGATCAGCAGTAACTAATAACTTATTACTCGAGTAGTTTTTTCATCTGATATTTGTTTACTCTTACTTGAGTAAATATTTCCAAGTACTTGTACTTTTACTTAAGTACAGATTTTGGATACTTGACCCACCTCTGGTCAATATCTTCCTTCAACACAGACCAGATAAGGTGGCTGAACTCAAAGTTTAGAGATGGATTCCAGAGGTTGTGGATCACAGTCTATCAGACAAGCTTTTCTTTTACAATGGCACATACGCTCCAGACTGGAATGTTTATAATTGTTATAAGTTAAATTGCAAAATAAATCTTAATATCACTACATATAAATGTGTATGTATATTAAACACTTGCAGTACGTATATAATGTTTAATGTCCTTTTATGGCTGCATTTTGTTATTTAATTTGCACAAATAAAAGTTATCCAGTTTTAACTGGCCTTTTTGTTTGATTTGGTTGTCATGAAAATAAGGGATCCTTAAATGTACTGATAAAAGTGCGTTTCCATGGTCTGGATTTATTTTCCAAGAACATCCAGGAAGCAGGATGCACCATCCGCGAGCTTAGATGTCTCAGCAGGGGGAGTTCAATCAGAGAAAAGGGTTCTTGTACAAATGATCCCTAAACCCTCTTGGTAAACACTCCCATACTACAGAATGTACCTACAGGGCCACCCACGAGAGCCTATAAGTGGAAAAAAATCCTTGTTTAAGTTTTAATCAACAAGAATTAAAAACAACTTTTAACAAAAAAAAAAACTTTTACAGTATATTTTAAGACTTGACCGTGGGAAGTTAAATATTTTTTTGGTTTTTGTTTTTCCATCATGCTGTGAAAACCAAAGACAACTTTAAGGCAACTAAACTACTCAGTGCAGCCTATCTGACACCAGCACCCATACCATGATGATCACATTTCTCCCTTATTATTTTATTTTTAAATGTGAATTGTTCTTGAACTTTTTTTTTTTTGCTTGACTGGTTGTAATTACAGTCCCTTTTCCCACAGAACATGTAATTTTAGGAAGGTCGTTTTTAAACACAGATGTTTGGCACATGTAAGCTTTTAACATGTATCTACATGATTTTATACAATGAGCTGCTTGTACATGATTACTAACTCTATAAATGTGCAGGATGACAGTTATTGTTACAAGGTTTTTAAATATATAAAAACAGTTTCTTATTATTGGTAAAAACTTCTTTCACGCCAGTATTGACATAACTTTAGAGTTGATAGATGAATTTGTAAGAAAGAAATAAAAAAAGTTCCTTTTTGCTGCGCTGTGAGGATTAACGGGAGGCCTGTCGTAACTGTGCTCTGTTTTATACTATAGGAGCTAAATCATTTCCAGCTTTTTTTTTGGTAAAGAAACCCAAGCTTTCCTATTAGATTCGATTGGATTCAAAGTTAGAGTGCAATAATACAGTATAAATGTTGTGAAGTGCAGTATAATAGCAGGTTATCGTACAGGGTCGTGCAGGGTCGTTATCGTGCAGGGTTTAATTTACAGATAATAGAAGCAATGTCATGGAAAATGTTAGAAAAGCTACAAATTTGGAAGCACACAATTAAATAGAATGACTTTGTAGGACATGTACTGGTATGTACAGACAACATGTCAGTGGTGGCCTACCTCAACCACCAGGGAGGTCTGAGTTCAGGCACGCTCTACAGGCTAGGGCACCAGATCCTTCAGTGGGCTCACGGGAGAGCAATGTATATACAGGGGTCACTGAATTAGAAAGCAATTGTTCTGTTTAGGCAGAGGCTGAGGCCCGGAGAAATGAGATTCCACCTAGAGTTCGGGCAATTTCTGTGTAAATGCCTTGGCTAAGTGAGAGTAGAGCTGTTTGTGTCATGAGACACCTGATACCCGTCAGGAGGAATTTTGTTTCGCAAACAGGGGGAACCTTAGTGCATCTCATCCAGAGTTATGGAAACTGTGGGCGTAGCCCCTGAGGAAGCATAGCTCCTAGCAGCAGGTTTCTGAACCAAGATTTTTGTGACCAGTCCAGAGCGCCTGCCATAAGTAAAAAGTATGCCTTAAAATGGAACAATTTTGTCTCCTGGTGCAGAGACAAACAGTAGGACCTGCAAGAACATTTCTCTACAAGGCTAACACTGTCCACCCTAAAGGTATATATAGCTGCTTTTCACATCGCTCTGGGTGGCAAATCAGTGGGCAGATACCCATTAGTATCAATTTCTTTATGGTACAAGGAGGCTAAGGCCTGCACACAGCAAACTGAGGTTTCCAACATGGGACCTGGTTATAGTGTAGGATAGACTGTCTGTCCCCCCTTGTAAGCTACCGAAGGAGGCATCTGATAAACACCTGACACAAAAATGGTGTTTCCACTGGCTTTTCCAGTAGTTTTCCTTAATAAAGCGATCGGCGACATCCAGGCGTTTACCATCATGGCATAAACATTTATATTTATTTATTTTAAATATATAACTCAGAATTTAATGAGGAAATGTGACAAAACTGTATGGATAAACGACAATAGTTGTGGTTACTGTTTAGAGCAAACATTACAAACATGATCTCTGCAACTGTGGTATGATTGATTGTTGGCTAATGTTGAGCATGTAAGAAAAGTTTGATCTCACAGAATTTAGATCTCTAGATCCCGTCAATCTCGTCTAATAAGATCATCTTAAAGATCGAAATCCAAATTTTTTGAGACGTTTTTATAACAACCAGGTATAAAACATAAAAGATTTCTATTAGAAGCCCTATATAACTATATAGTAATAGTTCCCAGAGCAGAAGGTACAAGACTTCATTATTGAACAACACTGCAACCTATTGTTCACAGTAAGTAAGGCACTACACACAACTAACAGATCATTAAAATAATAAATTGTAATTAAAATAATATGCTTAATTAAATACAGCTATCCCTGGATTTGTTTATTTATTTAATTTAACTTTATTTAATGTTATTTTATTTTATTACAATTAAAAATTAAAATCAAGAACTTAAACTCCCACCTTGCACCTTAATATTAAATTGACAGCAAATATTAATCAAGTATTGTATGCTGTATAACATCATTTCATACTCAGATTGGATAGAAATTTCTTCCACTGGTAGGATTCCAACGAATGAGGTTAAAAATATAGGTTCAGTATGTCAAAATATAGGTTCAGTATGCAAATTAAGATGACGTCAAAAACATGAATTTGCATATTGAACCTACATTTGATGTACATTTTAACTCAAGGTTTGATGTCAATTTGACATTTCTTCAACATTAATTGTTGGTTGGGTTGGAGAAAAGTCACAGATTGTTCACATAGACATTACGTAACTATGAAATATGCTCAGATTTAATATTTTCTATGTTTCCGAATGTTTTTTTCCTTTTTTAAAAGAATATAAATAACTAGAAGTGGGTCGAGTATCCAAAATCTCTAATTAAGTAAAAGTACAAGTACTTATACTAGAATCTACTCATGTAATAGATAAAGTATCAATTAAAAAAATTACTCAAGTAAAAGTAAAAAAGTATCTGATAAAAAAATACTCCAGTATTTAGTTACTAGTTACTATTTACCTGTCATTTACAATAAAATCTCCAACACACTCAGATGTTTTTCTAACAGTTAACTGTCTTTATTTTCTACCTTTTAGGAGCAGCTCTTTTAAAAATATACTTTATTTTAAGTACATGCATTATTTAGGTAGGAATAAAATAAAATACAATTCTGTTTTGAGGGGTTTTTTTTACACTTTAGTAAAAAAAAAAAAAAAAGATTATTAATAGGGGTCAAATATGCGTCATTTTGACACTTACCGCTACCTGTTTTTTTCAGGTTGGAGCTGGAATTCTTGTACAAGGTTATTTCAGTTTATTTTGTTGCACACTATTCTAATAAACATAGACTGAACCTGAGGCCACAGGTGATCTTCCTCTGCTTCATCTTCCAATTAAAGGTGCGCTAATTTTAAGCAGGAGATACAGAGCTGCCTCTCCAAAGTCTTGCGAGAAATACATAAACATGTAAACTAATTATATAAAAATGATTATATTTATTATTATTTGACAGTAACGGCGGTATAACACCAAATGCATCAAAGTAAAAGTAGAGGCTTATTTTGCTATAAATGTACTTAAGTAAGAGTAAAACTTCACATCTTTAAATATACTCTAAACGTTACCCAAACATTTACACAACTAAATGTAACGAAGTAAAATGTAATTTGTGACTACGCACCTCTCTAAATAACACGGTGGTATTTTTGCCCCTGCCCTATAATAAGAAGCTGTGTAATTCCAAACATCTGACATTCCTATTTTAAAACATTTCATTTCTGATTCACTTTCATTCTGAATACTAAAATAATCTCAACACTTGTGCTAACCCTTTCTACTATTGTAGATTGTGGACTGTGTCTGGTGAGGTTGAGGTCAGTGGGGTTTAGGCAAAGAAAACTGAAACAATAACACAATAAAGCTCAAGTGATTTGTGCACAGCAGCTTTGTCATGCAGGAAAACTCACAGAAGGCTGAAAAAGTTTAGCTCATATCGTCTTTACTAAAAAAGTTTTGCAGGAACCATGAGCATCGTAGTAACACTTTCTTATCTGACTGTGTTGACAGTGGGACGATGTACAGGCTCTCTGATTGGCTGCCAGTCTACCTCCTGCATTCTGGCCAACCCCAATTCCCCACACCCCTTACAAGGTTATGTGCTTCTGTGGTGTGCACAATTGGGAAGTGTCAGAACAGCCATTAGGAGTAAAGACTTTTCGAGAGGCGTTAGAGATGACCTTTTGTAGTACAGTCTTACCCAGAAGGGGTGATGTTAAATGTTGAAAGTGATTATGCCTCACGAAAAGATTGCAAGTTAAAAGAACTTTATGCTAGTAAGCCGTCCACAAACTTTTGGTTAAACAGTAAACTAGATTCTGCATGAATGATCTTGAATAACATAGATTCTTTTAACATTGAAATGTTTATTGTGGCTAATTTTTATTTTCTTTCCTGGAACAGTCTAAGTGCTCAGGTTAAAGACCGTTATTACTCTAAGTGCATAGAAACACAGCACCTTTAATACTCAGACAATGACTAATAATAGTGATGGAGTGATACACACTGCTGTATGCTTGCCACATGACACCGAAAAAATCTACCTGGAAAAAAAAACCCCAATGCCTACTTCGTATGCTAATGCAAATTCCCCACAAATATATGTGTAACTGGAAACCTTGCAAGAAATGTGAAACAGATCTATTTTTATATAAAGCAGGGTCATTCTAAGCCTGTGTTCACTGAGAAAATCACTACAAAACTTTTCGAATCAGTCATACAGAAAAAAATGATCTGTTACTGCAGCAAACACTTACAAAATTATAAATGAACCCAGCCAAATTCTCTGATTGCCTTGTCAAGTTTGAAAACCTGGATTCAATACATTTATTCTAAGATCGAAATAAATTCCGAATAGTATCTGCCTAATTTCACCCACCAACCAAATAAAATAAACCCGGGTCATACTAATCCTAAATAAAATGTCCGTTGTATCTACACTAGACAATAAACTTAAAAAACAGTGAAATTACAATTAACTTTTTAATTGTTTTTGTTAAACATTCATTTAAGGTTGGTTTATTATGTGTCTTTAGTAAGTGGCTGAATGTAGGATATAAAGTAGACTTTAGAAATGATCTCAAGACTAAAATAGTGCCTCTAATCAAAACAATTACAATTACATTACCTTTAACTCCAAATTATAAGGGTATGTCAAGCTTACAAAGAAATTCCAAATATTCGCCCTATGATGTTTTGGTAATTAAACCGAATTGTAACGTGTTAAATGCCCTACAGGGTGGGATATTATTAAAAGGCAATATGCAAATACTATCACTGTAGTGATAAAAGTTACTAAGCCAAACAATATTTTCTTAAACCCTTCCTTTTAGCAATGTCAAAGTGACTATGGTAGCTAGTCCATTTTGCTAATCGCACAACCCCAGCTCAAGTAGCCGGGTCGGTTAGTCATGTGAAGCATTTCATTGTGCTTTGTCATTTCCTCAAAATAACCTGGAACAGCTGAGACAAAGCCCAGAAGGCATGCCACCGAATGTCAGCCATGAGTGCCGTTTGGAAAAAACAAATCAGATAAACTCTGTCTGGTCAACAACTCTGCACCAAATATAAGTTTAATAGAATAATGGGCAAATACATGCCAGTGGCTTCTAATTCAGTTCAGAATTGCTATGTATTAAGCAGAAGAACATTAATTAAATATTTTCTTAATTGTGTTTCGGTGTTACATTGCATACACAACATAATATCGCATTGGTTTTTTTTTTACAATTTGATATTGTATTTTTGTTTGATTACCAATGTCCATTTCTCCTTGGCTGTTTTCTCTCAGGGCTTGCCACAGCGAATTATCTGTCTCCACCTAACTCTATTGTCTACATCCTCTTCACTCACACACATTAACTTCATGTCATCGTTCACCGCATCCATATATCTCGTCTTTGGTCTTCCTCTTTACCTTCTGCCTGGTAGCTCAATTTCTAACATCCTCCTACCAAAATATTTACTATCCCTCCTCTGTACATGTCCAAACAACCTCAATCTGGCTTTTCTGACTTTCTCCTCAAAACATCTAACTTGAGCCGTCCCCCCGATAAGCCCTTTCCTAATCCTGTCCAAACTCGTCACTCCTAAAGAGAACCTCAACATCCACTGCCACTGTCTCTAAACCATACATCATAGCTGGTCTCACCACTGTCTCTAAACCATACATCATAGCTGGTCTCACCACTGTTTCTAAACCATACATCATAGCTGCTCTCACCACTGTCTTGTACACCTCCCCCTTGATTCTGGCTGATATTTTTCTTGCACACATCACTCCTGACACATTTCCCCTCCCATTCCAACTTGTCTGTACTCACTTCTTTACCTCTTACCATTGTCCACAGACATAATAAATAAAAAAAACAAATAACAGAAAACCTCATTTACTGTACTCTTGTAGGCCCCAGTCAGTCACTTACTTCGCTCATCCCTTGGGCCAGCTCCGGCAGGGGTGGTGCCACATTGGGCAAGTGACATAACCAGTGTTGCGACTCGCAGTAAGTCTAATATATAGTGGCAAAAGTTTAAAACTACATTTACATGTGTTTTAAACATTCTTTTCCAGATTTGGTCTCACTCTTACTCAGATTACCATTGTGAGAATTCTTAGAGGATGAAGATGTAATGGAATATGAAAGATCACTCTAAGTATTTACCTGAGGGAAAAAAAGCTGACGACAGGAGCCATACACAGACTGATTTTTATCCCTATTTGATGTCATGTCTGTAGCGGTACTGTAATGAGGATATCTATTTTTAGTTTTTTTCCTATGAGAATTTATACCAGACTGCATTATATGTTAATGAAATAACATTACAAAGATCAGGTTTCACTAGGCTTTTAGTGGTTTCTTATATCATTTTTCCATCCAGGTCATCCATGCAGTAGTTAGTGGGAACAACTAAATCACCAGCCAGCAATTATAAGACAGCCAATCACAACCATATGCTATTCTGAACAGACTTTTTCAAACTTATTTCCCCATTGCTGTTATAATCTGCATCTTTCTGGGCAGGTTTTTACCATATTTTGGTAAATGAAGGATATATGTTCGTTTAGTTACAAGCACGTCAGTGAGATTAGAAACTAATGTCAGGTTATAAAGTCTAGGATGCATTCGCCATTCCAGGTTATCCCAAAAGTGTTCAGTGGGATTGAGGTCAGTGGGGACAGTAAAAGCTGGGAGATGGTTTGAGCCTCTTAGTTTTAGTTAAGAAAATGTAAATGTTGCTGCATACAATAACATTCTATACAATTGTGTACTTTCACATTTAGTGACATGCCTGTATACTTGTTTTTGTCCCATTTCCCTTGTAACTCATTTCAACAGTGTGTAGTGAAAAGATATGCAGAAATTCCCGGAGTTTTTAAGGAACAAAAGCTTGCACACCAGGGCATCACGGTGGCTTACTGCCTTTCTGTGGAGTTTGCATGTTCTCTCCAGGCCTGTGTGGGTTTACTCTGGGCACTCCGGTTTCCTCCCACAGTCCAAAAGCATGTATGTTAGATTGATTGGTAATTCTAAATTACTCATAGGAGTTAGTGTTAGTGTGTCCAGGGTTTACCCCTCCTGCCTTTTGCCCTTTTAGAGAGAGCTGGGATATAGGTGACCCAGAATTAGGGACTAAGCATGTATAGAAGTTGAATGAATGAAAGCTTGGACACCATGTTACAGTAAAATAGATCCACCATAAAGAAAAGTATGCATACTTTTTGGCTAGTTTTATAACACAGTTACAAATCAAAGTACATGAAAGGTGTAGAATTTGAAAGAATAAGTAATCGTAGCTTTGCTGGGGTCACTTTAAATGCTGATTGCACAAACATCTTGCTGCTTGTTTACTTGCACATACCTCTCTTATCTGCACATTTTTATAATCTGGTTGGCGCTATATTTGAATGTACTATACAGCGTTATGTTCTGTATTGTCTGTTTTTGCACTGTTGTCTGTTGTAATGTTTGTATTGTTAATTGCACTGTCTGTTCTGCACTGTTTGCACCAAATTGCACACATGCACTTTATGTTGCTGAGACAATTTATTCTTAGTCTTCAACTCAGTTCTGTTAAGTGGCTCTTTGTTGTTTGGTGTTTTGTGTAATTCTGTGTTTTGTTTCTCCTATATGGTTGAACCTATATGGTTGAAATGACAATAAAGCTTCTTAAACTTGAACTATCAGTGCCCTTTAATAACATGAGGAAATATCTACAGCCAGAGTATTAGATGACAATCTAAAGTTCTGAGTAAAAACTTAATGATAGGTATTTGGTGGTACAAAACTAAAATATAAAAATTCTAAATTCTAAATTCTCTAAATTCTAAATTAAAATCTATTTATTCTGTTAAATCACTCTCAACTTAATTTCTATCACAGACATACAAATCTGAACAATTTTCTATCCTCTTCTACTTTATTAAATATGAATTATATTGCCAACACCCCACCAGCACAGCCTCATGTTGCCACAATTTTGGTAGCACATCATTTTCTAGAATGTGTGCCATTGCACTATTCCTTTACTGAAATTAGGAGACCCAAACAGTGTTACAACTTGACAAGGCCCCCAGTGCACAAAGCTAACGCTATAAAGACATGTTTTGCCAAGGTTAATGTGGAAGAACTGATGATTAAAACACATATGCATGTACAAGATTCGTATGCCTTGTATTTTGTATATCTGAAATTTCCTGTTCCTGTTAGTTTGGTAAAAGTGTTGTAATTATGTTGGCTTAAAAAAGACCAAAAAACTGTTTCGCCATTTAAAATGATTGTATTCTTTAAAAATACTTGCTATATATAGTTGCAACATACTGGCCAAGTGGCGTTTTCACGTTGGTAGCTATTTTTACATTTAAAACAACTGTTTGCTGAGCAACTATATTAATCACACTATTTTGGGTTAAGGCCAAAAAGTGGTCAGAGATGCACTATTATTAGCAATAACAACTAGCAATTAAATATATTTATATTTTTAAACAATAAATTACCGTGTTATTTTATCCTCACTAAAATTATGTACCACCTTCAACAATTTAAGGGAAGGGAAATATTTTGTGTAGTACTGGGGATCTGGTGTCATCATTCATTAATTAAATAACCTGATTTTAAAAGAGGAGAGATAAAATCCATTTGGAACCTAAAGCCAAGGTTTTGTTCAGATATCATCTTGTAAAGAATTATATCCATGCAGATATTACTGATCACTCAAAATGTTTTTAATTGTAGAATTAAATGTAACCCAGACTTTTAAAATTTGCTTCACATTTTAATAGTTTAAAAAAGGCAGAAATGACAAAACAAGAAAAATTGTAGAATATTTATGGTCTATGAATTAATCTAATGGATTAAAGAATTGTGGTGAGATTTACACAGAAAATCTAAGTTTACATTATAATTATGCTATTGAAAGAAATACAACGTTAATATATTATCATTATCGTATCCTAACTGTATTTCAACAGTATCTCAATTCTAAACTATGCTGAAATTCTTATTTATAATATATCTATATCAGTGCTTTATTAGCACTGTTGCCGTACAGCAGGAAGGTCCTGGGTTCAATTCCCGGGCAGGGCCCTTTCTGGGTGGAGTTTGCATGTTCTCCCCGTGCCTGCGTTGGGGTAAATCTGGTTTACTCCCACAGTCCAAAAACGTGTGTTAGATTGATTCTAATTTGCCCATAAGAGTGAGTTTGTGTGGCCCTGTGATGGTTTACCCCTCCTGCATGAATATCTATTTAAACGTCCTCTCCAAAGATTCATCGAAAAGTCAGAATTTTGGAGTGCTGAGACATCCACAAAAAAAGTCCATTGCACTATTCCTTTACTGAAATTAGGAGACCCAAACAGTGTTACAACTTGACAAGGTCCCCAGTGCACAAAGCTAACTCTATAAAGACATGTTTTGCCAAGGTTAATGTGGAAGAACTGATGATTAAAACACATATGCATGTACAAGCTTCGTATGCCTTGTATTTTGTATATCTGAAATTTTCCTGTTCCTGTTTAGTTTGGTAAAAGTGTTGTAATTATGTTTTGGCTTAAAAGAGCCAAATACTGTTTCGCCATTTAAAATGATTGTATTCTTTAAAAATACTTGCGTTGGGGTAAATCTGGTTTACTCCCACAGTCCAAAAACGTGTGTTAGATTGATTCTAATTTGCCCATAAGAGTGAGTTTGTGTGGCCCTGTGATGGTTTACCCCTCCTGCATGAATATCTATTTAAACGTCCTCTCCAAAGATTCATCGAAAAGTCAGAATTTTGGAGTGCTGAGACATCCACAAAAAAAGTCCAATTTTAAAAAGTATTATTTATTAAAGATTATTAGATTATTTTGAATGTACATCCTTGTAAGGAATGTTTATTTAAGAAACATTTATTTAAGATTACTGACATGATGATATCTCTTGATATTTTGATCTATTCTAAAGAATCCTGTTTAAGTATTTGGGACAATTGATGTTAAACACTGAGTTCTATAAAAAAAGACAGAATATTCAGGAGGATGAGGCAGCAGAGATAATTTAACCTTTATACCAGTTTATTTTAGATCATTTATGCAGGTTAAATATAGTGTTGCTCGTTCTTACAGACTTAATTTATTGTTCTCAGCTGGTCATTTACAGCACAGTGAATTACTGACAAAATAGTCGTAATTGCTTTTTTCGGCAGGAAATTCTGGAGAAGGTAATTAAGTTCAGTGAACCAACACCACCAGAACACCCATTTGGCTGTTCCACTTCAAATAGTTAACTTTTTACATATGAAAAGTTGCCAAACCAACCATAAGATAGCAGTTAATTGCCAAAGTCTGTAACTGCTTTGAGGAAAGACTGTTCAATGATTCATTTCCCTTACTAGCTCTTTTACGCCAAGTGTGTATTCTTTCAAAGCAGTAAGGCTGTGAGATACAAAATAATGCTACAACATAAATATCGCACACTAAATTACTTGTTCACCAATTTACCAACTGAAATATTTTTTGTATTTAAACACAGTAATATCCAACCAAATGCTAATTTAAAGATGCCATTTTGTTTCACAAAAACGTAACTAGCACCTGTGTGTAATTAAACAAATTAATTGTGTAATAAAAAAAACATAAATAAAACAGACAGATAGATAGATAGATAGATAGATAGATAGATAGATAGATAGATAGATAGATAGATAGATAGACGGATTAACAGATAGATATAGATAGATAGATAGATAGATAGATAGATAGATAGATAGATAGATAGATAGATAGATAGACAGATAGAGAGATTTCAATTGAAAAGATAAAATCTCTTCTTATTTAAAACACACAAAAAGTGTGTGCTCAGTGGTTAAAATGTTGGACTGCTGAGTGGAAGACTGTGGGTTTGATTTCCAGCACCACCAAGCTGCTACTGCTGGGCCCCTAAGCAAGGCCCCCAACCCTTAATTGCTTAGTAGGATGTAAAAATTGCAAATAAGATATAATATGCTCTTGTTGCTAATAAATAAATAAAGTAATAAAACAACAACCTAATAATAATTTAAAAAACGAAGAAGAAAAATCAGGGGTGTGGAGATTATTTATAATGCCATGATAATTTAGTAATATAGAGTAAGGTGTTAATTATTATTGTTTGTTCGGAAATCTAGTTACTGCTTGAAACTGAAACTTCCAGAAGGCGCTTTTGTTTTCGGACGATGACGTTAAACCATTTCAGTGACAGGCGGCTCGGACGCGGCTCGACCAATCAGCGTTCGGACCCGCCCATCGCGGCATGCACAGGGGTACATGGAGGTTGCAGATCTCGTACACTGTGTTACACACAATCGCGCTTATCCACTCCACGCACCGGCGGCTATGAGCTCCACACCGAGCGCCATCTGACCTGTACAACTCGCTCAAGCGTGAGATTAAGACGGATAAACATGACGGAAAGGTTCGTGGTCCTGCCTGTAGCTCAGGGCTGTGACATCGAGCAGCAGGAGCTTAATCATCACGAGAATAACAGGCAGCAGCTCTCACCTGTGTTTGGAGGTGAGGGAGATCTAGATGAACCTGAAGCTGTTCCCATCCTCCAGTACAACAGAGAACCCAATAAATACGGTGAGTGACATGCTGCTTGATGTGTTTTTAGAATCCGATGTCTTGGAGGACAAATCTGTACTTGGGGAATTACACCGGCTTTAATATGATCAGCAAGCATGCCATGTTTACCTGAGCTCATATATATATATATATATATATATATATATATATATATATATATATATATATATATTATATATATATTTATTTATAAGACATCTGTATTGTTATTAAATAAATAAATTATATATATACAGATGTCTTTGTATATATAAACATATATAAAGACATCTGTATTGTAAAGGTTTTTATTGAAAAAAAAAAAAATAACAGAACAAGGTTGAGCATCCCATCATCTTTCATTCATTTTATTGCCAATAAAGAAGTATTTCTATTTAATATAAAGGTAAAAAGTGATACAGGCACCTTGTTTCTCTTTCTCTATTTGCTTCGTGGTTAGGAAAATCTTCCAGTCGATTACACAGGTTGCTTTGAATAAAAATAATGAATCTGGCTTTCAGAATATGATATCCGACTCCTGTGACTTCAGAGTTAAGAGCTCAATTTCTCCAGCACAATTACCTGTTCCGGCGTAATCTTAACAGTTCTCAAGCTTTTAGTTTAGTTTAGTTTCGGTTCCTAGCATTATGTTCTATATGATATTTACAAACAAATCACATAAGCTATTTTTAATGCATTCATGGACAGTGTGAAAAAAAGTTGTGGATAAATGGGTCATTACAAATACACGATACACATTGAAAGCAAGTTAAATGCCCTAGTGTGATGTTTAGCAAACAGAACAAACCAGTGTATTTAGAGTAAAACACATCCTGGACTTGTGGAACCGAGCATCTGCAGCCCACCAGGAAAGCTGAAGCAGGGGGAGCTCAGACACGTCCTTTCTACTTCCTCTATAATTTGTTAACAATGATGTGTTTATGTGTGGGTTTCTGTTGGATTAGTGTAAAAGTAAAAAGATAAGTTATTGGAAGGGTAATTACTCAATTCTAGAAAGTTCTAAAGAAAAGTTATCAGGCTAAGCTAAACATAAATATTATTTATTCTATCTATATTTTCCCATGTTACACTATATGGCCAAAATCTAATGCCTGCAAACCCAAATGACTGTTTCAAACTGTTGCCATAACTTCAAAGCCAACAGGAATGTATTATTATGGTATAGCATTACATTATTTCTTTTACTAGAACTAAGGAACCCAAACAATTCCATCATGACAATGACCCTGTGCACAAAGCCTCTTTATTTATAAAGACATGGTGTGTTAATGTTGGTGTGGACAAATTCCATTGTTCCATCTGAGCTCAATAAATAAATAAGTAAGAGATCTCTGCTGTGAAGGTTGACGTAAAAAAATAACACAACAAGGTTGAATATCCCATCACCTTTCATTCATTTTCTTTGGCTTTAAAGAACGGCAGTAATTATTTCCATTGATATAAATGTGTCAGGTGATACAGGCACCTTGTTTCTCTTGGTCCCCTTTGCTTGTAGTTAGGAAAAACTATACACATTAAAAGTTAAATGCCATAGATAGTCATTGTAGTATGAAATGCTTCTGATATGGCCAAAATTTGATGAAACCTTACCTGCGTTCGTAATTATTTGTGTCAAACACACCTCAGTGTATTAATTGTGTCAAACACACACAGTAATGTATTATTACGGTATAACATTACATTATTTCTTCACTGGAACTAAGGGAGCCAAACACAATTCCATCATGACAATGAGCCTGTGCACAAAGCTGCTTCATTCATAAAGGGCATGTGTAAATAGCTCTGGATAAGAACAATTACAGCCACAATTACCTCCTTTTCCAATGCCAGTGCCCAGATTCACTATTGCTCTTCAAACTATTGCTTCAATATCTAGTGGAAAGCCTTTTCAGAAGTTCTGAGGTCATTACAGTAGTAAAAGTAGAGATAAATCTGGAATAGGAGGTATAAAAATACACATAATAGATGGGGTGATCAGGTGGCTGAATACACCATATAGTGTATGACTAGACTGCGTGTTGGACATTGTGTGAGTCCCTATTTTAAATGCACATTACTTCACTTAAAGTAATATTAGCCAGAAAGTGTAAGATTATATCTTGATCTTTGGATAGATGGTCTTTAATTCAGCTTTTAGTCGTATCTGGGTTCATTATTAATAGTGACTCACCTAACTGGTGTTGGAAATCAAGTTGCCAGTCTCTTAATGTAGGCTTTTAGTCTTGTCTCTTAACGTCAGAGGTGGATTTTATTACTGTTCTTCCAAGTCATTTTACTCCTTTAACCAGGGATAGTTTGTTAATTCTATCAGTGCATTACAATTAATGTTATAAATCTAATCGTTGTATGTAATATAAGCCTAATTTTGGTTTCTGGCAGGAGGAAAAAGGAGATGCTATGACTAGATGTGTTTTTATATTTAGGTAGTTGTTGAGAGCTCAGTATGGGGTTACTGTCTCGCTACATTTTCCATTCGTTTAGCTTTGTTAAGATTTTTATTTGATTCAATTTTAGCCCTTTAATGCAACTTCCAACTTTTCTACAGTGGTAGCTCAAATGGTTAAGGGGCTGAGTTGTTGATCTGAAGACCAGGAAGCCCCACAATCGCCAGCCAGTCGTTGAGCAAGACCATTAACCCTTTCTGCTACAGGGGGCACTGCATCATAGCAGACCCTGCGCTCTGACCCCTACTTACTAAGATGGGATATGCGAAGAAAGACTTTCACTGTGCTGTAGAGTCTATGTGACAAATAAAGACATTTATATTTACAATGAAAGCCTTGCTGGTGGCAGAGACCACGCCTAAGCGTAACCCATAGTCATCCATAGGTCTGATTAATGCAGCTGTGCCACAAAAAAAAAAAAATCTGAACTATGTCTTCTTTTATTATAATTTCATCATGCAGAAAAAGCTTTCCATTGTTGCAAAAGAAAGTGGAGAAAACATTAATATTAGAAATTTGTATTTACAAAAAAAAAAAAAAAATCCCCGTTATATTAGTTTAAAACCATTTGTAGAGACGCTCCACCTTATAAGCAATCGTACTCCATGTTGGGAAAATATAGGGTTCCATTTTGGGCATTAGATTATTAAAATAATGTTCAAGACCCTACAAAAGTGCACGGCCCTACAGACGTGGTAATGTGGTTAAATGATTTTCCGTGGACTGTTTTTGTGGTTAAGAGTGTTTTTTGCTCTTTAGCTAAAATAATATAATAAAAAGCACATGAATAAACAATGAAGCAAGTCAAAGTCAAAGCTCCAATGTGACTATCGAAGAAATGTTCAGAAAGAAATGACAGCCTTACAGGAATACAGATCCGTCTGGAAGGTTTAGAAAGTGATGGGGGAAAGAGATTCAAGTGCACCACAGTGGTTTGACCAACCTTTTATAACCAAATGATTAACATTTAAAGCAGTGGTGAGCGTCGCCTGGAATGCTGGAACAATTTCAGGAAGTCACCGAAAACCATAAAAACTTAATTTTCTCACCCAGTTTTAATGTTCCTAAGCACTGTTCTAGTTATAAAATTGTACATCTGTTTAATTGGCAAGGATTTATGCGTAACATGGATAAAAGAAATGTTTGCTCACCAGCTTTTTAATACTGGCCTCTTTAAGTTACCACAGTTATTAATTATATTAACTCAGAATAAAAATCTGTGTATAAATGATGCTTGTGTTTACATTTGGTTCAGGATGGTTTGATTGGATGAAGCGTAGGATGAGGAAATGATCCCCATTATTTCCTGTCAATAGGTCCATATCATAGCGATGTCCATACTAGTAAGGACATTATATTGACATTATTATCCTATTTTACATCAAAGATAATTTATTACAATATAATGTGTGTTTTTGTCTCTAAGTGGTCAAAGGTTAGATTCTCAGTAATGGATTTAAGGTGGAGTTGACACCCTTTTCTGTAGCTTTAAGGAAGCTGGGGTCCCATCTTTAGTCTCTTTCAGGACATGAAAAACAGCTGACACATGCATGTGTATAACCGGGTCATTGAAAAGTAAATCATTAAGGCATGACACAACCTCCATTTGGAGCTATGCTGTAAGACTATCTAGGTGTTTATTCATACATATAGCACGTAACTCAAATTACTAGTATGTTAAATCAAGTTTCCTTATTGAAATTAATTAGAATGCCATTAATTCATTTCATTTCCCCCAAAAAAACCTGTAATTTTTTTGTAACGTTTTTAAATAAGAAAAATGTACTTATAAATAATAAATATTGTATAAAAAAAACAATACTTTGTACTACTGTACATTGGAGATAAGATAACTTCACTTGCTAACGCACATGTCTGACTAGCTATTGAGTGAGACACAGGATGCTGGGCGGATCTTACAGCGTTTACTGTGGCCTTCGCTACACCAACTAGCGGTTGGGTGTCTGGCTTATAAACCACATTTTAGCTTAGAGCTCGAAAAACATGTTAGTTAGACACTTGTCAAGGTACAACTGTTTAAAAAAAAAAAAAAAAAAAAAAAAAAAATAAAAAATATAATAAATAATATATATATATATATATATATATATATATATATACAGATATATATTTATAATTTTCATTTTTTTAACAGATTTTTAGCTGTTTTAGTTCAAATTATAGATGTGAACGTAATGTTTGATGATTGTGGTTTTCTCTAATTGTTTGTTTAATCCTTAATATAATTGCCTGGGTAAAAAGTCGAGTTTTCTGTTAGAATGTTAGAAATGACTCAGTTACTTACTGTATGATTAATTGACTTGTGATTCATTGACTCATGAATCAGTGACTGCTAAATCTGTAAAGTGAGTCAATGACTTGTAAAGCACTGACTTGTAAATGACTGGTTTTGTAAATTACAGATGTGTAAATAAATTAGTTGTGGATAATTGACCCAAGAATCAGTGACTGGTGAATCAGTAATTAGTAATTAAGGCTAATAATCATGTTTATTGCACACATTTAATGGATGCACGCTATAACAGTCTCTCAGGCATTATAAAAGCTGCAGTAATGATGCACTGTAAAATCACTGGACACTTTAAGTCTATTAATATTAATGCATTGTCCAAACATGCACTTTGTTTAGTTGTAATGTTTTTCATTGCGTTTTATTTAGACCGTGTCTTTTATATTTTATAGTCGCCTTTGAATTTTAAGAATGAGCTAGTCGCTTATAGACAGTCATTAAATCTTCTACTGATTTCTGTCCGTATTACATTTATGTCATAGTTTCTAATTGTTCATTTTATTCCAGTTTTGCAGAGCGGTGAGCACTGACTGACTGTACAACTCGTGTGTTTGAATATGAGGACTGGATGTGGGTGTGTGTATGTGGGTGGGTGTATGTGGGTGTGTGTTGGTGTGTGTGTATATTTCTTCTCATAACAGGCTGAGTTATAGATCTTGTTGGATATCAAAATGTGCAAACAGTAAAAAACCACACCTACAGCATGGGTCAGTGGTATTTTACAAACTTTTGACTTAGTTAATTGCAAATTTTTAGTTTCAATAACGTGATGAAGCATGTCTGTATGTCTGTTTTACAATACTTGACTTAAAAGATTGGTATTATAGAGAATGCCTAAAAATGTATGAAAGATGTAAGTATTTTTCTTTATATTTAATAAGTCCCTTAACCCCAAATTGCTCAGTTGTATAAAAAAGAAAAAGGTAAATTGCTCAGGATAAGGGTGTCTGCCAAAAGCTGTGAATATAATCCAAGGTAGCAGCAACATTGCACTTCCTGTTTCTGACCACTAGGGTTAATACCCAAAAGCAGCAATTGCATTACATTTAAAAGTCGACTAAATTCGACAAAGTCACGCTAAATAGTCTGCCAAATGCTGTAAATGTAAATTTATTATCTGTTGTTATTTATCGAGTTCTATTAAGTTCCTCATTGTTGAAAAAATGGTTATTTCTATGCAAAACTACTATAAATATATCCAAAAAACACAGAATGTTCAAGCCTGTGACAAAATGAAAGAATTTCCAGTGTGCAAGTCATCGGTCTGAAGATTCTTCTAGGTTATTACATGTCTAAACTCTACCCTGTGTCTGTTTCGCTTATTGGCGTTAAGCTGCTGGCGTGAAAGGCTGCCGTGTCTGTGGTTTTAGGTGACTTCCCCTGACGCTCCCTTCCCTCATACCTCAGGAAGCCTCTACCAGTCACCAGGGCTTCCTGTGGCATGTTGGGCACAACTCTCCCATTGCATAAGAGGAAAAAATAAAGCATCACCTGATCCTGTCGTGTCAAGCAGACAGCTGGGAGTGTCTCATAGATGTGCTTTGACATTTGAGAATGCCTGTGAGTGTGTGCATGCGTCGACTGTCTGCATTAGGGTGGCCAGCCTTCCTTTCAGTTCTTTCTATGTTTAGAAGTTCATACTGTATTTATTTGTCCAATGTGTGTCATGGTGTACTGTACAGGGATGACATGAGCGTTTAAGTGCTGAACACATCTTACTATTTTTGCAATCTGGACCTTGTTAAAGATACATTTGTAGCAGGATTATTAATATTCTGTCTTCTTATTTAATTTGCTTTTGTGAGTGAACATTTGACTTCTAGATGAAATGCATACATACAGTGTAAATTAAGACCAAGCATTTATATACATTTCACATCTCCACACAATTCTTGTCCTTTTTTTTCTCTAAAAGCTTTCAATAGCACATGCACACCTCAAAATCACGAGGGGACTTGAGCACCTGCCTTTTTACTTCCTGTTCTATTTTTCTGTTTGTTTTTTTTTTCTCTTTTAAATATGTATATCGAATGAAATAAAAATCTAAATATCAGGTCGGGACTGGTATCGTTGAGTCTCAGGTCCAGTTTCTTTTTCCCCTCCGAGTCTCACGTACAGGCACGTAGCACAGCAGTGTGGCACACGTTGATCAACAGATCGCAGACAGACAGGCAAAGAGGCGCAGAAGTGGGAGCTTTCCTTCTGTTCTAGTTGTTTGTCTTACCTACCCGTGCCTCGAATTTACAGCTAATTATCCCAAAAAATAAAGACAAATATAGGTAATTTGTCTTGCTAACATCTATGACTCATAAGCAACCGTGGAATAATGTGAACTGATGGAAAATTTAGACAAAGTTGTGTTCATATATCAAAGAAACCCTGTAAATAAATATGACTCTCAGCCGTTAATGCACACTCGGACACATGCACGCTCAGCCTTGTGCACTCAGTCTCTCAGAGCCCCTGTCCCTTAAAAAGTCTGTGCACGTCCCTGTCTATTTGCACAATCTTCAATCTATTTGCTGTACACTTTACACACTGTGCACTTAACGTTGCTAGGATAACTTAGTCCTTAACTTTGTGTTGGTCTTGTTTTGCTGTTTTGCGTTGTTTTATGTAGTATTACGGTCCTAGGTCTTCTTGACCTACAGTGTTCACATCTGAGATCTTTTTGAAACAACTAATTAGACTGGGATTGATTAATTAATTAATACATTTACACATTTGGTTTAGTTCAATCTGCCCAAATGAAGTTTAGTTATAGGTTGCTGTCCAAATGAAGTTCTGCTTTTAAGTGTCCTAAACAATGAAATTCGATATGACTTGATATATTTTAAATATTTATTAACCGGTTTGTTGCATATAACGTCTTGGCAGAGTCTGTGTTGTTGTGTTTTTACACTACTGCTCAGTGTGTATGTGAAAGGTTCCAGATCACCCTGTCCATTCTAATCGATTATTTTATTTAGGTCCAGTTTGGATAGTACGGTTTTTAAATAAAATCATTTTAATCTGATTAAAAGATCAATCTAAATATTTATGACTGAAGTGGTAGTGCAGTGGTTATGGTGTTGCACTCAGCACCACCAAGTTGCCACTGTTGGGCCCTTGGTTAGGGCCCTTAACCCCCAAATTATTATTATTCTTCTCCTTTCGGCTGTTCTCTTTTAGGGGTTCGCCACAGCGAATCATCTGTCTCCACCTAACCCTATTCTCTACATCCTCTTCACTCACACCCACTAACTTCATGCCCTTGTTTATCGCATACATATACCTCCTCTTTGGTCTTCCTCTTTTTCTTCTGCCTGGTAGCTTCATTTCTAACCTATCCCCCTACCAAAATATTCACTATCCCTCTGTACATGTCCAAACCACCTCAATCTAAAAAGATAAATGTAACCAGCTCTGGATACGAGTGTCTGCCAAATGCTGTAAATGTTCTTTAAGATGATGTGATTGCATGTAAACCTACTTATTGTGAACGACTTCCGAAAAAAAAAAAAAGAAATGTAATGTTTTATACTTAGTGGAAATGTCCACCCTGTCCTAACAAATTGACTCAACACTGAAAAAGGTATGATAATGTAAAAATGTCTGAGTAAAGTATAGCTTCTGTATGTCTAGCAAAAAAAAACCTTTTTCTCTATGACGTCATCTGTTTTCAGACCTTTTTTTTTTTTTTTTTTCGAATAGCACGCCATGCTGCCATGGTGTTCTTCAGATTATAAATCTCACTTTTAACATTACAGCTGGTTTAATATTCGTTTATCTGAATGGAGAACATTCTTTTAAAGGTGATGTCTTATTACCTGTATCTTTCTGGCTGTTTTTAACTTTGGTGTGTATGTATGTTTTGGCCTCAGCTGTATTATAACCATGATAAATATACTTCTTATCTCTCATATCTTACTCTAGTCTGTTTTCTTCATATATTGTATACTGCTTTTAATAAGTTCATGACACATACACACCGTGCATCACATGTTTGTCTGGGAATTGTCATAAGATGTACTGGTGCATCATATTGTGCACAGTCATAGCTTGTGATACTGTAATATACATTAGCTCACAGTGTATATTTGAAGGTTTTTTATGATCGGCCTTAAAATTAATCTAAATATCTGCCGGTGGTCCTGGTTTTATATGTCCAGTTTCTAGTGTGACTTCAAAGCAGCCATGTGATGGCTCATGGTTAAGGTGTCGGTTGCGGGTTCGATTTCCAGCTCTGCCAAGCTACCACCGTTGGGCCGCTGAGCAAGGCTCTTAACCCCTAATTTGTTAGTTGTATAAAAGAGATAAATGTAAGTCGCTCTGTAAGGGTGTAAATGTAATATAAAATGAATGCAGTAATTTATTTACAAAAAAATGTATTTACAATTTACACAAATATTTATGGAACCTTAGACAGTTCTCTATTCTGTAAGACGAATCAGATCAGGTGACCGTATCAGATCACATGACCTCTGAATTTTTTTTTTTTAAACAAAGCAACCAAGCAGAATGTCTGACTGCATTCATTTTGTGTGAAAGAAGTGTGTTTAAGCCCCAGACTGTCATTGCAGCACCATTGCATGTTGATGTAATATATTTACTTGTGCATGTGTGCTCGATTTGAAGACTTTTACAGAGTTGATGTGACTCACAGGTTCCTGAACGTTTTTAAAAAGTGTGAAAAGGCTTTTGTACTTTGCGTTGGGATTCTGGTTAGGCTGTGTGGATGACAGGCTGCCAGGAAAGTTGCCTTATAAATTTTCCTAGGATATTATGCCTTCCAAATTTTCTTTTAAATAACATTTAAATATGTTTTTGAGAATAGGTTCAGTTTTATGTCTGTATATTATTGATAATGTAACAAATAATATTTTAGTGTCATCGTATTTTATTTTAGTTTTAAACTAATTTTGCAGCAACTTCTGTAAAGGAAAGTGTCTTGTCATTACTGGGGATCACCAGCAGGTGGTGCTACAGTGACAAAAAAAATTCAATGTACAGCTTTAATACTAAAATTTTGTAAGCTCGTGATGGAAGATGCAGAGACTGAGATATAGGAATGATGATACAGAATAAAAGTTGAAGAGGCAATTCTCTTTCAACTCTAAATGACCTACATACTATGCAGTTTGTTATTTTGCAGACATAAAGTGATTTGTCAAAGACAAAGCTTACATTCTATTCCCAAACCATGCTTTCTTGTGAAGGGAAACGGGAGCTATCTATCATGTTGTTGAGAGTGAGATGTTTGTATCGGTAATTTTTGCTGTAGCTGCTATCAAAAAAAGAGAAGTAAGATGATGGAGAAAAATGTGTGGACAGACAATTGTTTGTTTTGCCAAGAGAACAGGAGACGTAATAAAATGTTAAGAATTGCTGTTGTTTCTTTGTGAATTTTATTATACAGTTTCTCATTTTAACTGTTCCTAACAACCATCTATGTATGGCATGACAGCTCATTTTCAACAAAATCAATATATCTAAGACTACAGTAGTTTCCTGTCGGACACTTCCTGGCTGTTGCTAAACTCCTTTTGCTATTTGTTGAAAAGATTTACTCATTTACATTTAAATTTCTAGCATTTCGGCAGACGCTTTTATCCAGAGCGACTTACATTTATTACATTTATACAACCGAGTAATTAAGGGTTAAGATCCTTGCTCAGGGGCCCAGCAGTGGCACCATGGTGGAGCTGAGAATCGTACCCCAATCTTCCAATTAGCAGTTCAACACCTTAACCACCGCACTACCACTTATTACATTGCAAGATATCATGTAATTTATTGTGCGTTGGACATTAGCAGGAATCTGAATTAATTAAAAAACAAATGTATGAGAACCCTAGTGGATTTAGTTTAACAACAAGATTTAGGTTCCTTAATAGATTTAGTGGATTTAGTTGAACAACACGATTCAGGTTCCTTAATAGATTTAGTTGAACAATAATATTCAGGTTCTTTAATAGATTTAGTTAAACAAAAAGATCCAGGTTCCTTAATAGATTTAGTTGAACAATAATATTCAGGTTCCTTAATAGATTTAGTTGAACAACAATATTCAGATTCCTTAATAGATTCAGTTGAACTATACTATTCAGGTTCCTAAGATTCGTTGAACAGCAAGATTCAGATTCCTTATAGATTTAGTTAAACAAAAGATCCAGGTTCCTTAATAGATTTAGTTTGAACAACAAGAATCCAGGTTCCTTAATAGATTTAGTTAAACAAAAAGATCCAGGTTCCTTAATAGATTTAGTTGAACAATAATATTCAGGTTCCTTAATAGATTCAGTTGAACAGCAAGATTCAGATTCCTTAATAGATTTAGTTGAACAACACGATTCAGGCTCCTTAATAGATTCAGTTGAACAGCAAGATTCAGGTTCCTTAATAGATTCAGTTGAACAACAAGATTGGCCTGTCTGTCATGAACAGCTGACTTTCCGTATGCTTTTACTCGCGTTACATGATGGCCCAGCGGTAATGGTGTTTGCTATGGGCATTAGTCGTTAGGATACAAAGTATCTAAGAACTGTTAGCATAACAAATACAGACGGGGAGGCATGTCACAGTCAATAAAGCAAAGGTTAAAAATTAAAACCAGACAAAACAAACATGAGTAAATGTGGCACCGAAGTTGCCGATTGCTGCTTGAGTGCCTGAAAGCTGTTTGTAAACCCTTTTATTCAAACCCTTCAGTCAGACATAACAGCTCCCAAAACTTCTGTTTACAACTAAAACAAACCACTGTTTCAGTTTGTAGTCTAATTATCAGGGTGACCTGCGGACAACGAGTTTTTAAAGGTCGAACGGCACTGCAGCTCCGAGTCGGTGCATTGGAAACTCTATCCATGGGCGACTCCTCTATTTCCTGAAGGATCAATACCCTGGGAATAGCCATGCAGGAGGAGAGTGATACTATTGGCTCTGACTTTAAAAGGAGAATGATGCACAAATACTGTACAATTCCTGCTTAAGGCTTTCAACCTGACTATTAAAGGATATCTTCCTAATAGAAATCAATGTCATATCCAATGATAATCGGTATAATGGAGAAGTATCTGACATAATGTTTCCCTAAAATTATATACACTTCTGACTTGATCCCTGTACTGAAAAACGAGATGAGTTTTTGCTTACCAGATGCGTAGCTAGGGTTTCAGCACCCGGGAACAAAGTCAGTTTTTACGCCCCTCCTGCTCCCTCGTGACAAGGTGTGAGCCAAAAGGGGCTCCGTCATGCTTTCCCGGACATTATTAGAGTTTTAGAGCATAAAAACCTGCATTTTGTGGCAGGATGAGAATAAAATGATAAAATAATTAAGGCAACAATGGTACTTTAAAGATATAATTGGGTTTAAGCCCCACTGCTACTAGTCAGCCACTGCTGGGTCCTTGAGCAAGACTCTTAACTCTTCCTGCTCCAGGGCTGCGCTGTATCATAGTTGACCGTGCGCTCTGACTTCAACCTTCTAAGATGGGTTATTCGAAGAAACAAATTTCACTGTCCTGTAGATTCTATGTGACAAATAAGGACATTACATTAATAAAATATAGTGAAAATATAACGAAAAGGATTGCATTTTTATTTTAGCAAAATAAGAAGTAGGTCACTGCACCAAATTTTCAACATTTAATTAAGGAATTGTATTAGATATTCAGTATTCTGGCGCTGTATACTGACAGGGGCATCACGATACGAGACATATCACGATACATTATTATGCAAAACAATACATATTGCGATTGTTAGCTGTATCGATATTTTTACACAGACTGATATATTCTGTGTTGTTGAGTTTTTGATGACGTATTCTCACCACCTCCACCCAAATTCAGATTTTTTTTTTTTTTTATGCAGCAAAATTTTAGTTATCAGTAAAAAGGGGGGTTACCCGTTATCATTTACTGTGTCTAAGATGTTTATGGTGTTCATGGTCAGTGTTGCAGATTTGGCTAAACCGTACTGTAGACCACGATATTGACAAAGCCTAACAAGAATTCAAATATTTCATTTTCCAGTGAAATTACGCTTTATTAATTGGGTAACTTGCTTAGTGTTAAGTTGTTCCTGCCACCTCTTGGGCGCCATGCGATATTTAGTGTAAACCAAGCCATGCTTTTGTCTGAAAAGGTACATAGCTCTTAGCTCAGAGGTAGGTGGGGTCTGTTTTTTAGCTTTGGAAGCAAGCACTTTTATTTCACCTTGGCTGCCAGCAGCTACAGGAAACCAGCAAAAGGAACATAACATTGATATGCCTGGCACTATATCAAGTCATGCTTGTGTCTGGAGGAAAGCATTGTACAGAACAGGGTTTTAGAAACAAGTCATGCAGACACCTGTACAAAAACATCAATCTGCCTTTTGTGTTGTATACGTAGGTAGTCATTACCAAACCTTTGGAACATTGGTCCATTGTGAAACACGTGGGATACACTTATTGTTTATTAAAAAAAATCCACACCAGGAAGGAATTCCATTGGTGTTAAAATACCTAATGGTATTTACCGGTTTCAAATGGCATCATTAGTGAATAATTTGTCCTACAGTAACAGTGGGTGAGGTGACGATGTTCTCAGGATGACGGCTAGTAAAGTGTAGAGCAAAAAAAAAAAAAATGTAACGTGCTGCGTGAGATCTGAGAGTTAAATTTGATGTCTCGGTCAAGGCTTGTATATGAAAAAATATGTCTAGATTGTCTGCAACACATTGGCAATTATTTTTAATGATTAAAAATATTTTTTTAGGCCTTGACATTTCTGTCTGTGGTACTAAATGAAAGATTTTCTATTGCTTACTGATGAATCCAATTTGATGTGCTTTATGTTGAACGCTTTCAAGTTACAGAGTGCTTTATTTAAGCCAGTCTGATTGATATGTTGCCTACTTTATTTCCTGTCTTCAAATTTTTATCCACAAAATCTATAGCCAACTCACTGCTCCTTCTGAAAACTAATCACATGACTTAAAACATCAGGAACGTTACAGATTTTTTTTTTTTTTAAAGGTTGTATAACATATAGATAACATTTGGATGCATTGTAAGCAGTTTTAAGAAAAGTAGATAGAGAAAATCTTGCAAAAAATAGAGCTAAAGACACTTCACCTAGGCTATAGACTGTTTAATCATTTGTTATCACAAAAGTAACCCTGTACTAAATATATACCATTTAATTTAATTCCCTTCAATTTTATTTGTACTTGAAGAATTTTTTAAATATTCTTTTTTTTGGCAACTTTGTCACTGTCTGTTTCCTTTCCTCCACTGAAATAGTACCGGAAGTGGTAGTGCAGTGTTTAAGGTGTTGGACTATTGTATAAATGTGAGATAAATATAAGTCGCTCTGAATAAGAACGTCTGCAAAATGCTGTACAAGTAAATGTAAGCCGAGCTTGTAGCAATGTTGCAGTTCCTTTTTTGACCACTAGGGTCAATACCCAAAAGCACCAATTAAAGATAAAAGCCTTTATTTTGTCACATATACTTTTTTTACAGCACAGTGAAATTATTTTTTTGCATATTCCATCTTAGTAAGTTTGGGGTCAGAGCGCAGGGTCAGCTATGATACAGTGCCCCTGGAGCAGGAAGGGTTAAGTATCTTGCTCAAGGACCCAACGATGGTTGGCTTGCCGGTGGTGGGGCTTGAGCCCAGGTCCTTCTGGTCTTCAGATTGACAGCTGGCTGTGGTGGGGCTTGAACCCAGGTCTTTCTGGTCTCCAGATCAGCAACGTAACCATTTGAGCCACCACTGGCCCAATTACATTACATTAAAAAGTCCACTAAATTAGATGAACACTGGCTTAATAGCAACAATAGCAATATGTTAAAATCCGGGGCAAAAATAGGAAATGTTTGCAAATTAGATCGACATAAGTTACACTTCCTGTATTAGCCATAGTCACTTTAATAGACAAGGGTTAATAATGAGTCATAAGATTGAGGGCTATAAGAGTAACGTGATTTCCTTTGCCCAGAAAGGATGCATTTATTTTTATTGACTTTTTCCAGCTGTGACATCAGTGTTTGAATTGTCTGATAAATCTTTATATTACATTATACTGATACGACCCTGTTGTACGGCAGGTCTTGCATACATTCATGGATTTTGTCCCATGAACGTGACCCTAACCTGATCTTGTAGTGAAGCATGAAGTGCAAACAGTCGGGTTCTGTATGTGGAGTGACATTATGATAAGATAGCAGATAAATCTGGCAAACAGAATAAGCTATTTATCATGTCTCTGACGCCATTTTTAGCTACGGACAATTGCTTTCCCAGAAGAGTACAGCAGTAATCGCGTTTTCCTCTTACCCCACAATGAGGTCCGGCTTGATTAGAAATACATGTTGGTCTTGTTTCTTAGCCAACATGCAGTAATGTTAGGACTTCAGTAATGTTATCTATTCATGTATGTCTCATGTATGTTATATTGTGTAATTATATAGTATGGATAATATGGCTACTTATTCAGCACAGTATAAGTCGTTTCAGAATAAGTAGTAGAATAATTATTATAGAATAATTATTCATATGTAAATTCCGACTCATAACACAGCTGTTTAATTATACTGATTAATAATGAAGCTACGTCTATACTGAGTGCATCATTTTATAGCGTTAACTGTGTTCATTCGCATTCATTTAAGTTCGTTTTAAATGTTGTGATTCATTTTTACGATCAGTTTTATTCCACTTTAAAAAGGTCTAACAAAAAGTTCAAATAGCCTCTGTTTCTCTTACTGAACAAAAAAAAAAAACTCTTTTCAAGTCATTCCCCTGCACCCTTTTGAAGAGAGACAGGAAGTTGGACTGGAGTGCTTAGCTTAATCAATACATCCTTTTAACTCTTGTTTTTTTTTGGTTCCGTCTGTCTTTGGAGATTCCCGCTGCTGCAGACTGGAGACAGACACCAGCAAGCTATGCGTGTGGGTGCATGCGTGCGTGGACAGTTGGGCGTGGCTGCTCCATATTTGTCAGAAGGCTGATCACATGGGCCACCGGTATCCAAGCAGTCGGAGTGAAACGGAGAACTTCTCTCAGATAAGCCATCGCACAGGACAAGAAGCAGTTGCTTCCTGGAGTAAAGGAGGGGGGAGGACAATAAACAGACGGACAGAGTGAGTTAGAAAGAGTAAGAGAGAGAGAGAGAGAGAGAGCGAGAGAGAGAGAGTAACAGATAAGGAGTAGGAGACGTGCTTGCTGAAAAAGCACATTGTAAAAATGCCCACAAACTTCACGGTGGTTCCCGTGGATGACGGCAGGACCTTGCCTCAGGAAGATAGCAACGATGACAACGTGCTGAGGGAGGATGATGAAGACCTTGCAGGTGAAGCCATCTCAAATGGTTTGTGGAAATTTCTGGAAAAACACTTATTGTAGACAAGCCGGTCTTGTAGTATCTCTGTAGTATCCCTGTTAACTTCCTGCTGTCAGCTTCAATAAACAGAAATAGATGTTTTTGCTTGTTCGTTTGTTATATTACACCGTTGTGAGAGGAGGATATCTGAAGGTTTGCTTCATGAGTGTTTATCTGTTTAGGCTTGTACTTACTGCAGGCATTATCTGTCTTCAACTCTATCCTGAGGTGCTCAAGTTAACACTTTTGGTAGTTACGGTATTGTTTAGGGTTTTTGCTTTATGGCAAACTACCAATAATGCTTTCATAATACTAGCACAGCCTGTTCCCCTGCTATGCTGCTGGTGCACTTTTTAACATGTGCATATTGAGTCGGTTGTTACTCGGAGTCTACAGACTGCACAAAAGGTCATGGGGTTCATCTGTTATACAGTCTTTCAAATCCAACAGACTCTTTCCAGCCAGTATTGCAGAACAGTTTTTTTTTTTTTTTTTTTATTGTTCCAGTGTGTTTCTGGTAATTGTAACCCGGTGTGCAGTTACACTTTTATAGACTCAGTAGAGAAGCCTTGTTGAGAGTTATCTTAGGTTAGATGAATGGCAGTGTCCTGGGTTATGCAATGGTTGTTTTTTGTTCTTCACCTCTTCAGTGAGTGATTCGCACACCAGTCAGTACTATTGATTGGCCTTGTAGCTTGCTATCTGTTGGTAGCCTGTAATGGGAGTTGTCAGTTTACCTATTTTAGCAGTGACTTCGTTATTGTGGGTATTTTTTATTTCTTCACAAGTTAAATATCACACTTAGTGCTAAATTAAATAGAGTATCAAAGTTATCAAAAATTTACAGCAGACACCTTTATCTATTGTGAATTTTTCATACAACTGAGCCATTAGGGGGTTTAGAGCCTTGCTTAGGGGCCCAGCAGTGGTAACTAAGTGGTGCTGAGAATCAAACCCACAATGCTCTGATTAGCAGTTCAATGACCTAACATTTATTAAATAAATAGAACGCTAATGACAGAGGGCAATTAATTGATATTAATAGCGGTCTTAATTAAGCTATAATGACAAATTACATTGTTTTAAAGTTTCTAACACTTTCTGTGAGGGCTGTGTTTTGACAAGGGCCACGCAATATTAGGTAAGCTACAATATATAACAATTTATCTCAATACATACAACATCTTACATACAACTGAGCAATCAGGGGTTAGGGACCTTATTTAGGGGCCCAGCAGTGGTTACTTGGTGGTGCTGGGAATCAAACCCACAATCCTCTGGTTAGCAGTTCAATGACTTAACATTTATTTACATTTACATCGTTTGGTAGACGCCCTGATCCAAAGCGACTTATGGCCCTTATCCAGAGCCACTTACAAGTCCAACACCTTAACCACTGAGCCACCACTTTCCCACACAACCTTTGCACTACCACTTTGGTTTTTCACTGTATCTTTAAAAAAATTCTAGTCCACCATGAGAATATTTCTTACTGATTGCATACTGCAGCAGGAAGCTAAACATCTGTGTCAAATTATTTCTGCGCTCCACCCAAAGAGGAACCTGAAATTAACTGTAAACTTGGATCAGGTTTGAAGTTAGAATCTGATCCCAGTGTTTTGGAGGAAAAGCTTAATCTGTAATTGCATGTAGCAAATAGTGAGATCTGTAAGAGTCGAGTGATGAATAGTTAGTAAAGCGTTAAATAACATGTTTCGACAATAGGGGACATTTTTTTGCAACAAAAAGCATTCACACATGACCTGCTTAACTATGATTTCTTTATTCTGTCTTTTACTCAGAGTTTATTGGCAGTCATTTTAAAGAACTAATGCCAATTTAATTTAGGCCATGCTTATTTGTTGGAAAAGGTGAAAATATAAGGCTTTGGCACGTTTACACATCTTAATCGTGTTTTCGGAAACCTTTTACTTTTGTGTGTATCACGATACATTGTAATAACCCTGTTCTAATCTTTTTATTTGATGATGGTTTTTGTGTTATTTCCAATAAAGAATGTGTAAACAAGTTTTTGTAAAATTTGGACCTTATTAGAATTTAAAAAAAAGACAGAATTTTAGTTATTTAGTTATTTATTTAGTTAATTTAGTATAATTATACAAACATGGATAAATTTGTACTATACCTTATACGTAAGACAGAATCCTAATGACAGAGGGTTTAGGTAATTAATATTAATAGTGGTCTTGATGTCAAATTATATTGTTTTCACGTTTATAATATTTTCTGCTAGGGGCCACACGATACTAGATAAGCTACAATATATTACAGTTTATTGCAGTACAATAAATGTCTTTATTTTGTCACATACAATTTTTACAGCACAGTGAAATTCTTTTTTTTCGTATATCCCATCTTAGTAAGTTGGGGGTCAGAGCGCAGGGTCAGCTATGATACAGCGCCCCTGGAGCAGGAAGGGTTAAGCGTTTTGCTCAGGGACCCAACAGTGGTTGGCTTGCCGGTGGTGGGGCTTGAACCCAGGTGTTTCTGGTCTTCAGATCAAACAGTTGGCGGTGGTGGGGCTTGAACCCAGGTGTTTCTGGTCTCTAGATCAGCAATTTAGTGTCTTAACCATTTGAGCCCCGACTTCCCAATACAGATACAAATACTAAAATAATGCTAAACGAATATGTATTAAATATGTATCGATACTAGAGGTTAAAGTATCGATATGAAATAAAATATTGCGATAGTTCCAGTAGCTGTATATATGTATTTTTACATAGCTCTACTTTCTGCATAAACTGTTTCCTAATCTGTAGTCTTCTGTTTGTTTGTGAATACAAGGTACATAATTGGATGCTTCGTAATACCGGTCTGTGTAAGATGAGCTAGTCTTTTCCCCTCTATAAAGCAGGGTGGAGGTGAGCATTAGTGCAGGTCGTGCTCTCTGGAGAACAGTAAATTAACACTTTTTTTGTCTGCTGGAAAGTAGACAAATCAGTGGTGAGGGGTTTGTTCTAGCGAAAATTGTTAAAACTCATTAAAAACTTTCCCCAAGATGCACAAACCGAATATACCATTAGGCTACCGAGTGTAATATTTGTAAAATTACTTAAGACTTCATATTTATTCTTATATTTACATTGCAGAATATAATAACATATCCACCTTTATTTAGGCATTATGCCTACGCTAAATTGACTAAATTGAATCGGTTTTATGATGTACGTTGAATAGTGACACCACTGAAGCCATTTGTTATGTAATTGGTCCGTAATAGCTTTAACATTTTTCAAACTGAGGACACGAACATTGTTTCTGGGCTGATTTAAATTTTTGATATTATTTTTAGGTCTTGTTGGCATAATTTTGGGCTATATTGTGCCTCTGTTTTACATTGCTTTTGGGATGGTTTGGGGCAGTTTTGGCAATGTTTCGGCTGTTTTGGGGCAGCTGTGGCACTGTTTGGGCTGTTTTACAGCAGCTTTGGCACTGGTTCGGCTGTTTTAGGGCAGCTGTGGCAATGTCTGGGCTGTTTTGGGGCAGCTGTAGCACTGTGCTGTTTTGGGGCAGCTGTAGCACTGTTCGGGCTGTTTTTTAACAGCCTTGGCGCTGGTTCAGCTGTTTTAGGGCAGCTGTTTTGGGGCGGCCGTGGCACTGTTTGGACTGTTTTGAGGCAGCTGTGGCACTGTTTGGGCTGTTTTTCAGCAGCTTTGGCACTGGTTTGGTTGTTTTGGGGCAGCTGTGGCACATGTGCTGTTTTGGGATAGCTGTGTCACTGTTTGGGCTGTTTTGAGGCAGATTTGCCACTATTCAGGCTGCTTTGGGGCTGTATACACATCGTTTTAGGCACAGTATTAGCACTACTTCAGGGCTACTTTAACACCTTTTGATGTTTAATAGCTGCTTTATTACTGGTGGTTGTTTGTTTGTACAGTTTGTACATGTTGTTTGGGTTGTTGCCTTCATTTACACCATTTTGTGCTTTTTTTTGGCCTTTTTTGGGGTTGTTTTGCTGCTTTTCCCGGCTGTGCAAAAATAAAGAACATTTGCAGATTGCCTGCTCAGTGGTGTTACTGACAAAGAGTCTTTTTGTCACCAAGCCATTTGGAGGGTGTATCACATAAAACCTTATAAAACTGTGTTAATGGCTTGAATGTTCAGGTTCAAATAGCCTTACAATAGCTGTACTTTATGATAGTATTATTATATTTTGTTATTCACATTTTGCTGTCCTATACAGTCAATGTGAACCCAGGTACTGTTAAAAAGTGTAAACTTGTGTTGACTTGACCTTTTTCTGTGGAATAAAAGTGGAAGAACAATTCATAGAACAATAACTTGAATTGTACGGTAATCATGCTTATATAGGTCACTTATACTATTACCATTTGAAGCTGTTAGTCTTTTATCATCTCTTTTGCGTCAGTAGTCTTGGCAAATCTGTGTGTTTGACCTGTGTTTCACACTGCCCTATGCTTCCTGTTTTTCACCTTGTTTTTCCTTTGGTGTCAAGTTGTATAAACGTCCTACCCCCACAGACACTGGCCTTTTCCTAAGTGTTACTGGTTCATGTTTCTAGCTCATTTCTGCTTTTCCATGTAGCACTTAGCATTTGCATGTCCCTGTTATAACAAACGTAAGTGTCTTGTGTTAGTCTATTTTGCCTTTCCAGTAACTCAAGAGTCTGTGGTTATAAACGCATGTACACCTGTGTAACCTGTCCTGTGGGTTTTAATAATGGCTTATTTACCTATAGTAGCCTAAAGATTAGTATCTGTCATATTTATCAAAGTCAATTCAGGTTTGGCATTAGTGGTAAGTGGTGGAAAAGTGGTAGCGCAGTTGTTAAAGTGTTCAATTCCCAGCACCACCAAGCTACCGCTGATGGATCCCTGAGTAAGGCCCCTAACCCCCAGTTGCTCAGTTGTATAACAGGGAATAATGTACATCACTCTGGATACGGGCGTCTGCCAGATACTGCAAATGTAAATGTGACTGATCCACAGGATCAATCCTCCAAATTCTGCTCCGGTCTACAGCAGTCTAATAAACGCATGGTTTATTTCGTATGTTTAGTTAACAGCACTAACATTTATTTGATTTTATTTTAAGTGTTAAACTTTTTTTTTCATTTCTCCAAAGAGTCAGCAAACAAGAATGTAGGTATGTCTTACAAATATTCTGAAAAGGGCACAGAAACTTTGTGGCACCTCGAACATGTAAATGATTGATTACGTGCTGTGTTTTATTTTTTTATTAAAATGCTAAATTGTACCTAGTTTTTCTTGTTTTTATTTGGCATACACCTTAACTTTTGAAGCTTTTGGCTGTTATGGGGCTACATTTTTTTCTTTAGTTGTACTTTTGGTTGTTTGGGGCTGTTTCTTGCCGCTTGTGCCGTTCTGTTTGGAAGCCATATTAGCACTGCTTGTGTTGTTTTTATGCCATGTTCAGTTATGTTCATTTACACTATTTCAGGCAAGACAAAGTGTGTTACAGACAAAATAACCAGTGTCATGCGCCTCAATCTGGGAAATTTAGGGGATGAATCACGGTCATTCATGCACTCTGACAAATGACATCTATTTTTTCCACTTGATGATTTTATCACATGATGCATGATTTCTTAAATTTGGTTAAAAAAACAAAATATGCTTGTTATATCTAATTAAAAATGTGTAATTAGGTATTCGAACTGTATCAAAGAATTTAAATATGATGAATAAATTAAATATGAAATCATGTTTTTGGTTTATTTTTTATATAGTATATCGATATTCTACTTACTACTATCGAACATATTTAAAAGATCTTTTAAACTAATTTTAGGTTTACATTAAAATGTAACTAAAACCCTTAAACCACTTCCTTCTCTGCTCCTGTAGTTGTCGGTGACACATACGGCCGTTGTCTCAAAAGCAAGCATAGTGGAAAATATAAGGGCGCCTCTGGTTTGGTATTTATTTTATTTGTAGCTATTTTTAAAGTAATTTTGTATCATAATATATTGTATCGTAATCTATTTATCAAATTCATTGGCCCTTGCCAAATACACAGCCCGATTGATAATGCACATTAATTTGATTTATTTATTAGTTTTTTTATATATTATTTATTATCTAACTCCTTGATTTATATTAAAGTATCAATTCATTCATTTTCTATACCCGCTTATTCCCTAATTTGGGAATCTGCTGGAGGATCTGCTGGAGCCCATCCCAGCCACCTCTGCAGGAGGCGAAGGGCAGGAGGGGTACACCCTGGACAGGTCGCCAGTCCATCCAGGCCACACATACACACACTCACTCCTTTGGGCATTTTAGAATCACCAATCAATCTAACATACATGTTTTTGGACTGGGAGGAAAACCGGAGAACCCGGAGTAAACCCACGCAAGCACGGGGAGAACGTGCAAACTCCACACAGAAAGACCCCCTGGCCGAGAAATCGAAAACCAACAGTGCTAACCACTAAGCCACCGTGCTGCCCTATATTAAAGTGTAAATAACTTATTTTGTTTGCAAGGAAGGAGAAAAATTACAGGATTGGAAAGTGTTAGCGGTTCCGCATATCGGTTATCGGTCACTTAAACATGCAAAAAGTATCAAATCGGTTCTAATGGTTACTAAAAATAAATGAATAGATAACTGAATGAATGGGTGAATGAATAATGGCACAATTTCTATAACAATGTGTCATGGTTTGGTTATCCTGGGGTCAGTGGAATGTCTGTTGGAGTTATTGATATTAGATCATACACACATTCACATTCATAAATAACATTATATTCAAAACTTCAGTCTTCAAAGCATTGCTTAAGTTCTGTTTGCTATTACTATAACACGTCGCATTTCGCAATCGCAGTCATCCAGAGGACAGACTAATAGGAATGTTTGCAGTACACTTCATTTTCAGACAGCAAAAAGTTGCCTGCAAACGTCAGTTTATTCTTGTTTATGAAATGTTCAAAACTTGGTATTGAGCGTATTTTTCATGCACAGATAAACAAACATTATTTAACAACTTTACAGGTCTACAAAAGTAGACAGGGCAAACACCTGGGTTCAAGCCCCACCACCGGCAAGTCAGCCACTGTTGGGTCCTTGAGCAAGCCCCTCAACCCTTCCTGCTCCAGGGGCGCTGTATCATAGCTGACCCTGCGCTCTGACCCCCAACTTACTAAGATGGGATATGTGAAAAATGCATTTCATTGGCTCTGTACATGCACAATGATAGATTTTTTTCTATCTTGCACAATGATAGATTTTTATTTTTTATTTAGATTTATGCATATTAAAGCGATAGGTTTTTGTCTCTTCTCATCCTGTTAGCGATCGTCAAGTTAAGCGGCCTAAATGTATACATATATCTGTTGAAGCTTTAGGACCAAGAAATCTTTATACAATGAAAACCGTTTGTTCTGAACATTATGAGAGGCTTTCCTATCTGCCTGTTGACGTGTGTATGTGCAGACCTTTGCTTACCTTCACATACTGGATCGAAAAGGCTGGATCTAAACTAGGGTATGTGAGCGGAGTAGCGTAGCAAAAAATTCCTCTCCCTGCTCAAAATATTTTTAATTACTCCAATTCAGCTCTGGTCTGGATTGCATATTTCACCGCTCTTTGCTCACTCTGTGCTTCCTCCTCACTCTCTCTTCAATTAGCGCTTCACAGCAAATATTTTACTACAGAGAGATAAATAGTATGTAAGGAAATGCATATTTAACTGTGTTCTGTCAGCGCTGTTTAACTGTTTACCAACATATAAATTTGTTCATGCTCTATTCATGTCGATAGCAACAAAAAACTACAACACTCTGCTACGCAGACAGAAATAATCAAAACATTGAGTTAAAAACCCAAATTAATGTCGATGTTGCGTTTCCACACTGGAGTCGACTACAGGAGTCAAAGGGTCTAAAATGGCTGCCGTATTTCTTTTGGAATATGTTGTGATTGGATTTTGGCATTCAGCTCAGCTACAGCAGCAGCGTTCAATTGGTTACTATATTTACGTATGGTTTTCATTACTGTTACCAACTTTTTTTTCCACCTGTGAATGACACATAATGTGTTATAGTAATGTTGTCTCTGATTGTGGGTTTGTACAATGACGTTGAGATGAACACTTTCCGTTCTGTCAGGCTACAATTAGCAAGATGTCCTACTGCACCTTATAAGCAAACCAAAGGCGGTCCTGGTAAGGAAGAAACCTTGAGAGAAACGAGATCCAAAACTTTTTTACCTCTTTATCTAGTCGACCTTGGAGGGGGGGATTATAAAACATTTCCTTCCGTTTCTATGACTGTGTGTTATTAAGTCAAGTGCTATTATGCAACCTGAAGCCTTTCAGCTACTTATGTGCAAGTATAATAAGACCCCTAAAGCTATTCATTTACTGGATTAAAATTCTAATTCACTTTAGACAATTTTAGGTCCAGTACCTTTGCAGGTGTGTACATGCAGCCTGGAACTTGACTTAGCTGCATTATTATGTTTAAAAGATGCAGGATATAACATGACTGCAGCTTAACACACAATCTGATGAAATGCCTGTTTTCAAACTATATTGCCCAAGTGTTTGTGTGTCATTTTATATTTCACACCGTCTCCTTTTAAAAGTGCAGCTAAACTGATAAAGCATTTTGACAGTGGTTTGTTGAGTCATTTGTTAGCAAAGCAGCAGTATTCTTGAATTAATTGCATAACACTGTACAGGGAGGGTTTTATTATTTAACATTATTTGCCCAGTGATTTTTAAAAATTGTTTTATTCCTGGTCAGAAATGTCAGATGAATTTTTTATAAATCTTTGCACACTTAAACTGGAAACCACTGGTTACAATTGAAGGGATTGGTTGTAAGGTCAAAGCTGCCACTGTTGGGTCTTTAACAAGAACCTAAACAAGCTAAACCTCTCCTCTGATTTCTCACCTTACTACAAACATTTATTAGAGACTCTGCAGCAAATTCTTGTAAGACGAGAGAAAATAGCAAGAGATAACTTAAGCGCCATACAGATAATACAGGTATCAAAATCTGGTTTGGCGATCAGGAACAATTATATTATAATTATATAATATAATATTATTACTTGTACTTGTATGTATATATACACATTTACAGCATTTAGCAGACGCTCTTGTCCAGAGCGACGTACAAGAAGTGCTTTGAGTCACATGATATCACACACACGGATTCTGGTATTTATGGTTAGGAACCCAAGTTGACCTTAACATCTTTTAACAACATGATATAAATCAATTCATGTATATTTCCCTCTAAATCTAAATAAAAATTAGTGAATGTATACTTTTTTGTTAAAATTTAAATATACGTTGGTTCCTTGACTTACGAGTTTAAATCGTTCCTGTGACGGAGCTCGTAACCTAAATTACTCATATGTCAAATCAATTTTTCCCCATTAAAATGCCATAAATCAGTTTATAATAATAAGTTATGGCAACATTAATTAAACGTGTTTAAAAGCTGGATGTAAACAAAAGAGCTGGAAATTTCAAAGCGCACGCACCTTTTAAGCGCTTTGCCTACAGTTAAATTTAACCCTAACCACATAAACCAAATAGGATGTATCTTGGTATCTACTTACACACATGCCCACACACACTTTACTGGCCTTTGGGCAGCAATGATTACTTACCCAAAAGATTTGTGTCTTTTCTTTTGTTTGTAGTGGATTAGTGGATAGCTATTTTGCTTTATTTTGAAAACATATAAATATGATGGTTAGGTATCCCGAGCTTTTGTCCATATAGCGTATAACCCTAACCCTAAGTATATTTAAACACATTTACTAGCGCAGATTTGAAGGCTAAAGTTATTTTAGAATAGTTACGTTCTGTTTATAAGGGAAGATATTAAACTTTAAAGTGATTTCACTTAATTCCTAGTGTATATTTTAATATCTTGACACTATGGTGTCGGCGAAGCTTCAGGTAATCCACTAAAGTAAAAATGAAAACACGAAGAAAAAACACCATTGTGGCCTAAGGATATGCAAACGTTTGCACTCAACTGGAACATTTCGTGTAGAGGCAGATCCTAAATCTTTGATACTGCATTTGTACACTGGGTTTTATTTATTTCTGTGCGCCAGGGAAATAGATCCTTTTAATCCCCCCCCCATGCTGATTTATTTAAATTCAAGATCTACAGGTTTTGCTTTGTTTTTTTTCTTTATTTCACAAAAAAAAGAATTATTTTGTTAAAAATTTTTTTTACAGAAATAATCAATGGAAATCGACCTAACTCTGCCCTGCATGCATTGGTGGGTTCTTTCCTTTGAACTTTTAGAATATTTCTGCAGAATTCTGCATGCAGTGACGCTGTGGGATGTTTGTCCCATCTAGTGTAGTCGAGTTTACTGAGTGGACCCCAATTCAATTCAATTCAGTTTTATTTGTGTAGCGCTTTTTACAATAGTCGTTGTCAAAAAGCAGCTTTACACAATCGAAGAAATTATAAGATTAAAATGAGACAGAAATCAGTTTGTCCCTGATGAGCAAACCGGGGGCGACGGTGGCAAGGAAAAACTCCCTGAGATGGAAATAGGAAGAAACCTTGAGAGGAACCAGACTCAACAGAGAACCCATCCCAACCCATAGAGAGAGAGAGCGAGAGAGAGAGAGAGAGGAGAGCGAGAGAGAGAGAGAGAGCGAGAGAGCGAGAGAGCGAGAGAGAGAGAGCGAGAGAGAGAGAGAGAGAGAGAGAGAGATCTGTATAGCGCAATCACATTATTGAAGATTTTACACCAGATTTGAATTGGGATGTCTATTTTCTCTCTCTCTCTCTCTCTCTCTCTCTCTCTTTCTCTCTTTCCCCACTGAGAAAGTTGTTAAAACCAATGTTACAGTACAGTTCCGTATTTACATAAACCTTGTTCAGAATTTAAAAAAAAAACATTGTAAACTTGTTTAAGACTCATATGAGCTGTCATTAGGGAAGTGTGTCTGAGTCTGTGTATGCCTTATAAAGCCACCCTAACCCCCTCTTCCTTTTCTTCTAAAAGCTAGTCCTGGCCTACAGTTTAACAGCCAAGTCCAGGGAGGAGGGATACATTTTATATAGTCTTTACTTGGTCTGATTTAGAAAGAAAATAATAATGGTATTTATTAGATCTTTTTAAAGCTTATGATCCTGTACAGATTTAGCAGAGCAGTGAGTGAGGACAAAGGTGATTAGAATTTTTGAAGCTTCGGGTGGAGAGTAGGGAATTCCGGGGTCGAGTATGTGGGGTAGTCATGTACAATTTTCTGTAGAAATTGCATGTTTGGAGAGCTGGAAAAGTGTAGGTTAGAAAGAAAAAGGAAAAAAAAAGAGCCCTAAGCTGAGTGGAGCAACATAGGGTGGGGTGAAAACTAACAGTGTGCAATCATATTTTTAATTATTGACATGACATTATTTACACTTTAATAATGGTATGCAGAACACACACATGCTACTTTTTTTGAACAGTGGGTTTATAGAATGTAATATGTCATCTATTATATGCTCTAGTCAATTGCCATCCTATTTTATATAGAGGAAAAAAAAGACATGTGTCCATCACATTTATATGTATTTTTAACATCCTATTCCAGAGTTATTCTCACATTTAGTTTTGTAATAATTTTCACACTTCTGGAAAGACCGCTTGTTGATTCAGGTGTTTGGCTTTGGGAATTTGTGACCAATAATATTGGGGAGATCTGGTACTAACTAACTAATTAATGGCCTTTAAGCCAGAAACCCAGTTTGTTTGCCTGGGGTGGTGGGAAGACAGTGAGGGTTTTCAACTTGATGTAGAAGGGCATTCATCTAAAATAGGTTGAGAACCACTGTTCTAGACCCTTGTTGGCTTCCAGCAGTTTGGGGGTTAATGCAGACGATAGATTTACTGTCAATGTGTCTCTAGGAAGACAATTTTCTGTCCAGATATTATATCTATCTGGACACCTGTATTTGTTTAGCTGTGGCAGCTTCACGATTCTCACAACATCTTAACAACCTAGCCGAACCGTTTGCTTATAGAAGGGAAATGATTAATAATCACACTATCTGGTGTCACTCAGATGATTATGGGTCACCTTTGAGTCTGGTTCCTGTTAAGGTTTTTTTTTTTTTTTCCTCATCTCAGAGAATGTTTCTTTTCCACTGTTGCCACTTGTTTTGTCATGACAGACGTGTTAAAAAGCTTTATATCCTCATTTTACATATTTCTGTAAAGCTACTTAGTGACAATGGCCATTGTTGAAAGCAATCAGTGTTTCAATGGAAAGCTGTAATTTAAGGATGTCCAACTTGAGTGTGTAAAACTGAGAGTTTCCAGGCCCAGGCCTCTCGGTAACATTATCGACTACTTATTTATTTTATCTTGTTACTCTTTTTGGAAAATGAAGTGAGCCATTGTTCCAAATTCCATTCTTCTGTAACTGAACACTTGGTGTAAAATGACTGTGGAAAATACCAACTTCTCTTATTAATATTTTCTACATAAAACATGGCCTGTTTTTGCCCTTATGAACCTGTCGCAGACCTGCTTGGGTTTTTTTTTTACCCACAAGAAGAGCATGTAAATTTTAGCCGCAGAAAACAGGAAAAACGAGTAATCGGTAATGAACAATTATAATGTTCTGTGCTTCTTTTCTTCAAATTAAAACTGATGCAAAAAATTAATTAAAACAAACTCTGCTAATTACTATGGCCGCTTGTGTAACTCTTACTAAAGCATCTGTAACAAAAAAAAAATGAGAGCAGGCAAACTCGCTTGCCAGCAGGCACTACAGCAGGCATGTGTGCAGAAAGTGGTGTGTGTGTGTGTGGGTGTGTGTTGTTGTTTTTTTTTTTCTTCAGCTGCCACGTGCTGATTCACTGCTTTGCCACATCTGTAAGGAACTGCTTAGTTTCTGTAAAGGTTTTAATTGCTGATGTAAGCCAAGCCAAAAAACAGTCTTTTTAATTCTGTCTAAAAAACATTGACTAACTCATAATTATTTAATTTAAAAAATGAATATTTAATAAATACACCAAAATGCATATTCAAACCAGACACAGCGTTGTATGTCCATGATGCCCCCTAGTGGATACATCAACTATGTATTTTTAATCTTTCCAGTTCCAGAATTTCTGTTCAGTCCAGCTTTTGTAACCAAACTTTACCATGCTGTCATTTACCACTTCAACAACTACTTCAGTCTCTCTACGTTTGCACTGCACAGGTACATGCTCACACTTTTAGGCATATTGTTTCCTCCTATAATCCTGTGTCTTAGTAAATTCCCCGAGTTTACATTTTTTTGTGCATCTTTTTTAATCCTCACAGTCACAGTCGCTGTCAACATGCACAAGTATGCATTGTGCCACAGTAATGTTATTAATGGTAAACCACTAATCTGCTGGTCAATACTGATGTTTAATTTTCATAACTCTTGTGGTTTCCTGTCTTTTTATTGACTTCTGGAGGGAAATTAAATTAAACATGTGAAATAGGAATGAAACCTCTGTCCCTGCGCATTTAGAAGCATATTAGTTTAAAAAAAAAAATATATATATATATATATATATATATATATATATATATATATATATATAATATATATATATATATTATATATATATATATATTCTGTTATTTACATACTGCTATATGTATATATTATATATATGTATGTGTCCTACATCATATTTAGATGCTTATAACATTGCTTTTTACGTCAGTCAGGTGACTCAAGGCTACACTGCAAAAACTAGGAGCACCGATAACATTTAACTGAAATGAAGTCCAATTATGGTGTTGGATTTTTATCAGTCAGTGATAGACAAATATTATAAACCGTGATTGAGTGTTTACATCAAATGTTTTTAATTAAATGCTCCTTTTTTTCAATTTCAAGACATACAAGGTTTTTTCCTTAAGGCTCAGGTTCAATTCCCAGACAGGGGTCTTTCTGTGTGAAGTTCTCCCTGTTGCTCCGGGTTCTCTGGTTTCCTCCCACAGTCCAAAAACATGTATGTTAGATTGATTGCTGATTCTAAATTGCGCAAAATTGAGTGTGTGTGTGGCCCTGTGATGGACTGGCGACCTGCCCTGGATGTGCTCCTCCTGCCTTTCGATAGACTCCAGCAGATCCCTGTGACCCCGAATTAGGGAATAAGCAGGTATAGAAGATGAATAAATGAATGTAGTTTTCTTTTTAAACCATACTACTTATAGTGGATTCAGGTGGTCCTGCTGCATGCATGCTTTATATAAAAGGACAGGATTTTGCTAATCTTGTTAAGTGATTACTGCTCTCTTCACATGCTCATGAGGAAGATGGTTAATGACCACCGACTGGATTTTCTAAAGTGCAAGTGCAGAAATTTGAACACTAGCAAACAAACAAACAAAAAAAACTTTCTACAATAGTCACTCGATTCATGTGTAAAATCTGATGTAGGGAATTTTTAAGGTTTATTGTTATAGAGCATTAGATGTTTTTATAGCGCACTGAGAACCCGTTTACTGTCTGTTCGCTTGTGCTATTTAGAGCCTTGGTGTGTACTTAAATGTACACTCAGTAACGCGACCAGCAGTGGCTCTCTCTCTTTTTTTTCAGAGCTTGCACACTCTTTTTTTTTTTTTTTTTTATTCTTCTCTCTCCCTCTCCCTTGACTGTCTTTTGGCCCCTCCCTCTCCGTTAGTGCTGATGTTTAGGGATCAGCATCTGATGGGTCACCGGCGTCAGGTTTGGCCGCGTGACAGTAGCTGATCCTTAGATCAGAGATACGTATGCCATCTTTGAATTTACGCTTTGGAGATCTTAATTACAGCTGCTTTTCTAGCACAGCATTTTCTTCTTTATTAAGCATGGAGCAGGGATTGAGCTCCCGACGCCAGGGTAAGTGCCTAGGGGTGTCTTTTTGAGTCCTCTCTCTTCAGATACCTTACCTGTTAAAAGTTTCAGTTAAGCGTTCTGTCTTTTATAAGATGTTTTCCAACATTTAATTATGTTTCTAAGTCTTTCTTGGATGAAAGGAGTGAATTAATGTCTCCATTTATTTCTTCTTCTATGGCTTCTGGCACTGTTATTTTTTTTACTGAAAATCTTGCCTAGGTGCGTGTTATTCAGCTTAGAGTTCCAGCTGAAAGGGTATAAATAGACGGATGTTCTTTAGTCAGGAACTTTTATTCGTGCATTTTCATTGACACTTCTCTATTTCATATTCGATTTAAATATAGTGTGTGCTTCAGTAATATTCCGCACCGTTTTTCAGGAAAATTTTTTTTGATCTGTTGTCTAGTGCATGGGGGAAAATACAACGCATAATAAGTCCTCCTGCAGTTTCTCTGAGAGTAGTTTGGCTACCGTAAGAGGTCAAACTATAGTCCGGCTCAAGGACTCGACTACTCCCCACCTCAGATACCTGCAGTCATTCATCACTGAGACTGGTGCAACCCTCAGCAAGTTCAGCAGAAATTAGAGCAGTGCAACCCCATAGGCATCTGGGTTGCTGAACAAAAAACTGGGGGTTTAACCATCATCTTCCACCTTTGGGCCCTTAATCAAAGCCCTCTTTAAGTTGCTGACGCTGTGCTTTGACCCTAACGTCCTAAGCTGGCATATGCAAAGAAAAGAAATTTCACTGTACTGTATACATATATATATATATATATGAATTCTTTACAAAGCATATCTGTCTCCTTATTCTACTATACAATTTATATAATATAATAATATTATATATAATAATAGTTTTAAGAGGTCTCTATAACATTTTTATAGTTTCTGCTGGAGATTCTACAGGACATTGCTACTCTTAATATTGTCTGATTATTGAAGTTTAGGTAACTTTATATAGTAACCCTCAGCCGTTATACACGTATCCTCTCCAATCCAACACATTGATCCTATTTGCCAATCATCTAGCAGCACAAGGCATAAAAGTAGATGCTCAAATCTCTGCATGTAAAACATCTGAACGCTTAAAAGTAATGCAGTGGCTTTGGCTTTGTCATTATTTTTGGTGTCAGGTGTAAGTATTCTAAGTATTCTGTAACTTCTAATGTCCTCAAATCCAGTGAAACATGGTCCTGTTATTGACGAGAGAAAAGGATGGTCATAGGAGAATGGTACATAGATTAAAAAGATCTTTGTATGTTTTAGTATTACTTTTATTTCTTTACTGAAACTAAGAGTCCCAAATATTATTTAGGCATGTCAATGCCCCGTACGCTGAAAACACTTGAGCTTTATAAAGACATGGCTTGCTAGACTGGTGTGGATATATTTAAGAATTCTGACCTCAACCTCGCCGAACGCCTTTGTGATAAACTGTAACATCAACATCCCAGACCCCGATATTAGTGCCTAAACTCATTTTTATCGTGGCTAAACTGCAAATTGCCAAAGCCACAATTTACCTTCTAGAGAAAAGTACTGTGTGATGGTTATGATAGGATATAATCTGGAATAGGATGTTCAAAGACATATAAATAAATGGTCAGCTACACTTTTTGATTCTTTTTTTTCCATATGGTGTAGATAATTTATATTAAAAAAATATAAAAATACTTCCAGGAAGTGACTGAAACATTGATTATAATTGTGGTGTGTCTTTCGCGGAGACATGTCTTATACACTGCTAAATTACCTGAGCGCAACTTTAGTTTTTGAGTATTGTGCTATCTCTGGATAAAAAAAAAAAAAAAATACAGGCTTGCTATGATCATGGTGCAACACTGGTAGGGCATTTAAGAAATAATATCAAAGGTCAAATACTGCTGTATTAGCGGTATCTCAAAAGCACCGTCATAATAGATTTTTCCCCAAAAACAAATTAAGTTTACAGCTTTTAATCATGTGGTTTAAAGCATTTATTTGTAAATTTCTACAATGTTACACTGTTAATTAATAATTGGAAGACTTTGGTCTTGGTGTTTGACACGAATGCAAGCAGCTTGCTAATGAGAGCGACCTTATTTTATACCTACTGCGGCAGATCTGCCCTTCACAAATACCCTGGTAGACGATTATAGGCTAGTACTCATTAAAGAACTTTGCAAGAGACTACAGCCAGAGAAAGCAACTACATAGTCACGTAACCTTAACAATTAAACAAGCAAAGACGCTTGACAGAAATCCGAATGTAGATTTAGACCCATAGCAAGCAAGCCTAAGGTGATGTTAGCAAAAAAACTCTCTTAAAAAAAAGGTCCTGGGGTGGGTAGAGGACAGTCTTTATATTACTCAGCTTTTTTGGAAATCTGGAGATTTTTAGAACATTTTTGTAACACTGTCCACAGCAGCAGAACGGGGGTAACAAGTGTAAATTAAGGATGGCAAGTGGATCCACAATGAATCAGTCATCCCATTACATAAGAGAGAGAGTGATGTATGCTTTTACCACAGATTTTTTACACAGTATACAGTAATAAAGTACATTTACATTTGCCAGACGCCCTTATCCAGAGCGACTTAAAATTTTCCTTGTTACACAACTGAGCAATTGGGGGTTAAGGGCCTTGCTCAGGGGCCCAGCAGTGGTGGCTTGGTGGGGCTGGGAATTGAACCCGGGTCCTCATGTTGGTAGTCCAACAACTTAACCACTGCGCTACCACTTCCCTACAGTATACACGGAGTATATAGTGCAAGTAGGAAGCAAATCAAAAAATGCACCTACATGTTACTCCTAAAAAGAAATCTCAATTAGGCAACATGAACATTATGAACCTGGTTAGACTACTGAATGGAAGGTTGTAAGGTCAAATCCCAAGCGGCCAATTCTGGGCCCTTTCTATTGAAATTAGATAAATGTAAGTCTGCCTGGAAGAGGGTGTCTACTAATTTCCCTGAATAAAAATAATGTAAATGCTTAAAGTTGTCGATTAAATAATAGCAGGTTCTTATATTTACCTGTAATTTTAACTCTAAAAAGTCTACTTAACAATTTTGAGCAGGTTTTTGCCTGTCGTTATTTATACAATACATGTACCATACTTGCCCTCCGGGGTCATCTCAGTGCTGTATAAAAATCATCAACAATCATAGTAATGTAAGTTTGTCAGTTAGATATGAATAGTAAAGTAAGTTGGATGATCTTAGTGGGTTGGTGCAACTCAAGTAATCAAACGTTATATTTGCACTTTTCACATTGAGATCCCGGTCACTTACACCGGTCAGTTAAAAGCGAGGGTTGCCAGCGATCAGTGAAGGGAATGCAGAGAATCCTACATCTGTTATTACCGGCGGTCATACCATATTCACTAACAGGTCGGACAAGAAGTGACCGCAGACAGTCGTTCAGTTATTTATTTAAATTTTTTCCTTGTTTTTTTTATTATCTTGGTCATTTTTGTAAGTTCTGTCAATGGTCAGGTGAGACTTACTGTGTACCATGATTAAAACTTTGAATAAGTGAGTGTGTACAGGCTGTGATGCAAACAGGTCAGAAAATTGCATCATTGTCCTCTTCCTTGTAAATGAAAGTGGAACATGTCTCATGTGAATTAGGTACACTATCTGGTGTTCTAAAGATAAAACATAAGAAGTTAAAATGTAAAGTACCCGTGTAATGTAAAAAGCCTACGTTGTAGTTGTAATCAATGGTTGGTTGCTTGGATGTAGCTAGAGGTAGTTTAGGAAACTGCTGTATTAGGGTTTAAAATTGGGTTCAATTTAGGCAGATAAGTCAGTTATATTATGTTAAAACTAAAAGAATTATATAAATAAATATAAAATATTACAGGTGGTTAAAATAAAAAAATCCACCAACATTTTTCAAATAACTCTGGTAATATAGCTGGAGTTGATGATTAGTCTATGACACTGCTGACATTTTTATCTATTTTTATCTGGAATTCTAAAAAAAATCTTTGGTAGGTTTAGCCCAAACCTACTTTGGGTAAAAAGATAATTTTTTACACGTGACAGTAAATAGTAGAGGTGGAAAAAATTTATTTCATCGATGCATCACAATTCTTTCCCTAACGATTCCTTAATCGATTCTTAAAAATCCAGAATCGATTCTAAATTCAAATAAAATTGCGACGGTGCAGGTCTGCGTGTGCAAGACACAGAAAAATTATAATTGTAACTGAGCGTTTTTCGCAGGTTCGCCTGAACACTTGAATTTAATGAAATAAAGAAGTAAAGCAGTCCGAAAGGTACTGAACTGGTTTATTAGATACAGACATGTATTCGCAACCTATTCTTCTGTCTCACATCCCTGTGCACATGCACTCTCACCAAACTACGGCAAGTCCCAAGGGGAAAAAAAGGCATTTTCCCACACACACAGAATGAATGCTGACACAAAATTACCACATCTAAACTTAATAAACAGTTTAGTCTGTTACATAAGCACTGACTGACACAGATGTATGCTGGCCAATTTGCATATTTGAACAAAAATGGGAATCAAATCAACATCATATTTAAAATCGACTGGATTTAAAAAGAAAAAAAAAAAGCGCAGCGAATTACCCGGTCAGTGGCAGTTTTATTGCCGAGGATTTATGTCCGTTCTCTGCTGTGGATAACACAGGGTTTTGCACAATGTTGCAAGTGCTTGAATCAACATACAAAGTTCCCCCTAAGGCATTATTTAAGTGTTCTCCATAATTTTTATTATAATCTGACATTTTTAATTCAGTGCTTCAGTTCATCCTGAACACAACTTTGTTAGTAAAAGAAACCAAATCATATTTTTTAAGAAAGATGATAATTATGCAGAAATTCCAACTCCAAACAAAAAGCATAGAAACTTCAGTTTTGGTTAAAATGTAAAAATGTAAGCATGTATCTACACAGCAGAAGAATTAGAAAAAAAGTGTAGATTAAGAATTGATTCTGGAATCGGATCGTGACTCCCAGAATCGGATCGTGACTCCCAGAATCAGATCGTGACTCCCAGATTGTAAAGTACCTAAAAATTCCCACCACTAATAGGTAGGTAAACTCAGGCATATTGTTGGTGATATGATAAGATTATGTTCGATCTTAGGTGTGTAACTGCACCCACACGACAATTTTTTAAAATAATTTTCCTCGGTAGTGTGCTGTTCATTTAGCTTTTTGTAACATCCACAGTTCATGTAGCTTAAGAAATTCAAGTTCAGAATTGACTCGTGTCTGTAATTATAAAGAGCTTTCATCGCGAAGTGAGTTTAATGACGGGGAATTAATTATGACAGGTTTAAGTGCCTTTTATAAAGCCTTAGGCAGAAGGCTCAGCTGTACAGTATGAACTTCACATCTCTACTCTGATTACACTTCGTAGATGGTTTGTTCAAGATTTTTTCCCTTTTCATAGGCAATTGTTAGTCTGCACGAATAATTAATAAACCAATGTCTGTTCATAAACCTGCACTGTTCAGTGTTCCTCTGTTCGGTGTTCGTTTGATGGGATAATTCCTGCTGTGAGTTTAACACAATGCAGCATTTATATATTTGGAGATTAAAAACTTGCGGTTGCTGTAAGTGGTCCCGAATAGACAGCCTAATGCTGGTGCGATTAGTGTTGATGGCACCACTTAGAACTTGCTTAAACTGCTACGAGCAATTTTGCACTCAAGTGTCTGACGGTGAGGTTTAACATAGCGAAACTAGAATAAACTTTCTGTTTACACAATTTTGACTGTTTAACCATATAGTACATTTATACAATAAAACACAACCATATAGTACAGTTATATAAGTGAAAAATGTGCAGTCACCTAGATGAGAATGGCTTCCTGTTCCTTATAAGGTATGTTAGTGGAAAATTTATACTTATAAAAAAGTAGAATTTATGTACATATTTCTGTAAAGCTGGTTCGTGACGATGTACCAATAGTTAAAATAAATAAATTAAGTAAAACATATTTTTTTCCGCCATATCATGGGTATTCTCTGGGTATTATAATAACAAGCACTCAATTAAAGCAACTGATTACATTTGGCTGAATTACTACAATTCTGTACTGTAGCTCACGTGTTAAGAAACGTGTGTGACATAGAAATGTCTTTGTGTAACAGGATATGTCACTCCTACTACACTTTGCTGTATGAACAATGACTCCAGGGGACCAGGATAAGATGCAACATAAGAACATTAAGTTCTGTTCCTCGAAAAGGATTTAGTTACTAATAGAGAGTTTATGCCGCTCGCTAGTATGTTCTACATTGCTGTAATTAAATTGGCACTGAAGTATTACTGCCATTCTTTTCAGCTCTATTCATACTGCAGGTGCTATTTCACTTCCATCTGGCTTGTTTTTCGTTTACTTCACCACATCAAGCATTCTTGCCTGCTGTTTTCTGATGATTCTAGTTCCATCTAGTTTTGTGTCTTTACAGCTTAATGCTACATACAATGTAAATTACTGGCTAGACGTTTATATTGGTGTAAATTCTAAACTTATTATCAACATTTATCATAAATACTGTTGTCCAATATATTAACAACATGTGCCACAAATGTAAAAATGGTATTAATTTTGTATATCATCCAAATGACGTTTAACCAAAAAGAAAATACGAAGATTTTTTATCACAATGAGAAACTAATTCAGTCAGAATCGTATAAGTTTGGAAATAAAAGTTATGGAAGCGACATCAACCGTACTGATCTTATATTAAATATATTTTGCGAGGTCACATAATGTCAAAGCTAATGTGTTTATTTTGGTTTGTTAAGCGCTCTTTTAGGACCGTTTTAAGTTAATGGTGTCTAATTTTGAGACCAAAGTAGACGATATGCAATAAGATGCAGGTAATGATTAATATTTCAGCAGTAAACAATCGTTATTTGCATGGACACATTTACTTGTAATTGTCCAATCGAAGTGATCCACCAAATATTTAACAAGGTTATTGTTTTTTGTATGGAATAGCTACAGGCTATCATCTACTGGAATTTCTATATGACAATATGCATGAAAAAAAAGTTGTAAATACTTTCTTAAAAATGTCTAGTTTAAAGGTCTGCTCTGCAATGTCTTTTGTCCATTTTACTCCAAATAAATCATTTTTACGCACACACACTCACACACACCATATAATTCTTAAGATAATTGCTTATTTTTCATGCACACGAGCAATCCAAAGGTAAAATTAACGTCATTACATCATAGGCTGCAAGACATCAGTAGTGTTAGGTTGAATGGGTCATATAGCCAGAAGGACACCATCGATCTCCTCTATAGTCTAATTATAGGAAAGTCAATGCAGGATGAACTGATTGAACTACATTCAGTGCACTCTGATTTTCTTTTTCAGTTCCACGGCTTCCAGCATTCTGTATATTTAGTTAATATTTGTTATTCTTGCATGTGAACATTTTTTTTTGTCTGTAAAACATAAAGAGACGAAATACCAAGTTTTTTTTTTTTTTTAACGATCAAAACAATGGTGTGAAAGGGCTTGACCGGTAAATCGATTCTAATCTGACTCTGCAGAAGGTGCACATTTCCTGCAGTTAAGCTTGGTCTAGGTTCTTACTTTTTTGGGGGTAGTTACACATGCACACATTTGATCTGTTAATGACGCAATTGGTCTCACTGTATATTGTATCATTATGGTACATATCCTGCATTTAATACCCTGAAATATTTCTAAATGATGTGTAAGAACAGCTCTTGGTTTTCTAACTACAATGTCTTCTTGCACAAAAATACATCTTTGTGTGATGGATTGTACCCAGGAACATGAATACAGACAGAAATTAGGACGATGGTTAAGATGTACTACAAATCAGAAGCTTTTTCAAAATGTTAATTTAAATATTATTATCACAGATTAACCCACATAATAAATGTAAACTGATTGAATGTATGCCCCTCTGGATGCGGGCGTCTGATAAATGCTTTAAATCTTAAATTAATTTTAACTTATTCGTTCATTTTTTTCTTTTATAAACAGCCATTATAAAGAATGAATACTAAAGCAAAGGTGCAAAAACTGTTGTGTTGACGTAATTAATTTAGCAGCTTATTGTTCCCATTTTGGACTTCCTTTCTTTTGAAGCTAAATACAATTCTAATCATGCCAAAGTTGGGATAAGCTGTAAACACCCATGGCTAAATGATGACAAAAGATATGTCTTAATTCTCAACTTATTAAGGTGGTTATGTTTTATTTCATGCAAGGCTTTTTTTTTAAAGAACTTTTAACAAGCGCTCTGGACTCTGTTTTAAATTTAAAGCATTTTATTTCGTTTTCATCATAGAGCTTTTTTTTTAATAAGCCATTACATCTCTTCTTTAATCAGACCAGATGGAACAGCTGTGTAAAATAATTATGGCTTTTATAGTTTTTGGTTTTTTTTCTTAAGCTACACTGTGTGATTGAGTAATGACAAAGCAAGAGATGTTGTACAAAAGCTGAATAAACAACACCATATGAACAAATGTTAAAATGTACTGTAAAGATGTGACTACGGAGTGGATATTAAGATGATGATCTTCATTTTCATAATAGGGCTCTTTATTTGTTTTTTAGCTTGCAAAGATAACTACCCATGACTGTAATAACTCCTATTAGAAAAACTTGAGCATCCTTGTAAGTAGAACATTCTGCCTTTCTCTGTTTTGTCTCAGGTGACGGAAACCCTAAAGAAAGCAGTCCCTTTATCAACTCGGACAACGAAAAGGGCAGCCTCTACGATGGGAAAAACATGGCACTGTTTGAGGTAGACTATCTATTGAATCAAGCTCTCGATGACGCTTTTCACTTTTTTTTCAGGAAGTCATGTTTATGTGCTCGAATGTTTACAATGTTATTTTTGTGTGTAGGCTAAACAATCAACATGTGTTGGGTTGTATTATACTGTATACTTTCATTTTTCCCCAAATGTAAGTTTCTATCAGGTCTCCAGCCACTGGTTTCCATTGCCAGTGTCATCTAGTTCTTGTAGTAATCTTTGGCACATAATGAACAACTAGAAATAAACGCATTTTTTGTATAATGAATTAAATGCAATTAAATCTAATACTTTGGCTTAGTGGTTAGAACATTTGCCTTTGCCTGAGTTTTGATTCCCCCTCATCTTCTCATGTACCCCAGTGCGTCCAGGGTCTCCTCCAGCTTCTCCGGTCTTCTTCCCCAATAATAACGTGTTGTAGGCTAATTGACATCTCAAAAGCTATAATATGTAAGAGAATTTGTGTGTATCTGAGATTGTAGCCTGTGATGGTTTGGCACCCAGGATGGGATGTAGGGTGGATGGAGTGGAATTAATGCTTAAATGTTTTACTTAATAGGAAGAGATGGACAGCAACCCAATGGTGTCGTCACTTCTTAGCAAACTGGCCAATTACACCAACCTTACACAGGGGGTTCGGGAGCATGAGGAGGCAGATGAGGAGGAGGGTGGAAAGAAGAAAACTGTCAAAGTAAGTAGTGATTTTGTAGAAAAGTTGGATTATAAAGCGATAAATTTTTACTTTAAATAATTTACTGTGATTAAAATGTAATAATTTCTGCACTTAAGTGTATGTCTTTCTTTGGTTTTTGGTCCTTTGGTGTAATAGGATCTTATCTTAATGTTTTTAGGTTACCGTATGTGTACCAGAAACACTGTCTTTTGTTTTCATCTATTCAGTTTGTGTATGTTTTGGCACCCTTTAGTCACAAGATTGTGTAAATGCAGGTCATGTTGCTCTTTTAAAAAAAATTGCAATAATAATACAATAATTTTTTTTGGTGTTACTTGGAGCTGATTGCAAAGCAAACACTCCCATACCAATTTATAATAATATTTGGAATGATATTTTATTCATTCTCACACGGATCAGCTAAAAAGACTTAAACTGTTAAAACAATTCCAACCTTTAATTTGTATGCTTCTTTAACTGAACATCCTACTTTGTTTGTTCTAAATGGTTAGAAATTGATGGCATAAAAACCACACACTCACTGGCTCACTGGTTTGTGGTGACATGACTACGATTCTGCAGGTTGATCAGGCTACAGACATACAGACAAATCACCTTACGGGGTTATGACTTTGCTAAATGTGCCTTGTATACTGTAAATATTAATAAATACAAGCTGTATAATGTTATTAATTGTTAATTAATATGTTTTTCCCAAACAGTTGCCGCAAATTTGGAAGCCCACAGTTGTCTAAAATCGTAGCATTACATTATTCATTAACTAAAAATGAATCCCAATCCATCCTCGATGCTCTTGGGTGGCTCTGTAAATTCATGGCTCTTCAGGCCATAGATGAGAAACATCCCCAGGTGACTGGTCTCCTATCGAACAGAAAACCATCCAGAGGCATGATTAGACAAATTTGAGGAAAGGGGCAGGAACACTGGTCACTCGTACCTCAAGGGCATGGTTAACTTGACCCAGAGAGAGAGCGAGATATGGATTATTAGGTGTCCATACTGTGTAAAAGTTAAACACTGTGTAATTGGGAACTCCAGCTAGACTATAGCTATAGCAGCATAACTAAAAGCGAGAGCCAGAAGGCAACACAGGCATTAGGGATCTCTGGAATAAGAGCCAGCCTTCCACACCACTGTCAACAAAATGACAGCATACAACTACCCCAGTTCATCAAACACTCTATATCCATGATCCCTATAGTTCTGCTCCTTTACCTAAGTGTCTTAGTCCTGAACACTAATTGGAAGATTGTTCCATAACTGTGTACACTGCTTTAGTGTTATTTGGGGTATCAACACATAGCCTGCACCTTTTGATCTATGGAGGATCATAATGGTACAGAAGTTCACTGGGGCGCAAAATGTCACTGCTTTATACGCCAGGATTTTGAATGAGATTTTAAATGAACACTCCAGAATCGAGTGATATGCATTCCAGAGGTGTGAAGGTTATTATAACAGTACTAGTGGCACTAAATCTGTGTAAAATATATTATCACAATACGTTTCACACAACGTCAATGATCATTAACGTTTCTACTGTATATTGTTTATTTTATCGGAAGAATTAAAAGCGTTTGTGTGTTCTGTTTCTACCCTGCTAAGACGAGACCACAGATGGGCACGTTCATGGGCGTCTACCTGCCCTGCCTTCAGAATATTCTGGGGGTCATCCTGTTTCTGCGAATGACCTGGATTGTTGGAACTGCAGGAATTATGGAGGCCTTTATCATCGTATCCATGTGCTGCTGCTGTGTAAGTATGCAGTGCTCTGATAGTTTCTTTTGCCACAAAGCACGAGAGGGTAAATTCAGGTATTTTTTCCATGTTGCTGTACAGAAGGGAGAATGCAAAGAGAAGCTGTATGTTAGACATGAAATGAATGGAAATTTACTCTGCCTTTTCTTTTTAAAACAAGTTCTAGCCTTTTACGCCTCTTGGCTTCTTGGTGTATAATCTTCAGGATTCGGGACTCTTTTTTTCGCTTTTTTGTCCTAGATTGGCACTTTTGAGAGAATGCTACTTTACAGAAAATATATACTAAGTTGTGTTTTTCCTGCAGTGTGTCATTGCTAGTTCAATAATATCATACAATTAAAATGCATTTTACTGCAGCGATGAAGAAATTCAATAAAAGTTTCCCTGGTTGCATCATATCACATTTAGCATTGGAATTTTCTACAGGCTCGAGAGTTAATCACATTTCACACTGTGGGTGACATTTTGTGTTAAATGGCTGGTTATGTCTTTCTCTATTTTGAATATCACAATCCTGGCAGTAATAGTTTGCTTTCAGTGGACACTTATTTTTATTGACTATTAAAATGTCTATATTTTTTATACAACCCTAATTTTTTTTTAATAACCATAGTAGAGATTGAATTGGACGATTTTTTTTTTTTTTTTTTACTCCTGAAAGCATTTAGCAGAGATCACAGAATTGTTCATACAGCAATGCTCTTGCCATTACTAAGCTCCTGTTTAAGGTAATGGACCACTAAGTGGCTTTAGAGAAGCTTTTGGCCTACGACTGAGACTGAGGCAGCTGAAAGGATTTATCCTGATCATTAGGTTCAAGGACACTACAACACAAAGGTGTGTTACGTAATTGTAATAGAAATATCTTCCAAGAACAATTAAAACTTTATAAAGCGCTAATTGCCTTCAACAACAGTTAAATAATTATAACACCTTATGAACAACTCCTCATAGGAAAGTTATGCAATCACATGTCAAAACATGTCAAAAACCTTTTATTTGAAAAAAGGCAAAACCGAGCCAGAGGCTTAACCTCTAGTCTTTATAACAGTCAGTACAACGCTGTATTTCCACTTCACTCCACTAGCTACACTTTGTGTTCTATTCTATAATATGGTCCGAAAAATAGGCCAGTTATTTTAACACACAAATGTGTTGCGCAGCTGAACTCCAGGGTCCTAACAAGAAAGCTTACACCCTATCACCAGGAGATCATGAGTTTAAGTCTGGGACACAATTTTAGGGGCTTTCTAAAAAAGAAAAAGTGGTTAAGGGTGTTGATTTAAAAAGGTTTTTTGGGGGGTTTTGCCTCATTTCTAACACACTCATTATACTGTACATTTTGATGTTCTGTTGTGAAGCAATTCCACTTTGAATCTGACCCAGTTATATTTAAGTCAGAGCTTTTTTTAAGTGTGGGATTACACTCATTTTTCTCTGCTCTGTTGTTTCTTTCAGACAATGCTCACAGCCATATCTATGAGTGCCATTGCTACAAATGGAGTAGTTCCAGGTGAGAGAACATTATGTTTAGTTATCAGTACCTATTGCTAATTATATTACATGAACAAAATTGGCCATCAGATGCACCTATAGCACCTGCTATGGAGTATTTCTTATTAGCCACAATAGTATTGCTATTAATAAGTTCAACAAGGTGCTTTTTTTAGGTGAGATTGTCTGTGTGATTGGCTTTTCAGTTCATCTCAAAGGTTTTTAGTGGGTTAGATGTTTGAGGTTACAGCTCTTGCTTCTAATAAAAAGATTTCTAGCTAACTCAATGTTGTGAGAAAGTTTTGTGGAAGACACAATTATAGTAAGGTGTCCACAAACTTTCCGCCATTTATTGTGTTAAATATTTAGTTATTAATGATTAGTCATTATCCTGTTTATTAAGTGTACAGTATACACTTTTATTAGTGAAGGACATAAACCACATGTTCAAATAGTTTTTCATCTTGTCCTCTTGTTTCTGTTTTCCTGTCATAGCCGGTGGATCCTATTACATGATCTCTAGGTCTTTGGGCCCAGAGTTTGGAGGAGCTGTAGGGCTGTGTTTCTATTTGGGTACCACATTCGCAGGATCCATGTACATCCTTGGTACTATTGAGATTCTCCTGGTAAGTTCTCTGTGAAAGTGTTTCTTTCATGGCTTGGTCTAAAACCTGTGTGTGGACACACAGAAGAACCAGTAACCTTTCAATAAGTCCTTATTTAACTTAGATTGTATACAAAAAAAACCCAATAAACTATAAAAATAAAAAATAAAATAAAAATTGGAAAAAAATAACTTTAATAAAAATAACTGTAACTTTTTGTTTTACAAAAGAACTAAAATACTCTTTATTAGTCTTGGTTATCACTTCACACAGCAGTCATTAAACAAAAGTAAGCTAAAAGTATGGCGGCTTCCGGTCGAAAAATGCCTGGAAAACACAGAAACTGGCAAAAACCCAAACAAAGAAGTAAACATGCCACCTAATTTTCGTCAACCAGACTATATAAAACAGATTAGAGCTGTAAAAAGAAGAACAGTCCGTTTAAATCCAAGTTACAAAAAATGGCATGGCTTATTAGTTAGCACTTGTCGCCTCACAGCAAGAAGGTCTCGGGTTCGTATCCCTGGAGCCTTTCTGTGTGGAGTTTGCATGTTCTTCTTGTGCTTGCGTGGGTTTAATCCGCGTACTCTGGATTCCTCCTACAGTCCAAAAACATGTATGTTAGATAAATAAGTGATTCTAAATTGTCCATAGAAGTGAGTGTGTGTGTGTGTGCGCGTGTGTGTGTGTGTGTGTCGTTGTTTATCTGTATGTGGCCCTGTGATGGACTGACGAACTGTCCCTTTCTTTCACCCTATGACAGCTGGGATAGACTCCAGGAGATCCCTGTGACCCTGATTAGGAATGAGCGGGTATAGATAATGAATAGATGGATTCAATATATATCTCAATAGTTCTCTACTGCCTCCTTCAACCTAAATAGAATTCACAAATGTTGCATGGATTTGCATAAAGTCTGTCATCCTTGGCTAAAAGTTACTTTAGTGTGCATTGGTATTTGCTCTGCTTAAATAAAATACTGTCTGGATTAGGGTGACATTTTAATTATTTATTTCTATTTTGTCTGTTTATATTCCAGACCTACATAGTGCCCAATGCAGCCATTTTTAAAGCAGAGGAGAAGGAATTTGAAGCAGATGCCATGCTGAACAACATGCGAGTGTACGGCACCTGCTGCCTCGCCCTGATGGCTTTGGTGGTGTTTGTGGGTGTGAAGTATGTCAATAAGTTAGCGCTGGTCTTCCTGGCCTGTGTCATTCTCTCTATTCTCGCCATCTATGCTGGAGTCATTAAAACTATCTTTGAGCCACCAGTCTTTCCGTAAGTGAAAAAAAGCACAAGCATTTTCTTCCTAATTCCTTGTGCAAAAGTGGATTTTATTTTTAATTCATTTTTACATGTGGTTAGAGTTTCTAAAGCGGTAGAAACACTTCGGCCAGGTGTGTGAGTTGTAAATACTATGTAATTATCCAAGCACAAATGCACAACTGGGTGTACCGGTACTGAGAATCTAGAACGTTGTAAATGTTCTGTTGTGGTCGAAAATTGATACTTATTCACTAATTTACAGAAAACGTCAATATGTCCAAAACCTACATACATATGTAAATACATATGTTGTTTTTGAACCTTCACACTTCAATTCAATTCAATTCAATTTTATTTGTGTAGCGCTTTTTACAATGGTCATTGTTACAAAGCAGCTTTACACAATCGAAGAAAGTATGAGACAGAATGAAACAGAAATCAGTCTGTCCCTGATGAGCAAGCCGGGGGCGACGGTGGCAAGGAAAAACTCCCTGAGATGGAGACAGGAAGAAACCTTGAGAGGAACCAGACTAAACAGAGAACCCATCCTCATTTGGAAAAACAAGTAGCAGGGATCATGAGGTTACATTGTGTGTGTGTGTGTGTGAGCAACTTAAATCATTAGTCCTTAAAGAACAGCTGGAGCATCTTTATGGCGAAGTGGGACGTCCTTGGTCACCCTGGTGATGTATCAGCCGCTGGAGCAGGTCACAGAGAAGGGTCCAACAGGTCCGGGGTGGAGATGGGGTCTGGATAACCGGCAGCTCCGTTGTGGCATATGTAACTCAACAGTGAGAGAGAGAGAGAGAGAGAGAGAGAAAGAGAGAGAGAGAGAGAGAGACAAAAAAGAAGGAAAACAGTTAAGTGACAATATAATCACACGGTTTAGACTGATTAAGTGTGCAAGGATGGATTCCGGCAAGACTAACTAGGTCAGCATAACTAAAAGGAGAACCAGAGGGAAACACAGACATGAAGGCTCCCTGATATGTTAAGCAACCAGCCGCTCTCATCATCAACACCGTGATCAATAAGAGAGGGGAAGACAGCATCTAAACAAACCAGATCACCATAATACTCAACACCCATGAGTCCCCCAGATCTACTCCAAATGCTTCTGGAAATGCCTTCCAACACGGTTATGGATAGTGGCTGTGGCGATATCAGCCATAGGTTCATTAGTGAGATCAGTCACAAGCATACCTTGCTTCTGTGGAGCTCATCCTAGTGCATTGTCGTGCAGAAAAATTAAATATTTGGGCCTTTTAGTTCCAGTGAAGTAAAACCTTAGTGTGCTAATAACTAATAACACAGTTACGGTTGTGTTTTAAAAATGTCTGCAATCATTTGGCCATTCAATAGAGATACCTTTTTTAATAATAGGTTTTTAGACTGAGATATTGTGACCCATTTTCCATGCGTGTCTCTGTAAAACAATAGCATACACATTATTATAGACCTGTTCTTAACCCTGCAGGTGGCTGTTAAATTAATATAATAAACCACTGTTTAAGTAATATAATTAAGATTTCTAAATAATTAAGAATTTGAACATTGCTGTAAAATGTATTACTTGTACCCATTATGGCTTAGACTCAATAACAATGCCGGCAATTAGAGTTCAGGGGTGTGAAAATGGGCCATTCAGTCTATTTATAATGTAAAGAGTTATCGTACACCATGTACTGTCTGGTTCTCAGATACATTTTTTTTGCACATTAGAATATTTTTTTGCACATTAGAAAACTCTATGATGTGATTTAAACAGAAGTATATAAAAATAGCAAACATTAGTTAGAAAATATGAGCCTATATAATTTACAAGTGTTTTTATTTAGGGAATGAGTGTGAGTGTGTGTGTGGCCCTGTGATGGACTGGTGACCTGTCCAGGGTGTACCCCTTCTGCCTTCCGCCTTTTCAGAGACGAATGGAATAGACTTCAGCAGATCCCTGGGACCCTGTGCGAATTAGGGAATAAGCGGGTATAAAAGATTAATAAATGAATGAGTCTCTTAGTGATCCAGGTAATTTAACAGATTTTTTTTAACCAGTTTTGGTTAAAAACTGATACAAATGACACTGCTATCAATTTTGTAAGTAAAAATAATATCACATACTGCTAGTACTGTAACTATTTATAAAACACTCTCTTTGGTAAAGAGTCACCCAAAGTTTCTTCCTTGTACCATCTAAGGAAGTTTTTTTCTTGCTACAGTCGCCCCAGGTTTCCTCACCAGGAATGTTCATGATAACATCGGAACATTTTTTTCGGAACGTTATACGTGGACTTGTATTGTTACTTATGTTCTGTAAATCTGCTCGAGACAATGTGCATTGTTAAAAGCGCTATATAAATCAAACTGAATTGAATTGAATTAACTACAAATGAAACAGATCTATGAAGGGCCCCCAAAGTGCATGAGACCTTAGAAACGTCCTAACTTCCCCGGCACCCCTGACCGATATACACTAATCATGCTGAAGTTGTTGTATTTGAATGCATTGTGAAAAAGCATAAGATAATTTAGATCTCAGATTTATAAGTCAAATTGCACTTTACATGTAATATCAAACTGTATGTCTGACTATATGTCTTTAAAACCCTTTTTTTAAAAATATTTTCTCATTATATGTCCTCAAAACCTGGTTTTTGTTTGTTTTTTCACTATATGTAAAGGGTCTGCTTGCTTGGAAATCGCTCACTGCAAAACCAGGACTTTGACAAATGCTTAAAAACTGAGGAAATCAACAACAATACTGTGACCACAAAGCTGTGGTCTCTTTTCTGTGACAGCTCTCATCTTAATGCGACCTGTGACGAGTATTTCAGAAAAAACAATGTCACAGAAATTCAGGGTATTCCAGGCCTTACCAGCAGCGTCATCTCAGGTGAGGGAACAGTCATCTGGGTACAAAGCATCTCATTAACGGACTTATGGTAATCTCCTAATTACTTGAGCAGAGATGGTTCTCCTTCTACAGATGCACATCAGTTTTCGCTCAATAGTACTGTGTTTAAGAATAACAGCCTTTAAATTAAAAAAGATAGACAGACAGACAGACAGACAGACCGACCGACCCAAATTACTTAGCAGGACACATGGGGTTTTGTAAGAAAATCTCTTGGCAGATGCTGCAGCCAAATTAGACAGATTGTCGCAATTACATTCAGATTTTGACCAAGTTATTTTTTCTAAACATATTAATTTCATAATACTGACTACTAAATTGTCCATAACGCACCATAGTGAAAGAGGAAAACGTCTTCCTTTCTTTTGTGCGTAAAAGAAAGAGAATGGATAATATTTCTGTTAAGGAAACTCTGTGGTTTGTCTTTTAAAGCCCAACAATGACTGACTACACAGTAGACACGAATCATTTTTTAATCTGTTGTCAGTGCGAACAAAGGGATTGTTTTTGTAGAGCTTTATGGTCCTGCTGTAGCATTAATCATGATTTCTGCCTGAACAGAGAACATGTGGTCGAGCTATGGCTCTGCTGGAGAGCTGGTGGAGAAAAAAATGGAGTCAGTGGCAGCGTCTGAACTGACTCATGACCCTTCTTTACCTTATGTACTCAACAACATGGCCACCTTTTTCACTCTACTGGTGGGCATTTATTTCCCTTCAGTCACTGGTAAGGTTCTGTTCCCTTCTTCCTAACCTTTCTTTTATTTATTTATTTTTTTTTTTTTTACTAGTTGTGTAATACACTGTGCTCCTAAGATGAGGTTCTATCGCCCACTCGTGTTTAATCTATGTTCTTTGCCTGTATCCAAATGCACAGATAGTCAGAGAGAGAACATGGAGCATGCTTATCTGTTCATTTCAGCTTGAAATGTCTCATGCCAGTTTTTTTTTCCTGTCTCAGGCCTCATGCTTACTCAGTGTAATAGAACGGTGTTAATATTGGCACTGGTGCAAAATTTCAGCATTCTACCCTAAGAAATATAAAGTTATATGAAAATGTGTTAAAAATTAAAAAAAAAAAACGGCCGGTTGTATACATTTATTTAAATACACAATTATAATCGAACATTAGTTATAGCTAAATAGTTAATAAGAAAAAATGTTTAGTTTGAATTCTTATGCGTTTTTGTTTTTTTTTTTGTTTGTTTGTTTTATTGGATTTTTTTAGGTATTATGGCTGGTTCCAACCGCTCGGGAGATTTGCGGGATGCACAGAGGTCTATTCCCATAGGAACCATTCTTGCCATAGCAACTACTACCTTCATCTGTATCCTTAATATATTCTAACATTAAAATATAAGTCTCTGCAGTTGTTGTCTATAAAGTTTTTTTTTGTTTTGTTTTTCTAGTCTTTTTTAATATTATTGTACAACCCGAATTCCAGAAAAGTGGGGACGTGTTTTTTTTTTTTTTTTTTTTTTTTTTTTTAATTTGGATAAAATAAAAACAAAAAGACTTATTCACAATAGAACATAGATGTTTTAAAATGAGACATTTTACACTTTTATGCATTTGAAATTGAAAGTGTTAATTTTGGATTTTTGGTTTGGATTGTATTCTTCTAGAGTATGTAAGGGATAAGAAAGTGTCTTAAGTACTCTCTTGTATATAATCTTTTACATTTCTTATAAAAAAAAGTTTTAAACACTTGTTATTATTATTTATTTTATATTTCAGGATATTTTCTTAACTATTTTATTTAGACCTCTCTTGTGTAGTGCTCTTCGGTGCCTGCATTGAAGGAGTCGTCCTCCGGGACAAGTGAGGGGTTTTTATTCATTTATTTATTTTTTATTTACTAAAATCTTTATTTTTTTTTTACATAAAAAATAAAACAGACAGAGGTACAACAGTACACATGGCAGCTGAATTAAAAAATCCAGGTTTAAAGAGTGTAAGCATTGCGTAGAATGTGCCGACTGCTTTAATTATAACAATTAAGACCAGAAACTTGACCTTTTTTTTAGGTTTGGAGATTCAGTGAAGAAGAACTTAGTGATTGGTACTTTATCCTGGCCCTCCCCATGGGTGATTGTGATTGGCTCGTTCTTTTCCTGCTGTGGGGCTGGTCTGCAGAGTCTAACCGGCGCCCCTCGGCTGCTGCAGGCAATTGCACGAGATGGCATTGTGCCTTTCCTGGAGGTACCACACTGCCACGCTTTAGTTTTGGTTAATGTGAAGTTATGGGTAGTTCTAACTTTCTATGTGGTGGGATATAAAGCCTAATTTGCATCAGTTATATACCCAGCATGTCTTTTTAATTTATACATTTACCAATATTTTATATCCTAATGTAATTATTTAAAAAGAAATATAACATTTTTAAAAATTGCTGTATATTTGATGCTTATGTGTCTGTTTGGTTCTTGCATCACTGTAAGCTTAGATATCAATATATTTATGGTATAATGCCATATCACATAGTGTTAAATAAAAAATATAAAGAAGTAATATAACAGTCTAGGCAAAAATTACTGTATGTTAGCAGGTTTATTTGATCAGATGATTGGCTATGCTTTTTTTTCCCCGTTTTGAGGCTTCTGGGGCTTGTAGACTTGTAACAGAAGAATTGTATAGGGGCCAATGGAAAGTTTCATCATGTTAATTCCTAAAGGGAAGGGGAAGTGGTGGCTCACGGTTAAGGTGTTGAACTGGTAACCCGAAGGTTGTGGGTTCAATTCCCTAGCTCCACCAAGCCACCACTGCTGGGCCCCCGAGAAAGACCCTCAAGCCCCATTTGCTCAGTTGTATAAATGGGATGAATGTAAGTCGCTCTGGATAAGGGCGTCTGCCAAATGCTGCAAATGTAAATGTAAGGCTATAGATTATTTTTTATAAATGTTTTATTGCTTATAAGCTTTATTTCTATAGCTGACTGAAGGTGCATGTGTAGCACTCTGTACATACTGTAGAACAGGGCATCTCTTTTTCTTAAGGAGTTATTATAAGCAATCGCAAGGAAAAACATATCTGATCACATATTCAACATTATTACTCCTGTTTTTTAGGTGTTTGGCCATGGAAAAGCAAACGGGGAACCTACATGGGCCCTTCTGCTTACTGCTGGTATCTGTGAAATCGGCATTCTCATCGCCTCATTGGATGCTGTGGCTCCTATCCTGTCCATGTGAGAGGAGCTGTTTTTCTGGCACTATTTCCCATTTTTATGGGTTTTTTTTTCTTTTTTTTTTTATGCTCATTAAACTATTCATTTCCTGTTTTCATTTCCTGCTTTCTTTTCACCTAATTTCCCCCGAACACACTTATCCTCTCATCCAGCTGCCCACCCTTATCAGATTTAATAATGATAATGACTTTAATAGTCCCTCCAACCCCTTATTATTCCCTTCCTACTTACCTACTTTAATTTTGCTTTCCTGGTTGTGATGTGATTTTTTTGTTTTTTCTTTATTGTGTGTGTTTGTCTTCTAGGTTCTTCTTGATGTGTTATCTGTTTGTAAACCTGGCATGTGCCCTTCAGACCCTCCTGCGCACCCCGAACTGGCGTCCTCGCTTTAAGTACTATCACTGGTGAGCACAGAGCCTAGGTCAAGCTGATGTCATAAATATTGGATTGTGTCAGTCCATTTTCAGTTTCGGTGCTGTTTTTAGATTATGCAAGTACAGCAAGTGATGAACCTGCGCTAATTATCCTCTCAGGTGTCAGTGACCTCTGACGGTTGTTTTGATCATTCAGGCAAGCAGGCAGGCATGGAAACCTGCTCGACTTCTGTTAGCTACTCCAATTACAGAGTCTTAAAACTCTCTGAGGACATAATCTCTTAGGATGCACAAATTGGTCCTTGATGACGTATAAGGGTGGGTTCAGCTGCAGAGAGGTGGAGGTACTTACTTTAGATACACGGCCTACTATCTGCTGAGTTAGAGGATTTTCTGTCTCTGGCCCCTCCCTTTTTTTTAACGCTTGCTGGTTATATCCCGTTACCAACATGTTCTCTCGTTACACTACACCCTAATGCCATTCCCTCATGCAAATACCAAAAATGCCGTGTGATTATAAGCTAAATTTATTAAGGGTTTGTGTTGTCAAAGGTGCCATATGTAAACTGTACAAATAGGGTTTCAAATACTGATCTGTATTCATGGCATACTAGTTTATACTACTAAATATTTGAGGTTAAAGGGCCTTGCTTAAGGTCCCAGCAGTTACAGCTTGGTGGTCTTGAACTTACAGCCTTTTAACCAGCAGTACAACACCTTACACCGTGGGCTACGAACTTGTCTGGGTTAGTTTGATCTGGTTAGTGTCTTTTATTCTAGGCTTTTATTATATTATTACCTTGGAACAAACCTCACCTATTACAACGACCATTAGAAATATTTTTACATTTTTAACAGCTGTATATCCGTATAGTTTGTCTAATATTGATCACGAATAGCAGTGGGTACTTTGAATGAGCAGCAGTGGATTACCTTGGGGTACTTCTCCAGTTTTTTTTTTCCCCAGTCCTAAACCATGTGCTGTAGGCTGATTGACATCTCCAAGTAGTGTGTTAATTGTGCGAGTTTGTGTGATTGTGCCCTATGATCTCCCCCACATCATTTCTCCAGTCCCCTGAAATAGAAACAGTGTAGATAAATTAAAAGAAACAAGAACATTTTAAGCATTTAAATTATAATTTTAGCAGCACACTTTCTTAGTGGTTAGCACTGTTGCCTCACAGCAAGAAGGACCCGGGTTCAATTCCCGGGCAGGGGACTTTTTGTATGGAATTTGTCTCCCACAGTCCAAAAAAACATGTATTTTAGGTTGATTGGTGATTCTAAATTGTCTATAGGAGTGAGTGTGAGTGTGGCCCTGTGATGGACTGGAGACCTGTCCAGGGTGTACCCCTCCATCCTTTCCCCTTTTCAGAGACAGCTGGAATAGATTTCAGTAGATCCCTGTGATCCCTAATTAGGGAATAAGCGGCTATAGAAGATGAATGAATAAATGAATGAATGAATGAATTATAATTTTATGTTGACTCTGTTGACCATATTATTTTAAAACTGTTCAGAAATTGACAATTTGATGAATAGCAAGCTTTTGAACTTAATTGTACACAAGTAATAAGCTGATATTTAAAGATTTTTACCAACTGTTTATAAAATAAGTCTTTATGAAATAATATATTTGCTATTTATGAAAAATAACAGCATTTGTTAGTTATTTTTAAGTAACCCCAACCTAACTGAAGCTCTTACTTATAATTAAAGACAAGCTCTTATGTCTCTCTCTCTCTCTGTCTCTCTCTGTCTCTGTCTGTATTTCTTCTCCATCAGGACATTGTCTTTCCTAGGAATGAGCCTGTGTCTTGCCATAATGTTTATTTCCTCTTGGTACTATGCCCTGGTAGCCATAGTCATTGCTGGCTGTATCTACAAATACATCGAATACAGAGGGTAAGCTCAGCTAAATGGTATTAAAAGCACAAGTGTGTGAAGCATGTCCTGCTCAACAGCACGGCGTGTCTAGGTGTATAAGTAGATTTGCTTGAGTAGAGTGGCTTTGTGTGTCATAGAAGTAATCAGGAAGTATTGAATAGTTAACAGATAATAATAAATATATTTGTGCAATTGTGTGAGTACAGAGCTGAGAAGGAGTGGGGTGATGGCATCCGGGGATTGTCGCTCAATGCTGCTCGATATGCACTCATTCGACTAGAAGAGGCGCCACCACACACTAAAAACTGGAGGTGAGAATTCTAGTGTTTTATATGTGATAATCTAATAAAAATGTAATTTAATCAATAAAAATGATCTAAAATAATTAGGACAAATAATATCAGATTTTTTAACAATAAAATATTTTATTTTTGTCATAATGTCCTAAATTCTCGCTTGTATAATCCGAAAACAATTACAATTTAATTTGCCTTAAAACCTTGCTAATCCTAGACTGAATAAATGATCTGCTCCTAGACCGATTAAGCCAACCCTTGGCAGACTGTTTCTGGAGACACTTTTTTTTCATTTATTTGTTAAAGCCAAATGTTTCCTCTTCTTCTCAGTCCAATTACCCAAGGGTTGTTGTAATCTGATGCTTAAAAAACAAGAACTCCTAGTGCCATCTGTCCATCCAGGCAGAACGTCATGTGGACAGACAAAAACATTGCACTTCTGCACTCTCATTGTTGCTTAAGCCTCTTTACATGGCTTCATGCCAGCGTGTCAGTGCAGACAGATTAAATTCGTGTGCTGACCTACGTGTCACAGCTATTACTTCTCTTACTATTCTCCAACTCCAGTGAGATTATTTAATCTATGTGTTTTCACAGTCTCAACCCTTTCAGGGTCCTTGTGTTAATTCAGAGTTCAGTTAACCGCTTGTTCATTCGTTTACTGTCTATCTGCATGGGTCTCTAGTACACCGTTTTAGGTTGATAGATTAAGCACGCTAAACTGCCTATGTTGTATGAATAAGAGTGCAGGTAAGAGTGTGAGAGGAGTTTGAAAGAGTGTGTGAGAGAGAAAGAAAGAGAGAGTGTGTGTGAAAGAGAGAGAGTGTGAGAGAGTTTGAAAGATTGTGAGAGAAAGAGAGAGTGTGAGACTTTTTTTTTTTTTTACTTTTTACAGTCTTCTATTTAACCAAATCACTTTATGCATAAAACAATTGCGACTCAATAAATAAAATAAAATAATTAATAAAACATTGTTTTATGTCAATAAATGAGGTTAAAACAGTGAGTGATTAAAAGGATCAGTTCAGCTGTGGTGTAAAAGAGAGTGGAGTGTGAGAGAGTGTGAGAGAGAAAGAAAGAGAGAGTGTGTGTGAAAGAGAGAGAGTGTGAGAGAGAGTGTGAGAGAGAGTGTGAGAGAGAGAGTGTGAGAGAGAGTGTGAGAGAGTGTGAGAGAGAGAGAGAGATGTGTGAAGAGAGTGTGAGAGAGAGTGTGAGAGAGAGTGTGAGAGAGAGGTGGTGAGAGAGAGTGTGAGAGAGAGTGTGAGAGAGGGAGAGGGAGGGAGAGAGAGAGGATCGAAATTTTAAAAATAATTTTAATGTATAATTTATTATATAATTTGTTTGATGGATATCTGGAATCGGAGTTTAAATTCCCAGCACCACCAAGTTTCCACCATTGGGCCCCTAAGCAAGGCCCTCAACCCCAAATTGCTCAGCTGTATAAAAAAATAAATGTAAATCGCACTGAATAAGGGCATCTGCCAAAGGCTGTAAATGTAAATAAAATATTTGATATTTGATGGTGCTGGGGATTGAACCCACAATCTTCTGATCATCTGTTCACCACTGTGCTGCCACTTCCTTGTAATCTCAAAATGACAGAATGGCAAAAAAAAAACCAACCAACTAACTTTTATTTCATTTCCGATGCTTAAAAAACAGTGAGGCACTGTCTAGCTCCGCCCCCTTTTCCCTATAAACCTCATGAAAGTACATGAACATCTCAATGACCACAGCAGCAGATCTGGGGCCTATTTAGGCTTTTCAGAGCTTAAAGTTAATATGACTTCACAGGAAAATGATTAGGAAGTGAGATTTGCAGTACATCACTTATTCTTCCGTTGCTGTTTTGTTTTAGACCTCAGCTGCTGGTGCTGCTAAATCTAGACCCCGAGTTAAAAGTGAAGCACCCTCGCCTTCTCTCCTTAACCACGCAGCTGAAGGCAGGTAAAGGGCTCACCATTGTGGGCTCTGTGCTGGAAGGTACTTACCTCACAAAGGACGCAGAAGCTAAGAAAGCTGAGCAGGTAAGAGCACAGATCTCCTCAATGAGGTCTGCATGCTACATTCATTTTACAAGACATTACAATGTATTAACTCTGGGGTGCATTAGGTTATAACAGGGGAAACATAGTTTCAGCACTGAAAAGTCACACCTATAAACCCTTTGCTTGCCGTTTGTTTGGTTGGATTTTATCACATTTTTAGGAGATGTGTTGGTCACTGTTTTGTAATGGTTTGCCTTGAAACAAGGCTGTCAGTTTGTAGATTGTAAACTGTGGTACTAGTAAGGTGTCCACAAACCAAAGCTTACTAGTACCTTACTAGTACGTTTACAGGTGCTGCCATATTGTTGAAAGCCCACCAGTTATCATGTTGTTTGTTGTTGCATTAGAAAATTTCTTCACTGAAACTTTGAGGCCCAATCAGCATGTTTCTGTGCACAAAACCCATGAACTCCATTAAGACATTTTGTTTCATGGTTTAACTAGACCTCAACCACAGTGAACACCTGAACTGGAACACTGAGGTACCCGTGACCAGTTTTCTGCCCCTTTCCTCGAATTTAAATAGATTTGAGAATGAACTGGAACTCACTCTAAAAACCCAAGGCTACAATTTACATTTACAAAAACTGGGACCGTGCGTCCTTGTGAAAATTAGCCAAATGCTAGATGTCCAAGCCGTTGTGAAAACTCTAACAAATTCCATGATTTCTGTAAATGACAATGACAATCTGTGATTCCCAGCTGATCTGTTTTTGTAGGAACTTCGACTTTATATTGTTTTGACACTAAACATGATGCTGAACAAAAAAACTGAGACACCCTTTCAGACAGTCTTTGGAAAATAGAAGCTGTCTAGACGTTCTAATATTAGTCTAAATGTCTGGTGACATGTTTCATCCTGGACAATTTGTCCGCTGCAGGTGCCTGAATTAAATTTTTTTTTTTAAAGTGTCTAATGTAAAGCCTTTGAAAACACTGACATCTAGTGGTAGTGAGAGGAACTGTAGATGTACCCAATTTTTAAATAAAAATATTTCTAAATCATTTTTTCACCCAAGTTGTGGGTGTTTTATTTTTGTGTGATTTAAAACACAATTTTTTATTTAATACTTGTTTGATCTTAAGACTGCAGAGTATTTATTTTGTTATATTTTCATTCTGATTAGTCAGAGAGCGCTGATTAAGTTTCAATTGTAGCTCTGATAGTAGTGGTGGCTTTAATTTAAATCCCAGATTTATTGTTCAAATTCAATGTTTTATATTAAAATCCTTGATTAAGACTTGTTTTTGCGATACTTCACAAAAATGGATTTTAAAACAAGTATAACTTTGATGTGCTAAAGAGCTTTTGTTATTAATATTCATGAAATAATTTATAGTGTTTTGTAGTAGCTTTGTTTTTTTCTCAATATAGCAAATTTTGTGCGTTTGCATTTGTCATAACTAAAATTGACCTTTTGTGATTTTAACATATTTTGTGTCATTCTTTAATATATTGTATGGATTTTAAAACCTTTTTGCGGACATTTTTATTTAAAAAAAATGCATTTTAAGAGAAGCCCTACTTTTTTTTGCATACGGGCTGCATCACACCACTTGATTAATTATTTTACAATAAGTGTCCAAATGTGTTAGTCTTTAGTTATAACATCAGTGTAATCTTATCACAAAACAAACAGCACTTAGACTTACGTGATAACATTTAAACACATAACGATAAGATAAATTAAAGCTATCTAAATACATTTTTATGTACTTTGTAGAATATCAAAATAGCCATGACTGCGGAAAAGACCAAGGGATTCTGTCATGTGGTGGTGACATCCAATCTCCGTGATGGAATCTCACACCTAATCCAGGCAGCCGGTCTTGGGGGCATGAAGCATAACACGGTGCTGATGGCATGGCCAAGCTCCTGGAAACAGTCCAATGACCCTCTGTCATGGAAGAACTTTATTGGTAGGTATCTTATAACATTTTTGGTCAAGATTATTAATACAGGACAAGAATTTTGTGGAGACCTTACTAGTACGTTTACAGGTGCTGCCATATTGTTAAAAGCCCAACAATTATCTTATTTTTGTATGTTGTTTGTTGTTGTATTACAAAATTTCTTTACTGAAACTTTGAGGCCCAATCAGCATGTTCCTGTGCACAAAACCCCTGAACTCCATTAAGACATTTTGTTTCATGGTTTAAGTAGACCTCAACCACACTGAACACCTGAACTGGAACACTGAGGTACCCGTGACCAGTTTTCTGCCCCTTTCCTCCAATTTAAGGAGAATGGAGAATGAACTGGAACTCACTCTGCTCTAAAAACCCAAGGCTACAATTTACATTACATTTGATCACCGTTAACATAAACTGTAATTAACAAACATCTGGTGTCACCCAACTGAGGATGGGTTCCTTCTCGAGTCCGGTTTCGCTCGAGGGTTCTTCCTTCTTTATTTTAGGGAGGTTTTCCTCGCTATAGTCACCTCCGACTTGCTTATTAGGGAAACGTACACTTTTTTACTGTTACTGCATTCTGTGTACAGTTGCTTTGAGACAATGTCCATTGTAAATGGAACTTCATTTTTGGAACAATTGGAATTGAACTTCAACTTAAGCCACGCTTAAAAGTCTAGCATTAAAACTACTCCAGAAGTTATTATAGGAGTGAAAGTGAGATCAAATATTAAAGAAGATTAATAATTAAATATAAAAAGGATGAGGGGAAAAATAAAGTACACACATATATGTTATGTGTTCCAATACGTTTGTTTCTCTATGTATACATCTGAACATTTATCTACATATTCATTTTCGCTTGGTTCTTCTTCCTTTGTCTTCTTAAGAAACTGTGCGAGAGACCACGTCAGCTCATCAGGCTTTGCTGGTAGCTAAGAACGTGGACAATTTCCCTCAGCAGGAGAGACTACGCGAAGGCACCATAGACGTCTGGTGGGTGGTTCACGATGGAGGAATGCTTATGCTGCTGCCGTTCCTGCTCCGCCAACACAAGGTACCCCAAACGAATGTCTGAGTCTGATAAACGATATTGCCAAAAGTTTGTGGACACCTCACCATCATGTCCATATGTGGTTCATCTCCAAACAGGTTCTCAGAAATTTGAAAGCACACAATTGTCTAGAATGTATGTTTCGTTACATTATTCCTTTACTGGATCTAACAGACTCAAACACTGTTCCAGCATGACCCAAGTTTAGCGCCTGATCTCACTAATACTATTGTAGATAAATGAACACATATCTCACATTCAGGCTCCAAATAGTAATACAAAGCCTTACTAGAACATTGGAGCTTCAATCAAACAATAAAAGGGGAAGTCAATCTGGAAAAAGAAGTTTAAAAATCACATGCATTTGTAATGATTATTTGTCCACAAACTGTTATTAATATAGTGTATATGCAACATCAGAACTGACCAAGACATCTCTACTAACTAAGGATGGATTTTTTTTTTTTATAGAAAGTGTCTCTTTTTCCTTCTTCTGCTTCTACTTCTCTCTGTCTATGTCTTTGTCAGGTCTGGAGGAAGTGCAAGATGCGCATCTTCACCGTAGCTCAGCTGGATGATAACAGTATCCAGATGAAGAAAGACCTTCAGATGTTCTTGTATCACCTTCGGCTGGATGCTGAGGTTGAAGTTGTTGAAATGGTAAGCTCAACTACAGATTGCTCTATGTGAAGCTCTTCTAATCGTGGTCATATTGTAGATGCTGAAGAAATTTTGTGTTCTTTTTTTTTTTTTTTTTTTTTTTTTTATGACAACAGCATGATAGTGATATCTCAGCTTTCACCTATGAGAAGACGCTGGTTATGGAGCAGCGCTCTCAAATGCTGAAGCAAATGCATTTGTCCCGGACAGAGAGGGAGAGAGAGGTAATGTTAATTCAAAGGTTTCCTTGATCTGATAAAACTTTTTTATTTGGGTGCATTAGCTTAGCATTTTTTTGTAATGCTAGATTTTTTTCAGTTTTTTAATTGTGCGTTTCTATAATTAGTAACAAATAATATTAAATTGCATTATATTTTTAACCAATTTATGTAACATTTACAATATAAACCAATTATCCTGTTTAAAAGGTATACACTCCCCACCCCACCCGACTGTCTCTTTAAGTGTCTATGTGAACATCTGTAATGTGAAATAGATTTTATTTGTAACTGGACTGTAGTATATGTGCTGAAGTGAAATGTTTTATTCGTCTAGTTTACATACATTAACATAATCATAATTTTTTATTTAACACATAATTTTATAAAGTTTTAACGTTAACACCACGTAGGTGAGAATAACAGTATGTTATTGTGTTTGTATCCAGACAATTCTAAGTTGACATTAGGCATTTGCAGTTCTGCAAAGCGCTGTAAAAAGAACCAATGGTTAAAGTTTGAATATTAAGTAAGAAAAACCCAGGAAGTACAAATTCAGGTTCTCCTGATCTATAATATTTTACATTAAAAAAAATTTTGGATTTCAACGTGCTAATAAAAAAATTGCATCTAAACACTGACTGTCCAAAAACATCAAAAGACCCAGCATGAATCCTTGTTGCACACCGTAATATAGCCATATGACATCTTTCATATTGTTGCTGCTATGGGGACTGGCACGTCCCGCTTCAGATTCAGAGCATCACTGACGAATCTCGTAGCTCCATTCGGAGGAAGAACCACGCTCGGGCTCAGAGCTCGGGCTCAAGTAACCAAGGTGCTACACTGGAGGACGAAATGGAAAACGAGGTAGTAAATATGAAAACTGTGCCCTTTGAGAACACCATCCTGGATTTAACCCTCACAATTACAGAGCCTTAAACAAGCGCACAGAACTTTCCATAAAATCATAGACAAATTATATTCCTTATATACACACAGCTCTCTGACATTTTAGCCTGAGGTAACCTAGTGGCTCTGTATTTGTCATGGTGTGTTCATCCAGCTCCATGACCTCTCCCATTAAGCATGACTCCACCCTGCACAGTGGCTTCCACCTCCTTGTGAACCCCATTGTGAACACAAATATTTTTCCTATTTTCTTTATTATTTGCTTCCCCTTTTTGTACATTCTTTATAGAGAGAGCTTCACCACAAACTCGCCCCTTTAGTTAGCTAGCAAAATCATAACAAATATTAGCATGACTTTAATTAATATTCATAAAATTGCATGCCGGCTTATTGGTATTCTACCATCTTTTCATGCATGTTAATAGTCATAAACTTAACATTTAAGTAACATTTTCTGTGTGTTTTACATCATGATTTATTTGACACTTATAAAACACACTGCCAACGCCATGTATCCTTTTTTTAATATATTTATCCATTGCTTGGTTTTGTAAGGTTTTCATTATAATTTGTAGGAAAATGTGCTAAAATGCAACAGTTTATAATTTGGCTTAATAACTGAAAAAGTTAAAGAGTTTCAACATTATAATAATTTACATTAATAAACACTAACATTTTGTATGTAGCTGTTTTTAGTGTTCTAATTATATTTGCTATTGCAGTTTAAAATAAATAGATAGATGTTAATAGCAGCGACTATGCCAAATCCTCCATCTTGGTTTGTTGTACTATTAGCAATAAGCTTCAAGCTCCGGTTAGTCAGTTGTTAAGTTTGTAGAGATAAGACAATATATTATATCTGATAATTTATTCATTAATGCAAAAAAAAAGTCTTTTGAATTAGTTTCTGGAGTCGGTCATTTTCCTATGTGTGAAAAATTTATATATTTTTTTGTATAGGCAAAATATTGTCCGAATGTTGCTCAGTTAGCTAGCTATAGTAGGACACTTTAATCTTATCAGATATGTGATGTTGGCATCATGTAATAAGTACAGCAGTTTTCCAGATGACGAGCAGTGGATCATTAGAAGCGCTGTACAGAATGTTTCATTATGAGTTTTAATATTTAGGATTTGTCTCTGATTAAATTGCTACCAAGGAAAAGTCTTTGCACAATGAGTCTGGAATTTTAGTCCAAATTTTTTACCCCTTAAAAAAAAAAAACATATATGACCTCACTTGTGTCAATCATGTTTACACACTGACTTTGAAACTTTCATCTATTATAAAAAAACAGGATGAGTTTTTTCCATTTATTTTGAGGTTTTTGTTTTAACAATTCAGAGTTAACGTACAAGCGAAAACCACTGTTGGTGGGTGTGGGGGTGGGGGTGTGTGTGGCCTATCTGTGTTTATACCTTGGACATACTGACAGTTTCTGTGTTTAGGATCAATTGGTTTACGGAAATTGGCGGCCTTCTGTTTTACTATGTGGCTTTAATATTGGCAGTAAAGTATCAAGCTGGCCCACCAACATCCTAAAAAAAAAAAAAAATGAATCCCTAACAAATTTTCAGGATAACAAATACAAAAAAGGTATATGCAATTCTGGACTTTAGTGTACAAAGATCTTTACTCCAAGGAAACCCTAGACAGCCAGAACACGATTTTGGAACCAAATGAGTCTAAAGTATCCATAGAGGGGACGAATTCCTTGTTCTGATATTTACTAAGCCTAAATGGAGCTAATTTATTTCATGTGATGGTTCCTCAGGCTCAGCTCATTCATGATAAGAACACAGCGTCCCACGCTGCTAATAATGACAAACCTGATGCCACTCCTGACCGAGTTCACATGACCTGGACCAAGGAGAAGTTTATCGGGGAACGCAATCGCATCAGGGAGCAAAACACCAACATGGCTGTGCGGGATATTTTCAACATGAAACCGTGAGTACACATCATTATTCGAATTAATTTTTGATTTGATTAGTTCACAGCAAAGCTATCCCAGGGGATATAAACCATCCCAGGGGCTAGTTTATAGGATCGGAAATCTTATTACAGTAGCAGTGTTTAAGATGCATTTTAAGACAAATATTTGGTCAGTAATGTGGAATATCTGCATCGGCAGCTGGATCACAACACTGTTTGACATTATTTGCTGTTTTATTACTGTTTAGCACAATAAAAAAATGTTGATCATATACTATATGGCTAAAAGTTTGTGGACACCTTACCAGCATGTCTGTGTCTTAGCCAAACCGTTGCCACAAAGGAACTCCCTATAAGTTTTAGCATTGAAAAGAGCCCCAAACACTGTTCCGGCATGAGAATGTTCCTGTGCACAAAGCATCTGTAAGAGTGCGTTATAGGTAAAAAGTCTGACCTTATACCACTTGTCATTTTAGATAAATAAACTGGAATCTTACTGATCTCCAAGACCATTGTGGCTGTGATGGTCTGGTGTCCCAATACTTTTGTCTACATAGTGCACTGTATATATCATCTCTGGTCTGGAAGAAGCTGCATGATTTGACACACTGTTTTTTTTTGTGTGTGTGTAACTTTTTTGTTTAGTTTTGTTTTAAGGTTACAGCCTGCATGACGTGTAGTAGTGTCGGTTAACACATACAGGATTTTGCAAGCCATCTCTGTTATACAGCATGGCCCAGTGTGTAGGCTCATTGTCTGGACTAACGGTCGTGATTTCACCATATGTCCTGTGTCTCTGTGTTCAGTCAATAATCCTCAAAGAGCCAACATCCATGTTTGCAATAATGTAATGTACTGTTATAAATATTACTTTAGTTAGACTAGATTCTAAACAAATGATAATAACTTTTTAAATAATCTTTAGGGATGAATAACATACAGTTTATTATATTTATAAGTGTAATAATGTTACTATTAAAATAATAACATAATGTGTGAGTCTATTAACAATAGCGAGATTTTTTTATATCTTCTACTTAATAAAAATTTAAAAAACTTAATTAACATTTATTTGTCAAGACTAATTAGTTATTTATGACATTATAGGCTGTATTCAGTTGAGGTAATTAATATTTAAACATAACTAAAGGGCAATTCAGAGAAGCGTGTCTCAGTTTCCTGTGATTGTAAATTGAAACTTTTTTCATATAACAACACAAATCTGGCACTTAATTCATGATTTGGGTTAAAAATGCACTGCAAAAGCTCATTTTTGTGGGAAATAACCTCGACTTCTTAGTAAGCAACTATTAAATCAACCTTAGCAAGTTAATACTTTCACTTAACTTACTTAAATTTATTTTAATTAAATCCTAAATGAACATCCTACATAAATTAATATTCTACATTCCTGGAATAGTTTTAGTAAATTTAGTATCTAACGCATCTACGTTATATAATATAATAACGCTGGATCCTGTGCTACTTTCTTATCTGTTATATAATATAATAGTAGCCATATTGTTAAATTAGGTTATACTATTTTATTTTATTTTTTTTAATTCATCAGTTGAATTAATTTTTGGGGGTTTTACTGCTCATTTTTAAATGTTCCCCCTGTAGGTGTTATTAAACAAAAAGCTCATTACACACATGAGCTACGTTTGTTGGATTTGCATAATCTGTATAGAAAACCAAAATAAATCGACATAAGCAGGTGCATAACCCAAGTCTGAATAGGAAGTGGTGGCTCATGGTTAAGGTGTTGGACTACCAACCTGAAGATTGTGGGTTCCCAGCTCCACCAAGCCACCACTGCTGGGTCCCTGAGCAAGGTCCTTAACCCTTAATTGCTCAGTTGTATAAATAAGATAAATGTAAGTCGCTCGGGATAAGAGCGTCTGCCAAGTGCTGTAAATGTAAATGTAAATAAATATGAATAAATTTCCTGTTTGTAAATATCGCTGCACATATCAGACTTCACCCTCTCTGAATACAGCTCTCTGTATGTAGTCATGCTAAATGTCCTTATTTTTATGCTTTACTGGACCAGGATCGTTACTCTGATGTGTTTTTAAAGAAACACTTATTAAATTTCATCCGTATTTGTAAATAGACAGCGTTAAGCCTTTTACCTGTGCATTTGCTGGGATGGTTGGCATGTATTTACAAAGAGTTTGCAGCAACATCTAAGTTTGTCTTTGTTGTTTTTGTTCCATTTTCCTCCTTCCAGAGAGTGGGAGAGTCTGTAAGTCCACTTTCTTTTACATGTAGACCATGCGTCTGTGTTGTAGTTGTCCTGTCTTTATGGTCCATTACAATTAATCCTGCTCAGAGTGAGCAAGTGCACGTGCATGTGAGCGTGAGTGTGAGCGCTAGTGTGTCTGAGCATTTGTTTGATTGAGTGTGTATGCGAGGAACCGTGTGTGAGTGTGAATTTGTGTATGCATGCTGCTAGCAATGTCATTGTCTTTTACCGTATAAAGTCTTTTAGCCAACATGACATACTAGTATTTTCCCTTCAATCAAAAACAAATCCTGCTTTTCAGCCCACAGCACCTGGTGTCAGTTTGACTTTAATATCTAAAAACCTAGTTTAAACTTTACTCTGTGGAATAAATCTAAAAATTAACAGATCCAAAATGTGGATAAAGTGTTAAACTGGCATCGGTTTGTGATGAAGAGCGTGTGTTTTTGATTGCGATGTTTGTTTATTTGTAATTCACATCAAACTCGTGCATATCCTGCTCCATACACCAGCTCGTAGTGCCATGTGCTTTAACCGCCACTAATGTGCTTTTATATAACTAGTAGTTTTGGGCTTATAGAAGAACAATGCAGTTTTTTTTTTATAAATAATTTTTTTAATCCAAACAATAACATAATCTACATGTTTGGTCCAGAATAAAATGATGTTATACTAAATAATAATAATACTAATTATATATTAGTGCAACTAGAATCTAATAGCTGTTTTAAGGTCACCCTAAACCTCTTTTGAATACCATGTGTCCCCTTTTAATTTAATAATAAAAAGCCGGAAACCTGCATATACGTTATTTTGTGTTTATTATTAACAGCTTTATGCTGTCGATATATTCAGCTGGACATAATTTACATTATTTAAATACAAATTTTGTCACAAACACAACCATACACATTAGGATGTAGTGGAATTCTGTTGATGACTGATTGTGTATGAAATCAAGAGTTTAAATAGAATTACAAGTGTAAATTTAAATAGATAAAATTAAACATGGGTAATAAGGCGAATGGGTGTAGTTTGATGTATGAAAGCTGTGGAAGCTGTTAAGAAAAATCTAAAAATTATGAAAAGCAAAATATGGAAAAAAAAACCTTTTGGACCCAAAAGTCCTTTATATTCTGATTGGCCTGTATAATATATTTGAAGGCTTTTTTTGACAAGTAAACACAAATACCACTTGCTTAGGTTTTTTTTTCTTTTTTGATACAAATATTGAAAAACCGCTGCAGCGATTATTTTAAACACTCAAACTAAATTGAAATTAATTCAATAATAAGGATTTTCAAGGTTTTGGGTGACTTTAATAGGTCTTTTCCCCCCTTATGTGTCTTTTCCCCCAACATAATTGTGAATTGGTAATTTAATATTATAGAAGAATCCGGCTATACAAGATATATTGTGTGTTGCAGTTAAATAGGTGATGTAAACCACAGTACTAAATCACAGGGGTAGTTTAGTAACTTTTTTTTTCAATGATGTAGTACGAGAGTTATATTAGTTAATTATAGCATTATATTCTGTGCATCTATACTATTCACACAGAAAAATCAAGGTACAGGAATGCACCCAAGAGTACAAAATATTAGTTGCCACACCTTGTAGGGTCACCAATGTACCTCCTGAACATTTATTCATTTACATTTATGGCATTTAGCAGACGCCCTTATCCAGAGCGACTCACATTTACCTCTTTTATACAACTGAGCAATTGGAGGTTAAGGGCCTTGCTTTGGAGCCCAACAGTGGTAACTTGGTGGTGCTCGGAATCGAAGCTTGATCCTCCAATTAGCGGTCCAACACCTTAACCTCTAGGGTACAATTAGAGTGACAAAGGTTTTGTACTCTTGTAAGTACATCCCTATACCTTGATTTGTCTGTGTGTGCTGGAACTGCCTGTTCCTTGACTATCTATTACTTTAAAACACTGTTTTCTTTTGTAGTTTGCCCCTGTATTTGGTATTTATGGTTTATCACCAGTTCTTGAAGATTTTCAGTTATCTGCCGTCTTATATATATTCTTACATTTTTACGTTTTTGGAAAACAGCAACCAGTCGAATGTGAGGCGCATGCACACGGCCGTAAAGCTAAATGAAGTGGTGTTGAACAAGTCGCAGGACGCTCAGCTGGTCCTCCTTAACATGCCTGGACCACCCAGGAACCGTCAAGGAGATGAAAATTGTATCCTTACTTAAACATATAATTGTTTAAGCCACTAGTTTACTTCTATTTTGAAATGTTTGGTCCTGCCAGACTGCTAATCTCTCCTTATAGGCTGAAATTTGTTAAGGGGTGTCCATTATTGTCCAGAAAAGACCAGTGTGGGTACAGGAACCATATTTAAGATATATTTACTATTATTATAACTATTTTATTGGTTTTGCCTGTCAATCGACCAAGGTTTGGCTTTGGGTGAATGAAAACCTGAACCCACACTGGCCCTTTTCTTGATAAGCTTAATGGCCCCAGGTAGCTAAAGACAGCTTTAGCTACCATAACAAGGTGCATTTATTCATTGATTAATTTACTTTTTCTGTTATTATTTGTTGTGCAATTGTTCAAGGTTTTTTTTGTTTTAAACTGTTAAGGTAGAATATAAAAATGTATATTTTTCTATTTTGTTAGACCGACTGTATCAAAATTTAAGAATAATCAGTCTTAACAAATAAGAGAAGAGTTTTTGTTCATCTATTTACTTACAAAAAAACCAACTGGTGGTTCCTTAACCCATGTATCTCAGATATGGAGTTCCTGGAAGTTTTGTTAGAAGGTCTCAACCGGGTCCTGTTGGTGCGTGGCGGTGGGCGAGAGGTTATCACCATCTACTCCTAACTGCTTTGCTCTCCCAGCTCTGTTTAATTAGCCTCAATGGTGAAGCTGGGATTAGGACAGCACATTATGGAGGACTGATGCTCCTGAAAGACACTGTGCAGTTTTGGCCCTGAGAGGAGAAAAAAGAAGCCGAGGATTCTTTTCAGGCAAAACATATAACCAGGGACAGCCAAGGGACAAACAAGCACACCGAAACGAATGGCACTCGTTTGTATTTTATGTTGATTTTATCCTATGATTCGTGCTTTGCCCTCCAGTTTCCTTGTCTGTTTGTGTTCAGTGAAAGATACATCATATCAGGAAATGCTGTACGTGTTGATTGTTAGCATTTTCCCAAAGTATTGATTCCTCTATGCAGGGTTGATGTTGGTTCAGTCTAGTTTTGCGTACGTATTACAGCGTTTTCAGTTCCTTAATGTGCTGCTTGTGACGAGAGCTGTAAAAATCTACCGTTCAACCCAGCAGCATTTCATGTAATTCTGCTGAAGCCTGGCTGGCTGTTTCCTGGCTTTTACACCAGACGTTTGTGAAAGATTAGTTAGTTAGTTGTTGTTTTTTTTTGCATTTATAGTCATACAGGTTAAAGTTACTGATGTAGCAATAGTCAGAGAAGAGGCTATTTAGCATGATGCATCAAACAATTTCACAATTATTCTTCCTGAGGAACTTCTTTAGTTTTTTTTAACCAATTTGTCACTTAATAGAAAAAAATATAATAGTCATAATAACACATTTTAAGAACATTAGGATATAACATAATGGTAGCATTTTGAAATTTTGAAATGTTATTCTTTCTTTTAGTTAAAAAGTTAAAAATCTATAAAAAAAATGGCATTATCTTTAGAAACCTTTGTCACTTTTATTTATTTTACTGTGTATATTCAAATCATTATAGTTTACTAATTGTTTTATTTTTTACCAGGACATTCTTTTCAACCTATATCAAAAATTGTAATCTGCACCAAGTATAACCATTAGATATTTATTTTTATCTAGTAAGTATTTGTCTGTTTTATGTTTAGGACTAGCTAATATGTGTTTGCCAAAATGTCTGCATGGTATTGTTTTTTGGCGAATATTATTTACATAGATACATGCATTCATTTGGTTCCTTTCATTACATCACAAGCGTATCATTTTCCAGCTGCTTATAGGTTTATTCTGGGGTTTTTTTGTGTTATTGAACTGGTAACTAAGTCGCCTCACTGAAGCGGGAAAATAGCCATAAAACTTTGCACAAAGAACTCGGACAATCTTTAATGTTAGCAAAAATTTTCAAATCTTGCTGTTATTAAATAAGACTCCCATTAAGAGTAGTGTTACCTGTGAAATAAACATTACCAGTGAATCACAATGTTTTAAGATGGCAGCAAAATGACAACCAAAGCCGTATTTCTGTCTATACAGTCGTAACTGCCACGAAATCTGTATGTTAGGTTTTTTCTTGTTGTTTTTTTTTTGTTTGTTTTGTTTTTTTTTATGAAAAAACACCTAGCTGCTTTTAAATGCTGGCTAGCTAGTTTTAAATGCTAGCTAGTTTTAAATGCTGGGCCACTTGTTAATTTGTGGTAGCAATCCTGCACATAATAAAGGGTTATAATAGGTTATGTATACAGTTACAGAGAATTAGAGTGAGTATAGTTAGTAAGTATAGTTTTTGTGCATATACGTCTTGTAATTGGTTGCATCAGTTAAAGTGGAAAAGTCAGATTTATAGGAAATCCTTTCTGGAAATTCTGACCCGCTGGTTTGCGGAAGGATGTAATAAGATTGATTTGTTGTATGTTTTTTAAGTTAATGTCGTAGTCCTTTTTATCAAAGTATAATTTGTGCCAAAATACATATTGAAAGGTGTTTTTTGGTGTTTTGTTTTTTAGAGGGTTTTTTTGTGTGAATTGTTGGTAGGTGTATTTACAATCACACACACACACACACACACACACACACACACATACACGCAGTCAATAGAGAAATGTGCATATGTTACTAAAAATGTGTCTCTGTGATATTTGTTTTCTTTCTGTAAAATTTCTGGTGAGCGTGTGAGTCTCAAATCCCCTCACATTCTCTCTGCAGTTTTTGTTCGTATCCCATACTGTCTAAGTCTGTGTGAGGTAAACAGATACATCACTGTATATATTTAAACCATTTCTTTTTTTTTTCCTTTTTTTTTTTTTTTTTTTTAGCTGTGCAGTATTTTGTAACCTGGACATTGTATTTTTCTACAGTGCACGGTGATAGAACTGGCCATTGAAAAGTGAATCCCTAAAAATGAACTATGATAAAGTGGGACCTCCTTTAAGAGTTTAACATCCATGTTTCTATCCATGTACTCGTTTACTTAGTCTTATTGTGTTGTATGTGGTCGTAGTCTCTCCATAATGTGCTCCCCTTCAGTTAAGTTACTCTAAGTGTTATGTTTTATTATAGTGAACTATATGTGGAGCTGTAAGTGTGTATGTTGATTTCGTTCTTGTTTTGATTTTTTCCCCTAATTTGTTCTTCAGACCCATTGAAACAGGACATACAATGCTTTTCTGGTTCAGTGAAAGAACTTTACAGGAGCACATTTCTTTTTCTGTTCCCCTAGTTATGTTAAAAAATGTTGTTGATCAAAATTTAATTACTGTTTGTTGTAAAAGTGGGTCTATTATTTTAAAATGTCTACCCAAATGAAACGGGAACACCTGCAAGTAAACTAAAAACAAGACAGGATCGGAATTTGAGGATGTCGGCATCACAATTTTCAATTGCGAATTTAATCAATCGATGTGCATTCTGTGCGACCGTGCAATTTTATTCAATAACCGTGACATTTTTGCAAATTTGCCCAATCATTGTAATGCACCAGCACAGTGGCTGAGTGGTTAGCACTGTTGCCTCACAGCAAGGAGGCCCGGGTTCGATTTCCGGCCAGGGGGTCTTTCTGTGTGGAGTTTGCATGTTCTTCCCGTGCTTGTGTGGGTTTACTCCGGGTTCTCCGGTTTCCTCCCACAGTCCAAAAACATGTATGTTAGGTTGATTGATGATTCTAAATTGCCGATAGGAGTGAGTGTGTGTATGTGTGGCCCTGCGATGGACTGGCGACCTGTCCAGGGTGTACCCCTCCTGCCCTTCGCCCTTAGAGAGGTGGCTGGGATGGGCTCCAGCAGATCCCCGTGACCCCGAATTAGGGAATAAGCGGGTATAGAAAATGAATGAATGAATTGTAATGCACCACATAGAGCATGACTAGCATGTCACCAAACGCACTTATTTGTTACTCATTTCGAAGATGCAGACATACAGCACTTATTGCACCGGTTTACTAGCAAAAATAACTCCAAGAGACTGCAATAAAAGCAATTTCTTGAAGTTCTTTAGAAAAGCAGCGGTAAACTGTCATAAACCGCATGCACTGTTGTGTTGCAATTTGTACTTCATCCTGTAATTTATTGCAACACGTAAAAACAATGCAACATCACAATATTTAAAAAAACGGACGTAAAATCTGGAATTTTAACCTGCAACAATCACAGAAAGGCCTGTAAAATTCTAAAGGGACTTAGAGATGATGATGATGATGATGATGATGATGATAATGATCTGACTTATTTGATTTACAGCTCTAATAAGATCTGAGGGGCTGCCTCATTACTTTCTTGGAGAAAAATTAGCTTGGGCTTGATTCTAATTGAGAGAAAAGAGCGATGTTTGTGTTAGTGAGAAAGAGAATGTACAGTATATGTGTCATATCTGTGTTTTATGAAATAATCAGATCAAATATCCCCAAGGAAACATCTCAGCTCATGATATCCAAAGTCCCTATAATGTCAATGTTAAGAACACCCTATGTATCACATCTGCTGTGATGAACAAATGAAAACGCTCAACCAAAACCTGTACTAGCCTTGTGTATATTGTAGCACGGCACCTATGTAGCACATGTACTTGCACCGTAGTGGAAAGTAGCCCTTTAAATTACATTTGTGCCTCTGAATATTTTCAATTAAAAATGCTAAAACGTACCTTGTCTTTGGTCTTGTTTGTCCTTTATTTCTGTTAAAAGCTTATTATTTATATTAAAACAAATGTATTTGAATAAATTTAATAATAATAATAAAAATAACAGCATCACTTTTTTGGATACTTTTTTATACCACTGAGTAATTGGGGTTTAAGGGCCTTGCTTAGGGACAACAGTGGCACCTTGGTGGTGCGGAGGATCGAACCCTGTTTTTCCAATTAGCAGTCCAACATCTTAACCACTGCACTACCACTTCCTCTAATAAACACATTCAAAATATTATCTGAAAATAAATAAATGAATAAATAAAACACATTCGTAACTTTATAATTTGGTACACCAGGTGGCACCAGTTCTTAGTATAGTGACTAGAATTCATCCCCATGCATTACTCCGAGTACTAGCATTAGTTTATACCCAGTCTAATTCGAGATGTTTCATAAAAAAACATGATGTTCGGAGTTGAAACATTTGAACATTTGTCCTTCATAGAGCCCTGACCCCAGATCTTCTTACCTAACGTTAGTATCTAAAACTTACTCATACTATTATGGATAAACTAATAAATCCCCACAGCTACACTAGATAATCCTGTGGAAAGCTATTTAATAAGTTTGAGGGGTTGTTATCAGTGATGAGAATAACAGCGTTACTATAATTGATCTCACTGTAGCGGTTTTCATCCAAGTAGCATCTCTGATCCATAGGACCATCAATGGTTATTTTTTTCAATATTTTATTCATAATAAACAGATAGAAATATAAAACACTGTCAAAAACAATAATAATAGTTCTATACATACACGCTCGTGGGGTAGATATTTAAAAATAATCTATAAATAATTACGTTTATATATTATATTAATAACACACAAACATTAAAGTAAAGCTACCTAAAGCTAGTCAGTCGATAGAAGTAAATCTTTTATATATTATCAAGAACCGGAACACATTTTCATTGCTATTTGAGCTAAAGGATGTGAGTCATTTTTTTGTATTCATTTTTAATTAATTTTTATTTATGTGCTGCTGATGCTGATTGGTCTATGTGTGTGTTGGGGGGGGGGTAACCACATAACTGATGATGACTGTCTTGGTAGAGTAGATTTCTATCGTTTGCCAATCAGAGGCAGGGAATAGTGCGGGTGTTCACACACAAACCGCATCACACACACCGACAGCTCTGGCGGAATAGCATACTAATTAAGTTTGTACTAGATTTAGGTAAGTACATACTTCCAATCATTAAAAAAAGGGAGCTTTTGCAAATTAGATTTATAAACACTACTTTAACTTTGTAATGTGCCAGGAAGAAAATTTTTTAAATTGTAACATTACGTTGGATTAGATTAGATTCTGGATTGTCACATGTCGACACAACATTAAGATAGTGTAGATTAGTTTGCAATGTTTTGTAAGATAAATTGATCCTATTAAATTTCTATTTTAATTCATTAACCTATTTAATATACAGGCATCCAAGTTCTTTAACATATATGAACATTAAAAAAACACAATAGGTACTTCCCTGATAAGTTACTTTTATAATAATGTAACTCAGTTACTAATTTATTTACCATTTGTAAGAAGACTATAACTATAACTACTACTGATATACTATATATATATATATATTAGACTATATATACTATATAAGACTATAACTATAACTAATGACTTTTTTGAGTATTTGTCCAACACTGGATTTATAAGAGTAAAAAGGAGACTAAACTGGAAACGGGATTTTTTTTTAAAATCCATATGAAAAAGGTCAGATGTCCCAATACTTTCGGCTATTAAGTGTACTTCATGATAAGAAACCTGCTGAATTGGCATAAAGGTTTGATTATTGTCTTTTATTTGTTGTTTTTGTTACTCAGTTACACATCCTGTGGGTTTTAGTTACTGTTGATGTACTGTAATAAGAAACTTCTTTAAATATTGTTCAAAAATCACTGACTCTACTTTCAAATATAAAAAAACCCCGAAAGTAACATGCAATTTTCATGACTGATTTTGCAGCACATGAGGAGTCAGTAAAATAAATTGGATATAATAAAGCACTCAGTCTGATATGTATCTCTTAGCCTGTCGTAATACACATCACACTGAATATGCTACATACATACATGACAACACCTGGAAACAACCTTAAAAACACCTCCCACACACACACACACAATTTAGTTATAAATGATTTTTTAAAGTTTATTGTATGAGGTAACTATAAAACCAGCTGTTTCCTTGTTGTCCATCGTGTGCCGTTATTGTGATACCTCATCCTTTTTCCATTTTGTAAACTTCCTGTGGTTACTCAGGAAAAAATGATTAGTCACTGTAAAGCATGATGCCGTCCTATATTTTAAAATGCACACCGTGTAAAAGTTTACATAATATAACACAGCTAATGTTTAGAATTATTTCTTGTTTTCCAAAAATCTCAAAAGTTTACAGTACAAAAGCATTTTTTAATTATAATCCGACTGATATTAAGTGATCCTGAAGGTAATTAGAGACTATTTTAGGAGTGAGAGTAAAATCTGGATCTAATAAATCTGGATTAGGATGTTTATAAAAACATATGAATGTGATGTTCAGGTGTCCCAGTACCTCCAGTCATACAGTGTGTTTCAAAATAGAAAATAGCTTAATTGGCATAAATAATGTTTTAACCCTTAGATACACTAGTGAATGGACGCTACACTCTTCTATAAGTGGGTCGAAAATGACCTGTGTTAGAATCAATATGTTTTTTTTATCATTATAGTGAAGAATAATCATTTATATTACATTTTGGTCCAGAAACGATTCCATATTTAAAAAAGGTATTAAAAAATTTTCAACACATTGAAAAGAAAAAAAGAAACAATGTCAACATCCACTTTGTGTGTGTGTGTGTGGTGTGTGTGTGTGTGTGTGTGTGTGTGCATGTTTGTATTTATTTATATAGCTACACATTGACCACTAGGAAAGAGAAATTGTCTGGACACACACATGTAATAAATACAGTAAATTCTATCAAACCATTTAGCTAGCTAGCTAATGTTAGATTGGCTAGCTTGTTTTGAAAATTATAAAAATGCTTAGTTAGCTTGCTAGTGTTAGTTTGTTAAAATACTTTCACACAGTAGTCACGGCACACATTTATAAGGTAAACTAAAATTAAGATAATACTTGTATGTATCAGATCTTTCTGTGTAAAATAATCTTTATAAGGTGTGACATTAATAAGATACTATATATATATATATATATTTCCTGACATATATATATATATATATATATATATATATATATATATATATATATATATATATATATTATTTTATTATTTTTTTTTTTTTTTTTTTTTTTTTTTTTTTTTTTTTCCTGACAGTCGCAGAAAATCAAAGGATCTATAATTTTTGACCCACCCATGAAAGCTAACACAAAAAGTACAGTTTTATAAAATGTATAAAATGGCATGACATCGATAAAGTGTTAATCCATTAATGATAACAACTTTCCATTACAAAGATATTGCTAGAAAATGTTTCACCCACTAAGGGTTAAAAGATAATTTAAGAAGCACTGTTAAAGCAACACCATCAAACATTTTCTCACGGTTCCCCCATGTGGTTGATAAGCACAATTACGGTTACTAACTGCACTAGACTGTACACTGTAAAGAGACATAATATAGTAATCTTGTCCCTGTTCATCTAGACATCTAAGATGTCCCACTCCACCTTTAACCTTTGTTATTGATACAAACATTTGTGCCAATATACAGTATATTACCTAATCGAGAAGACCAGACAAACCTTTCAGGAAGAAGAGACAGAGCAAAGAGTCTTTCTTGTTGCTACAGTGACATTTTAAACCATCAACATTACCAATGTAAATACCGTTTACAAAAATCATCAGCCGTGTGACATCACACAAAAAAGTGATATCACACTCTGTGGAATAGCATTAAGAAAAATAGCACATGCTCTTGGTTTCTGTGGACATTGGCTGCTGGTCAATAGAGCCCCCCCCCCCGAGAAACTAATGACCAACTTTAATACTGTATGTATCACAAATTAATACTATTTAATTTTACTATTCCACCGTTAATCATATTATTATTGATTTTTAGAAATGCTAGACTGTATTACAAAACTGTATTTCGATCGTGTCCATCGGGGTGCCGGACAAACGAGTGTGTATTTTGGTGAGTAAACTTAAAAAAGCACATGATTTGAGTGTGAGCTCTAATTGGCTTGGTCACACTGTTTCGGAAATCAATATTGTTTTTCAATTTTGACCTAGTCTGATTGGACCACTGCATTGTAAGTCATGCCTTTTGTTGTTTTCTATTTCCCTTTGGCTCCCATTAGTTATACAGCCTTCGTCTCTGAATCCGATTGATATTACTGTATAAATGGATGAATTATTCAAATCTTGAAAAGTTAATTACTAATAATAAACTCGAAATTACTGACTCATAAAACATTTACTGAATTCTTTAAAAGCTGACTTAAACATTAACATTTTCAACATTTTAGCCAGCAGTAATAATACAATTTTTTAGCACCAGCTACCACTGAATTCAGTAAAAAATAACAAATAACCATCTTGTTATTTTATTAAACTCTTTTACTAAAAGGATCCCTTCTTTAAACAAAGTTTAAAATAGTGATTTGTTTGTTTAACAGTATGTCTTTGTTCATTCATATAAAATAAATATTTAAGGAAAAATTGTGTTAAATGGTGTTACTTATTTTCTAATAATATTTTATTCATAATAAAACAGCTGAAAATATACAAACACTGTCAGGACAATAACAACACAGAAAGACGGAGAACATTAATAATAGTTATGTACATAGACATTCAAGGGGTACATATTCAAAAATAAAGAACAAAAAAGACAAATAAATAAGTTTTATATATAATAATAATAATAATACTAGTACCAATACTAATAATACTAATAAAAATACTACCTACTACTACTACTGCTACTACCTACTGACTACTACTACTACTGACTAATTAACTACTACTACTACTACTACTAACTAACTAATAATAATAATAATACAAAAAAAAAAAATAATAATACTGCTACTACTACTACTACTTGTTACTACTACTACAACTAATAATAATAATAATACAAAAAAATAATAATACTGTTATACTACTACTACTACTACTACTTGTACTACTACTAAACTACTATAATAATAATACAAAAAATGCTACTACTACTACTACTACTACTACTGATAATAATAAAACTACTACTGCTACTACTACTACTACTACTACTAATAATAATAATAATAATAATACAAAAAATATAATAATACTGCTACTACTACTACTTGTTACTACTACTACAACTAATAATAATAATCCAAAAAAATAATAATACTGCTACTACTACTACTACTACTACTACTAATAATAATAATAATAAAACTACTACTGCTACTACTACTTATAATGATAATAACAATAATATTACTACTACTACTAATAATAATAATATTGCTGCTACAACTACGGACGCAGGTTTTAGTTGGCAGCTCAGGCCTCCAATGCGTCATGATTGTAAGCCACGCCCTTCCCCGTGCGGCGCCTGTGCTATGGAAACACACAGGAGTGTGAGCTCAGCTGCTGGGGAACTGAAAGGGTTAACGAGGAGGAGGGGGAGGAGGAGGAAGAGGGGTGAATCTCACTGACACACTGGCCGCAGTACGGATAGACGCACAGTGCGGCTGCGGTCCGGCTTTTGGAATAAACAGTACCATTTGCGCTGTTTGGGATTTATAACCCAGAGGGCAGGTTTCTATTTTTTTTACGCAGAAGTCGGGGAAGACAGTCATAGCGCGCGCCATTCTCTATCTTGCGCAGTGCTGATTTTTGTATTTTGGATATTTTTGCGCTCGCTTTGTGCACGCTCAATCTTTTAGATACTAAAATAATTTTAAGATGCTTTGGAAATAAGATTAGAGACGATATATTTATATATATTTACATATATATATAAAGGGGGACAAGAAGGCAAAAATGCAAGGCAGCGGCGGAAGCAGCGCGCGCGGTGCAGGTGGATGGCCGACCTGCTACTGCACACAGAGAAAAAGATAGAAAGATAGACCAGCAGTCAGAGGGAGTGTGTGTAAAGTGTGTGTGTGTGAAAGAGAGGAAAGAAGGTCGTGTGCTGAAGTGCTGCCATGTTATATTATAGCCGGGTGTGTAATTAGCGAGCTGTGATCGCCATGCTGCCCGGGGTCGGTGTATTCGGCACGAGCCTGACAGCGCGGGTGATCATCCCGCTGTTAAAGAGTGAAGGTTTCTCCGTGGAGGCGCTGTGGGGCCGCACGCAGGAGGAGGCCGAGGAGCTGGCCAAGGAGATGGACGTGCCCTTCTACACCAGCCGCATTGACGACGTTCTCCTGCACCAGGATGTGGATCTGGTGTGCATCAATCTTCCTCCCCCGCTCACCCGCCAAATCGCCGTCAAAACTCTGGGTGAGACAGGCATCTTTACATATACTGCGCATGTGCGCACCGGCTCTGCCTTCTACTCATGCAGTTTTTTGCTTAAAATAGTAATAATAATAATAATATTCATCATCATTATCATCATAATAAATTAGTCGGTTTATTTATATTATAACATGAAATAATAACAGACTAGGGCAGCATAGTGGCTTAGTGGTTAGCACTGTTGCCTCCCACAGTCCAAAAACATGTAGGTTAGGTTTACTGGTAATTCTAAATTTCCCATAGGAGTGTGTGAGTGTGAGTGTGGCCCTGTGATGGACTGCCGACCTATCCAGGGTGTACCCTTTTTGCCTTTTGCCCTTGCACAGATGGCTGGGATAGACTCCAGGACATCCCCGTGATCTCGAATTAGGGAATAAGCAGGTATAGAAGATGACTGAATGAATAAATAAATGAATGAATGACAGACTACAAGTGTAGACAGCACAGAGACAGACAGTGCATTCACTCATCCATCATGTCTAGTAACCCAGACTCTAATATACACACTAAATGGCATGTCAGTCTACACACACACACACACACACACACTGATTCACACCTAAGAGCAATGTAGTCCAGCTAATCCATCCACTGCTAGGATCAGAATTAAACCATGAGTCATCAAATAATAATAGTGATAATAAAAATTCCTTTTAGTCAGAAGGATGTACAGTAACATCACACAGAGATGCAGTGTTGAGAGGGGCAATAAGTGAGTTTTTCCCAAACTGTTGATGAAGATGCAATTGTCTAGAATTTGCCTATGTCTGCTGTTGCTTTATAATATTAATTAAAAAAAAATTCAGTGCAGCACAGTGGCTTAGTGATTAGCACAGTTGCCTCACAGCAAGGAGGCCCAGGTTCGATTCCTTTCTGTGTGGAGTTTGCATGTTCTCTCCGTGCTTGCATAAGTTTACTCCAGGTACTCTGGTCCAAAAACATGTATGTTAGGTTGAGTGTGTGTGGCCCTGTGATGGAATGGCGATCTAGGGTGTACCCCTCCTGCCTTTTACCCTTTCAGAGACTGGGATAGACTCCAGCAGATCCCTGTGACCCCGAATTAGGGATAAAGCATGTATAGAAGATGAATGAATGAATGAATGAATAAAGGAAAATCCACAAGAAACACCATACACCTTTGGGATATTTTGTGGCAAAATAAGAAAATTAAAAAAATAAACACGTGGATGTGATGGTCAGATGTTACTATACTTTTTAAAGGGGTAAACCATAGATTTACACTAAACATTACATGCTCCTGAACACATGGAAATTTTCCGGTAGCTTTGAATCACTTTGTGTTTTTTTTTTTTAGATGAAGACGAATACATGTTTCAGCTTATTCTAGTTCTCGGGTATAAGCACATGTAGACTGCTTGGAGTCGAGGTGTGGCAACCAAATATACAGTCTCAGCTGTACCATCATGCAAAACTTGCCTTGGTTATATGATGAAAACCTGAGTCACATGTCTGGGTCATGCAGTTCAGCGGTGTGTATGTGTCGACATGCAGGTTGCGTTAGAATTCGTGTGACGGTCAGTATCATTGGGAGCTGGTTGAAGTATTTTATGTACAAAGATTTCTCTGAGCTATGACTGTTTCAGATGTGTTAATCTTAGTGCCTGAATCGGTGGGTGTGAGTTGCACACATCCTGTGTGGTGAAACTCGCCTTCATTTTCCATTTAAGTGTCATTCTGGTATGATAGTGTTGGTGCAAGTCAGGTGATTTAACCCTCTAAACGCCTACATTATTACTCAGATAGTCACGTTAAAGCTTTTTACTCAGTAATTACTTTGAATTATTGAACACTTACATTGAAATTAAAGGAAAAGGTGTGTAACACAAGTGAGCAGTGTAACATCCTGGGACTGTAAGAGCGAGTAACTTTTTTCTGAACTTTTTTGAAACTTACATCTTTAATAACTTAAGATTTTTCAATTGCTATTTAGTTCTTTTTAATTTGGTGGAGAAGTTCTGATGTTTCTTTAGAGCAGTCTGGGTACACACAGACTGGCATACACAGGTGTCCAGTAATGGTTTAAAATAAACATTCGATTCTGAGAAAGAGTCATCATCATCGAAGTTGAGATCATTCTCAAGACAAAAATAGCACATAACCCTTATACAAGTTTGAGAAGTAAAATAAGCAGAACATTACTTGTGGTCTGTTCTGTTCTCTAGTGTATCCTGTAAAATATTGCTGCAAATGACTTCTGTCTTTCGGTCACAAAGTGTGGGGCATTTTCAGTATTATACCAAAATATATTTGCAGTGAGTGGGTTACATGTTGGGTTGTGTTACAGAAAAAAAAATGTGAGATGTAAAAAAAAAAGCATTGTGAGAAAGTAAGTTTGGTGTTTTTCTGGAGAACAGTTAATGGCAGGAAGGTGTGGTGTAGTTTCTCACAAAGGTGGTGACAAAATGTCTGTTGCCACCCTTGTTTTGATCATTATAATTTTTTATTAATGAAACATCCCAGTGTGTTTCATGCCTTTTATATTAGATCAGTTCAGTTATTATTTGATTAACACTTTTATTTTTAGAAAACTCATTATTCTATGTGGAATTTTTAAGCTTCATTTGATGCTACGGCAGGTTAGTTTCTGTTAGCACTTACATTATGTCAGTTATAAACAATTATTCCCTCAGCAACCTTCATTTTTCTTAATACATATACAATCTATAGTGCATTTATTGGAAATTACATACATTAAACAAAGTGAACAAACTCACTAGCTTTTAGCATAATAACCAAGCTAACAAATTTTAATAATGTGAGGACTGTGCAAGTTTATTTATTCTTTTATTTATCTTCTATACCTGCTTATTCCCTAATTCGGGGTCACAGGGATCTGCTGGAGTCTTACAGGGCCACACACACTTATACGCACTCCTATGGGCAATTTAGAATCAGCAATCAACCTAACATACATGTTTATGGACCGTGGGAGGAAACCGGAGTACCAGGAGTAAACCCGGAGTAAAGTCTGCGAATCGAACCGTGCTAACCACTTAGCCACTGTGCTGCCCCAAACATGAAAAATAATTTATGATTATATTATGGTGTTTATAAAAAAACATTTTTTTTCAAAATATTTTAGGAACATTTAACAACTATGAAAAATGTCATAAGGACGTTTCAAAATCTACTATTAAACTATTTAAAATGCTATGAGTAAGTTCATGAACTTTATTCTTAAGAATGTTTCATCCTAACATTTATACAACATTAGAGGATGTTCCCTGTTAGCTGAGAAACACCTAAAAGTGCATTCAACATGAAAGTCTCTTTTTTGTGTGGGTTTTTATTTAACATCCTATTAAAACTTTTGCTTCCTGTCAAAGACAAGGAAGAGGATTTGCTAAAATTAGTTTAGCGTTTTTAACTTTCAGTATCAGTTCATCCATTTCAGTATCACCTTCCTCACAGACATTAAGGCTGTTACTGGTTTTACAGGAATGGTAGCTTATCTCCTTTTTGCTTCATCATTGCATGAATTGCAAATTTAGAGCACCCTTTTCGTATTTATTTCAGACCAGTAATTCCACTGAACAGCTCGCTGTTGACTTTGCTGTGGTATTTGTTTTTAAGAGCTTAATGCGAGGTGTACTAGCGGAGGTGATCACTCTGTGGTTTTATGCGGTCGGATCTGTTTATGTGTCAAACTCTGAGGCAGGCAAAGTCCTCTCTTTTGATTAAGAACTGTTTTTATCAGTGTAGGTAATCAAAGTTTGCTCTTGCATAATACTCTGTTGATCAACGTGGCAGTTGCATCTCAGGGGGTTTAAGCTAAAGTAAACACGCACTGTCTCAGTTAAACTAGTTAGCCTCTGAGGTGAAGCACTTTATACAACAGCAAAGGACAGAATTTACTTTATATCTCCGTATTTTAGGTATTGAATGTAAAAGAAGGTCGCCATGTCCATTTCTTTGTAACTTATTGTATGATAGACAGATTAAAGAGAGACAGCAGGACATGATTGTTGCGTAATACCAGACTTTGAAGACAGATCAGTCAAGTTCAGACATGTGCGTTTATTGAAGGAACAGGTGAAGTAGAGATGAGGGCACTTAGTGGGCTGGAGATGGATAGCAGGAACCAGCGGGAGATAGTGGAGCAGGATAGACGATGTAGGGACACTGGAGCGGAAGGAACAGGGCAGGAGTTTACCGGAGCTGAAGGGCACGATGATAGGACCTGCGGAAGTAGAACACACTGGAAGCTGAAGCTGTTAACTTAAGCAATGAGAGTCTAGCTTAACTGTAGGTCAGGACAGACAGTGATGGGATGTGCAGGGTGAGCTTAAATAGTAAAGGTGCATGACTGTGAGAGTGACTGGTGATGTTTAGCAGGTGTGAGTAATTAGCATTCTGGCGAGTGTGTTAAATGTGTGGTGGAGGAAATGGGTGTTATCATGACAATGGTAATAATAATAATAAAAATAATAATAATAAAGCTTCACAATTGCTATACATACATACATCATTATATATATCAAAACTACTGTTATAAATTTGGATTCAGTCATCTTTTTTTTGCTCTTTAGCTTGAGTATATTGGGCTAACATAAAGATGGCTTGTTTTATTGCATACATTGTCATAGACATAGATCAAATAAGATCAAATTAAGTATTATTGTACCTGAAAAAAATCATCACTAGTTACTCACTGTTCATGATTGCTGACCATATTTATTATTAACAAATAACAGTTTTTTTTTATTTTTAACAGTCTAAAATTATTTATTATTATTATATATATATATATATATATATATATATATATATATATATATATATATATATATATAAATTGCTTTAGACGATTTCTCTATTATGTAAAAGATAAAATAAGGTTGTCAAATTAACGTCCACTGAAACACACTTAGTCTAAAAATCTTACTCTTAATATATAATATTTATGTTGACTCATATGATGCTATTTTAATGATTGCTATAATTGCTATACTTCTATGGAATACCCATACCCTCCATATTCCCTGTTCTGGAAACATCAGGTCGTTGTACTCTAACACATATGATGGTAGAAAGCAGCTTTAATACTTTAGAAGGCAAAACTACTGGACATTTCTACAGACCTACTCCACAGAATGCAAATCAATTTCCTTTTTCTAGGGTGTGGGACAGTTATTATCTCCAGCCTGTTGGTCTGTTTACTTTGTGTGGTGTGTTGATAAGCTAATCAGTTATTCCAAAACAGGAATGTGAACTTGAAAGGCAAATATTAACAGCTATGCATGCCAGTCCAGATGATAGATGCTGAGGGAAAAGGAGAATGAGGCATTTGAGGACATTTGAGGTCAAAGCTGTGGAATCAGTCGAATCAATTGACACGTCGAAGCTTCACGTTAACGTTTATATTTCTGGCATTTAGAAGTTGCCCTTCCTCAGAGCAACTTACATTTATTCCAACGTTATACAAATGAGCAGTTGAGGGTTTAGGGCCTTGCTGAAAGGCCCGGCGGTGGCAGCTCTGTGGTGGTGGGAATTAAACCCACGATCTTTTGATCAGTATACCACTTCGTTATAAGCTCCCACACTGTCATAGAACCAGACCTACGGCAACAATAGCTTAAGGCTGATATATGAAGCGAGATTAGTTTTAATAATAATAATTATGCAAAACACGCTATGCACACATGCAAATTCCAATTTTACATGGATGAAACCTATTTCAGGTGCACATAAAAAATATACATATACAAATATGTTTTAAATATTCAAAACAAAGTTCTCAGATGTGCGACTATGTACAAAAAGTTTTAAATGTTTGAAAATCCCCAGGTTTATCATGACTTTAAACGTGCAAATTGTCATTCGTATGTAAATGTCCCTGGATATGTGTGTGTGTGTGTGTGTGTGTGTGTGTGTGTGTGTGTATTTAAGTATTTTCTGACACTCCCCAACCCTCATCCCACCAACCCCCACCCCACACACAAAGGTCAATCGTACTCTTTAGCCAATCTGATGCAAACTTGCATCAGATTTATCAATCCAATCATTTAATCAATCCAATCATAACCTTTTTTTGTTATCCTAATTGCATATATTTTTTTAATTAACTGTAACTGTGATTGTCTTGGTTGACAAATGTGTAATAAGAAAATTGAACACAGATCATTATGAAACAAAGTAACTTCCTGTTCTTTATTCATCATGCTGGATTGATGACATAATTTCTGATCTAATTAAATCAGATTGCGCAATAGGTGTGCAAAGCTACATTACTTTAGTTTGGTGGGTTATGATTGGATTGGTTGAACGGTGAGCTCGTATCTGATTGGCTAGAGAGTATGAGTGGAAGAGGTGTGGTGTCAGTAAAGTCCATCCAGGCAAATTTACACACAAAGGATGACACATTTACATTCAATTCATGATAATATTTTTATACATCTGTGAATTGTGTTTAGCATAGTAAAACATATTTTTCGAATATATATTTATATTTTTGTGCACATAATTATTTTTTTCGTTTTATGCATGTAAATTAGGTTTTATGCACTATTATTATTGAGTCTTTTCTAGCTCCTCACTTATAAGTTAAATTAGTGCTGGTGTCTAGACGGCTGAGGTTGTTAACAAACAGGAAGATTTTAGCTGCCAGATTATGGGTATATCTCAATTATTACACAAAGACTTTGGTCACTTCATAACCTTTAGTATCACAGAGACTGGTTTATATTGTTATATAATTATTATTATTTTTTAAATGTATGTAAAACGGCACACGGTTCTCTAAAATGAACATAAAGGATAACCAAAAAAAGCAGAAAACAGAAGAAGTTATATTAAAGCCAGAATCACTTCCTGTTCAAAAAGTAGAATTTAAGTTTGAAGGTAAAAAACTGCAGTAAAATGTATAAAAAAATTAAAGTTACTATTTAAAAAAGGTTTAACTTTAATGAAAACGTTTTTAAAGGAAATATGCAACCACTTTAAAAGGTCATATTATTCCTAAACACTTTTTCAATGTAACCTGGACAACTATTGGGTTAAAAATGAAAAAGGATGCACTGATTTCTTTTTTATTTACAGTATTTGGCAGACCTCCTTATCCAGACTGACTTACATTCATCTCATTTATACAACTGAGCAATTGGGGGTTAAGGGACTTGCTCAACTTGGTGGTGCTGGGAATCGAACACCCATCTTCCAATCATCAGACCAACACCACTGATCAGCTAATGACAGGACAAACCAGAAACACGGGCTAACTACTTAAGGCACCCTGTGAGCTTCAGTTTCACCCTGAGCTTCAGTTTCACCATTTCCCCTTCCTAAATATTCATTTTTTTTGCTTTCACACATCATGTATCACTCACTATACAATACACACTTAGTCGCCATTTCCAACATCCTTTAGAAACTTACAACAGGGAGCATAAGAGTTACACTACCATTTCAATGCTTCTAGTAAGAGCTGTTAATCTCTGGGCCTCTTTTTTAAGTCATCTGGGTGGGTATTTACATGCTATTCAATGTCATTTGCTATTGGATGTATATCACATGCTAAATTTGTGTGAAAATGCTTTAATTACCCAACATCTCTAAGCAGTGACAAGTGAAGTAAATAGTCGAGAAGCTATCCAGCATTCAGTGTCATTTTTATTTTGTACTTTCTCAGTCAACATTGTTTTGCTAGCGTCAGATGTTTGAGCTAGCACCACAGAGGAGCGGGAGTGCGTATTTGCATTTCATGTTAGCTTTATTTTCTGAATGCAGCAAACTGTGTAATCATGCAAAGATTCTTTACAGTAGGGAGGGGAGGGGGGGGGGGGGTTGTCCCAGGCTTTATTTTTTAAGAGTAGCATGACCATGACCAATGCTTAAGTGGGCTTAGGTTGGCTGAAAAAACTTTACGCCCCTCCTGACCGCCCCTTAATTGACATACACATATTCTTGTCTAGGGAATTCCTGAAATTTTTCTCGGCGGATTTCTTAAAATTGTCTATTTATACCAATGCTTTAATTCTTATTGTAATGAGTGTTTACAATGCAGCAAAGACAAAAAAAGAAAGCAGCCATCCAAATGAGTGCATGGCGTGACCTCCCACAATGCACTCTGACTAACGCCTACACAGCTGGTGGAAGAAGATAAAAGCAACTGTAGGCTGACCAGAGCGAACAATGGCCTGCATATACTGACAAGACATAAGAAAACGCTCCGCACTGCTAATGTGTGGGTAAGATAATGACAGTTGCATTGGATGCTTCGCAGCACCACTATCACAATTTAGTTGTCAGTAGAGACGATTTTGATTACACTTTATTATCATGGCTATGCTCTAGTTTTAGTAGATGCAGTGGATCACTGTAATTTTTTACAAACCTACAAGGAATTGTTAGATTTGACCTTCTTACCTTTAGGTTAAAGCCAATACTGGAAATAGCGTCATGCTGATGGTACTGCGTAGATTGAAAATGTTTTAGAGCATACATTTGATGCTGTTCCAGCAAACATGCCTTTTTGGGGTCACTGCAAGCTAAACTTTTGGGATCTGTTAGGTCAGCCCAATGTGGACCCGTTACCGGCGAAAAATACAGGGCGTTATATATTTCCACACAACATAAGGCCAGGCTAGGTGAGTAAAACGTGAATGCCCACACTTAGCCCACTCTTTGAGCATGCATGGCTATGTTTGCTGGGTTCTTGATGATTTAGAATATTTGGACATAAATTACAGGGGTACCTTGTACTTACGAGTGTCCCTATTAACGAGTTTTCCGAGTTTTTTAGTTGGTGTAGCGAACACCACAGTGAACGCCGTAACATCCGCCCAGCTCGATAGCTAGTCAACATGCGCGTTAGCAAGTGCGTTCTTCTGATCTCCAAGGTAAATGCTGAACATTATACTTAATAAAAAAACATAAGAAGTATATTCTTCTTATTTGAAAACATGTAACAAAAAATTGTGGTGGGACCCGGAACGAATTAATGGCATTTTAATTCATTTTAGAAAACTGATTTGACATACAAGTAATTTGAGTTATTAGCTCTGTCATATTACAAATTAAATTCATGAGTCAAGGCACCACTGTATGTATTTTATTATGTAAGGAATAAAACATTGTAGGTCATGCTGTTTAAGGTGAATAATAAATGGCTGGATGGTTTAATGACCCCCTAAAATACAAAAATTTATTCTGAACCACTGCTGTTTTCTGCTCTAACAATTAACAATACAATAGATATTAAAAAATTCAAAACAAGCATTGTATCATCTTACGTTTATTTCTGGTTCTTATATTTTATAGCAGCCATAATCGCTGTGTATGCTGGTATCGTACAAATGCATTCGAAAGGGGGCAGCTTTGCAAAAAAAGTGGCAGCTCAGTGGTTAAATCATCATTAGCTGAAAATGCTAATTAAAACCATAATATCCTGTTGTTTATTCTGTTGTTAAAAATAAATTCAAAGGGACTGACGAAATAGCATTTAGCAACATGACTTCTAGAATAAAGCAGTTATGTAAGTGGGTTAAGGGTGTAAAAGGTAGTGAAAAAGATCAAGAAATTACTTCTACCATCATTTGACATTGAGTTTAGGATCTATGTTGGCTACTTTTTTCAATAAAAGGAATCTTGTGTGTAAAGTCCTGGCACAAGTTGGTGGTCAGTGTGATATCTATTTGTGTAACTGCGGTAATTGTAACTGTAGTCACACAGCATGCATGAAGCTTGCGCAAACAAAATTAACCCTTAATATTTTTCTACTGAGAGAAAACAAGCAAAACCAGAAAAATAAATTGTAGAAACAAGGTTCTTAGAAAGACTGACACAGTCCTTAGACACAACGGCGTATATTGTAAACAGACGAACTAACCAAAAACACACAAAACAGGTGGACACAACAGTGAAGCAAACCAATAATAGGACAGGTTTGCATCCTATTACAGGTATTTTGTATGCATTGTAGGTGGAAAATATGTTGGAAATCAATATTTAAATATGCGAACAAAATATTGCTTGTGAAATATTTTGATATTAATCAAGTAAATATAGATTGTTGAGGGTTTGTGATTATGCAAATAAACTGAGATCTCCCTTAGCATGATTATATATATTTTTGTAAAACTATTAGTAGTGCCATCACCTGTAGCGCAGCATTCTATAAATCATCTCAAATGCTCATCATTTAGATGCTTTCTGGAATTTCTGTCATGTCTTTAGAGGCCCTTCCCTTCCATCTGTCATCATTTATCTTGCAAACTTATTTTCCGGACACGAACAAAACTTTGGAAAGACGTAGTTTATTTGTAGCTGCCATGAGTAAGCAAAAGCAGCTGACGTGCAGACAGGATGACAATCAGGAGAGCCTGTCCTCAGCTGGTAGTGACCTTGCATACAGAAAAGCTTTGAGTAAAGATGTCCTTCCTCATTAGTTTCCCCATTTAACTTGTCGGCTCAATGACAGTACAGATAATCAGGCTTGCCTTTTACTAACAATAGCACAGTATAAAGAAAGGTTAGCTGTTTTTACATGAAAATCTATTTTACATGCACAGCGACATGGTGTGTAAAAAATGGAGTGTTTAGAGTGAGCGCTAACCCATTAGCATGAACTGGTTGCTATAGGACTAATGTGTTTTTATATTTGAGTGCTGAGGGCTTATATTATATTCTACCTATTATATAATATTGATTGCTTTTAAGAGTAATTTGTTAAATAAGAATAAAAAAAAAACAAAAAACAGTAATACCCAATAGTTGCAGTTACAACTTGTGGTTATTTTAACATGTATAAACACCAATAAACCAATAGAAAGATCGGAAATATTTCTCATAATTCTAAATTAAAGAACTGAAAATATAAGCTGAGTTTTCTGTTCTGCTATAGCCCGTTCTTCCCAACCGCTACATAATCATAACAGTTGAAATGAGATTAGGGTTAGGAATGAACGTGTCTCACATGCTCAGGGCACGTGCTGGACTAAATCTCTCCTCATTAATCGCAGTGGAGGACAGTTGTGTTTAGGAACACTGTATCTACTGTATATCCGGTTAGGATGAGTTGCTATGACTGAGAATAATCAGCAGAGTTTTTTTTTTAATTTATGTTACATTGCATGTATTTTCCAGTTTTAAAAAAATAGATTAATTTATTGTTTTAGTAGAGGACATACAGTATCATTTACATTAACAGCATTTGGCAGATACTCTTATCCAGAGCGACTTGCATTTATCTCTTTTATACATCTGAGCTCTTTTATACATCTTGCTCAGGGGTCCGGGTTAAGTGTCAAATTAGGAGATTCAGTTGTTGTTTAAACTATTTTTTAAGCTTTTATGTGCTTTTGTGAATCAATGTAAAAAGGAAAGAAAGGCCAAGGAGACCCTACGTGTTATGTAAGTCAAGTTAGACTGTTAACTTTCTTTAGAGATTCTGGTACATTTTATCAGTGAGAATAGCCAAGAGCTTCATGCTACGTATGCATGAAAAGACATTTACCTGCTACTGAAATATCCATTTAAAGCTGCAGTCCTTAACTTTTTTTGGTCATAACGTATACAGAATAAATTATTTAGCAAGTTAATTTTAGACTATTATTTTAGCCCGATTGAAAACAGTAACCATGTAATAATGTTTTATAAATTGAGCTCTGATATTTTTTTATCAGAAAAAGAAAATGACGCAATTCGTCTTTGCGTCATTACATCACATGTTTCAACATAGGTTTCAGGCTGGTGCTCAGCCAAGGCTAGCATTTTGTAATGAACTGGCTCGTGTTTGCACTGGACAGGGAGCGGAACCTGCTACATCACCCATTTGTCCGTGTTTAGCTTAACTTTTGTTTTCGATTCCCAGTGTATAGCAGTGCTAACGTAGCTGTATCTACACTACCAAATGTATGCTCATAACATCAGAGGTAGAACTGGACTAGGGATGCAATTCAGTTCTAGATAGAGTAGCATCCATATAGCAATTAATTCACAACACCAGATGATGATCTGTTGCCTTAAAACATGCCTTATGTAGTGTAGATACTGCTACGTTAGCATTGCATCTACTGTAGCACTGTAAAAAAAATACTTGAGCAGACAGTGAGAAGAGCATTGGTATCTTCGGTTGTCCACTGTTGAACAAACATCTACTTTTGTACTTAATTTGACTTTGGCGCTTCTTAAAATGCTAGTTGAGGTGACTCTCCGCTCATTGACATCATCGGTTCCTGGAGACCAGCGAGCTTTTGGGGCTGGTTCGGTTAAAGTTTGGGCAACGATGGGAAAGTGATATGGTTAATAAGGCCGCAAACAGTAGCAAACTTAATCAACACTGTTAACATTAGATTTAATCATCATTGGTAGCTTGTTTACTGTCATGTGGACCAAAAAGTGCACTGTAGTACTGAACCCTCAAACTACCTGCAAAAGGTGATGGTTAAACTAGAGGTGTGCTGTGAAAATAAATGCAACTTGTCCTTGTAAAGTAACCTGTGCCTGTGTTTAAGATGATAAAACAGAGGACAGATGAGGTGCCTTACTGCAGGTTATAACGCCCTTCCCTTTTAGGGGTCGGCAGAGCGAATCATTTGTCTCCACCTTCTCCCAAAATTATACGGTAAAATAATATACAAAACAAAAAATATGGTGACTTTTATTTCATTTTACCAAAATATGTAATTCATATTGCCTATCATGATAGTGTGTTTGTTCCATGAAGTAATTGCACATTGCATGATGTAATTATATTGACTTCAAGTATAGGGTTAAAATAAAAATCTATTTGTGACCTTTTTAATTATTCTTCATTCTAATAGTACCGGCCCTCTCCGGTCTTCATTCATTTAAATAAAAATCCTTCTGGAACAATAATATGTAAAAGTTTTCCAACAAATACCTTGTTGGGGAGTGCTTGGAATTTAACAAACAATTGTGAGCACTGGTGTACTATGAAAGGACAGTCAGTGTGGCATCTGAAAAGTTTATGATAATCTTAATTACAGTTATGTATTGTATATAGAGGGTGAGCCTCAGTGAGTCTTAGGTTTATTATAACCGGTATATGATTATGAATTATTCTATTTCTTTGGGAAGTTTAACCTAATGTTTTAGTGAAAAGCTAATTTAGTACTTTGTACACTTTATAGACAGAAGTATTGGTACACCTGACCATCACATCTATTTGGGCTTTTTGAACATCCTATTCCAGATTTAGTGTCCTATAATAACCCCAAGGCCTTTGGAGATGTTTTTCATTAGCAGTTAAAGTGTAATTTTTATCATTCAGCCACAATAGTGAGATTGACTATTGTTGAGTGAGGAGGACTGGGGTGTTGTTGGAGTTCTGTTTCATCTGACAGGTGTTTAGTGGGGTTATGATCAGTAATAATGTTATGATAATGTGTGTTATTAAACATTGTTGCAAGTGACTTGAGTTTTTCACACTAACCATAACACACCATGTTTTCATGGAGTTCAGGGGCTTTGTGCAATGCTGTTGTATGGCCCTTAAGTTCCAATAAAGGAAAGTCTCAATACTATAATATAATGAGACATCCTGGACAACTGTCTGCTATCAACTTTGTGATTTAGGGAAAACATGCCTAGTAATCTGTTCGCAAACATTTGGCCAATACTTTAGCTTATTTGTTACTTTCTAGCCCCTCTCTAGCCTCTACCCTTATATGTTCAAGAGCAAAAAGGGACCACTCTGGACCAATTCTGACCAGATATTATCCGATGGGTGGACTATTCCCAGGGCAGCAGTGGCACTGACATGATAATGGCCTTTTACTGCACATTGCTGGGGATATTAGCAAGCTAGTGAATCCCACTAAGTGATCTTAATGGCCATCACTCTGACTGCAGGGCTTCTTATTAAGACTAATGGAGTTTGATGAGTCCAAGCCTTTAAAGGAGGCCATAATGGAAATGTTTAAATTCACTGCTTTTCAGATGTCTTGTGAAACAGTGGACCTACCCATTCTTCTGAGGAGCTCTTTAATACTAATTCAAATCCTTAGTCTGTTGGCTTGGAAATGGCACACATACTTCCAGGAATTGTTTCAATTGACGGAAAGAAGTGAACTATTTACACCCCTTGACTGTTGTTTCTTTTACAGCTCCTTGGCCCAGATTTGCCAGAGCACAGTGTTGAAGCTTCTCATGCTACACTAGCTGAGATTCCTGCTTGACATTCAACACTGATGTTTGTATAACAGCAAACAACTGCTGTGTCACATTTCCCGGAAAGAAATCACTTCTAGTATCGAATCTAGTGCACACTATTTGCCTAATTTCAAGGCGAAAACATCTATCAATGCCAGTGCAGACAAAAGTGTATCAGTAGAACTAACATTGCTGGAACCTTAGAGATGCACTCATCCATCATGATTGTTAGCAGCCCATTGAGATGCTAATGCAGATATGGCTAATGGCTTATGTTCTTGGCTGCTGGAGTCAGCAAGCAGTAATGTGTGTTACTTAGCAAAAACATGTCCGCGATTTCAGTGTGTTCTGGCTAATATGCTGATGTGATTATTTCAGGTTGTTGACCTGTTATGTTTTCTTTTTTCAGGTTAGACCCAAACTATTATGTTCTATCTTACTGTCTACAGCACTTTCCTTGTTCTTGCATCACACCAGATATATTACAACAACGAACTGTCTGGATAAATCTGTACAGCATGATACAATTACATTTACAGCATTTGGCAGACGTCCTTATGCAGAACGACATCCTACAACTGAGCAGGGGCCCAGAGTGGTGGCTTGGTGGTGCTGGGAATCGAAACCCTGGTCTTTCTGGTATCAGTCCAACACCTTAACCACTGTGCCACCACTTTCACCACTTATAGAATACATGCTATTGGTTCTAAATCTTACACTTTATCAGTTCTCTTAAACATCATATTTTGTGCTTTATTCTTAAATTGATCATGTTTTTTTCATTGTTTAACAGTTGGAAATATGATTGTGACAGTATAGTACAGACGAAACCTTCTAATTATTTTTCCTGATCTGCCTTATTATCTAATTAACCTTATTTTGGTTTCATTTCATACTCCAAACTGTGCCGGGTCTTCTAATTAACTGTAGTTTTTTACAACCTGCTGTCATCAAATGAGACATGAGAACTGCTGAAAGATCGTTTGTTGTAAACAAAAAAATGTATAAATTTGTTCGTAAATGTAAAAGCAGCACTACAGTATACAGACTGAGATATGTGCCTGCTGATTGGATGCTTAGGTTAGAAAGAAAAATTGGTAGTACAGTATTGACTAGGCATGACACCTGGGGGATGAGTAATTGAATCTCAAAGATAGCCTTCTGTTCAACGTCTGCATGCTCAGTTTCTTACTCTCTCTATAGTGGTTTTTATTTATGTATCATATGTATCCTGGTTTAGGTTGTCCCCTGTGGCCTCCTTTTTTTTTTTTTTTAAAAAGGGGAAGTGTATGTTTATGTGCTATTATTGTACCGTGCCCCTCCCACACACTCGGCTCATTGCATTTATGTGACAGTGTGTACAAATTTATGCAATTTGTTACACTTATACACTTTTCTTTTGCAATACACTTTTCTTTTTCTGCTTTTAAGACACAAAGTTTAGGTGTTTGGCTGATGTCACAACGTGATAATGATATTGCAATACATTTTAATGATGAGATTTGATAAATGTTGAATGTGAATTACATGCTTTTAGATGTTAATCCTAGAATTTGTTGGCCATAAATATCCTGTATTTTTCTTTTTTCCTTTTCTTATTTTTATTAATCTTTTTTTTTTCCACACACAGCTAAGATTAATATTTTGGTTTTCAAAGAATCAGATGTGAGGATGTAGATTCAAATGCAGGTCCACAATTCAAAACTGATCATTTACAAACCTCAGGCAAAGAACAGGCCACGTTTAGCCAAAGGTCAATCGATTAGCAAAGGTCAAGGGTACACAAGCTAAGCAAAAAATCCAAATCAGGCAAACACTCAACACAGACTATCTCTGACAATAAAAGCAAGCTGGGAAACATCATTAAATTACAGAACGATTTCTTATTCAAGAGAAATAAAACTGCTTTTAAATGATACAGACAACTATTTAATAGCTAAAACAGGTGAACTTTGATCAGTTGTGATTATTATTTCTAAAGCAACATCTTAGTCAGGGACTCCAACTAAAGAGGGTGACAAATAGGTGAAGGGGGTGAAAAATGGAATATAGATCATAGATTTTAAAACTAAAAAGTGATATTGGAATAAACTTTTGGAAGTTTTTTCAACATTAATTATGACTAGAAATTGATAAAAAAAAAAGTAAAAGGTGCCATTCATTAATATTAAAAACATTATTTTCTTTGGTATAAAACGAATATAATTATTTGGGACTTCCTGTAAAAAAGTGTTTTAGTAACACTTCTTTATAGCAGGCAGCATCCGATACAGCAGCTATTTCCTGACGTCTTTCATGCTGTACTTAAACAGTACATAAGGGTCATTCCTGGGATTTGGTGCCTGTTGGACATCATAACCCAAATTATGTTAGGGAGATGGTGAAAGATCTGAAAAATATTTTTGTTTAATCTTTGGTATATAAATATAAGCAACGCTGAGCTGTTTTACTCTATATTTTTATTTATAATTTCAAGTATTAATATCTTCTTACCTCTCTCTCTTCGGTCTTCTTCGATCTGGATCAGAATCCTGTTCTGTGTACCTCCTTCTAGTCTCAGCATTCATTTACATTTACATTTAGAGGCATTTAGCAGACGCTCTTGTCCAGAGCGACGTACAAGAAGTGCTTTAAGTTACATCAAAAACATCTCAATGCTTGATAATAGATCACAAAAAGGTGCAAACAACAAAAACCCCTGTTGAATAGAGTAAGGGTGTTTTTTTTTTTTTTTTTTTTTTTTTTTTTTTTTTTTAGATGCTCAAGAGCAAGGTATTTTAGAAAAAGATGGGTTTTCAAACGCCTCTTTGAGATAGCTAGTGACTCTGCTGTTTCTGACATTGATGGGAAGTTCATTCCACCATCTTGGTGCCAGAACAGAGAAAAGTCTTGAGGCAGACCTACCTCGTGTCCTAGGGGGTGGTGGAACAAGCCGAGCAGTGCTTGTGGGATCTGAGAGAGCGTGGTGGAATGCGTGGAGTGATAAGTGATTGTAGGTAGGAGGGTGCAGCTCCGTTTCTGGCTTTGTAGGCAAGTGTCAGAGTTTTGAATCTGATGCGCGCAGCTGTTGGGAGCCAATGGAGGGGGAATGGAGGAGCGCAGCAGTGGAGTGGTGTGTGAAAACTTTGGTAGGTTGAAAACACACACGTGCAGCTGCATTCTGAATCATCTGCAGAGGGCGAATAGCATCAAGAGGTAGGCCAGCCAGGAGCGAGTTTGCAGTAGTCTAGTTTAGAAATTACAAGAGACTGCACAAGCAACTGGGTGGCCTGAGTGGTTAGAGAAAGGTCGAACCCTCCGGATGTTATGCAGGATAAACCTGCAGGAACGTGTTATGTTGGCAACATGTAAAGGAAAAGGATAATTGATTGTCCATAGTTACCCCAGGTTGCGAGCACTGGTTGAAGGGAAGATCTGTGAATTGTCCAGGGTGATTGCAAGATCCTGGCATGGAGATGAGTCACCTGGGAGAAAAAGTAGTTCCCAGTTTTGCACTGGTTGAGTTTCAGCTGGTGAGCAGCCATCCATGATGAAATGTCTGTCAGGCAGTTTGAAATCCTTGCAGAAATCGTGGTGTCTGATGGGGAAAAGAAAAGAAAAGAAAAGCATTCATTCTTTGATAGACATAGAGCTAATTACAATACTTTTTTGTTTGAACTTGGTTGTGGTGGAAACACCATGTAAACCACACTATATGTACTATGCCTTCAACTTAAACATCAGTTGCTGTCACCATCACTATGTACAATAAATGTGTCCATCCTGACACTAACAGGGTGGATATTTCGACCTAATATCAGCTATTACAAGTATAGCTATTAGCTAGCTAAAAGCTGGACACAGAAGCTCTGTCAAATTAAGAATTTAATGTTTTTAAATGCTACTTAGAATTCTTATTTATTTGTTTTTTCATATTCCCCCCCAAAAAGGGTGACATATTGAAGTTGACTACCTCAGACTGGAAAGATAAAATGAGTAAAAACAGACAATTAACTCATTCATCTTTATTAGTTACCCCCCCAACCAATAAAATGTCAGCTGTTTGTGTCAGATCTCAGTCAGGCTGGCCGGGTGCATTGCCCCGCCAGGCCACCAAAGGGCAACTGCAAGACTTTCTGCTATCATGTTGTAGACCATGTGCTCTATCCTTGTTTATGTTGTCTGTGTCTTATCATTGGTTGATTGTTTCCTAATTGTGTTTGGGTGTTTCTTGTTGAGTTCATTGTTTCCCCCAATTATTTTGTGTATTTATACCCCTGTGTTTGAGTTTGTCCGGCTTTGTCGCATGTCATGGTCAGTGGTATGTTCTATGGTCTGTTTTTGTTTTGACGTTCTTTGTTTTGTTTAATATTTTACTTTATTTCTTTAAAGAACTTGACTTGACCAAACTAACCCGACTTGACTGAACTGAACTCAACTTATAAACATGATTTACCACAGAGATACAGGGAACATCTACAATCCAAGACAAAAAAACCCCACAAGGGCTATAAATATTAACAAGGAGGGACACATGACCAAAACAAACCAATAAAAAGACATGACTAAAAACCAATAGAAACATGACACACGGACAGGAGAATCACATGACAAGAGAAAGTAAACAAACAGCATAAACAAGAAACACAAACGTGAAACTTAATACACAAACATAACATTAACATAAAACATAGATCGAAACACCAAACCTACCAGTTTGTTATGACACATTTTTTTCTACTTTTTCTAGTAGAACTGTCATTTAAAGGGCTAGTAGATGAATATAATAGGGTGAACAATCTCTTTTTATGAATTTAATACCTGAAAATTATATATGCATGTATATGCATTAAAGAAAATTATTGCTGATATACAAAACAAGGTGAAAAAAAAAACAGTCATATTAAGTGTTGATTTATCATCAAAATGGCGGAATATAGAACAAATGGTGATATTTGTTGGTATAAAATGATGTAAAATGTTTAAAAAAAAACCTTTTAAAAGATGTTAATCTATCAAAGACATCCAATAATACCTTTATATTTACCGGTGAAACAAAAGGCACCAAATCCCAGGAATGACCCTTAATCTAAGTCTAATGATTTTATTCTCAGTTGGTGTTTTTTTTGTGTATTTATATTTGTATAGCATGTTTACTGACGTGTTAATAGAGCTGTTAATGGACAGAATGGCCTTGGCATAGATTCAGATGTGTGTGCTGTCCTGTTGTGGAGTGTAATGGCTCATGTGAGCGTACAGCTTTATTGGAATATTGGGAAGCCATGCAGCAGAGTAAGCCTTGTGTGTGATTAATGTGGCAGAGCGCAGAGCTCTCATCAACAGCGCTCAGCTGGAGTGCGTCTGGCTCTTTGTTATAGAGACGCAGCTGCATCCTATCAACCTATGCTACACATACACATATGCGCAAGTGCTTAATCTATAATGACCTCCCATAGACTGTCTTCCTTGACACACATGGCAGGGGTGTGGTAGAGGCTAGAGTATTTTTTTTTTGAGCATGCATCCCATTGTGTGTTTGCAGGACCTGTTTTACTTGCTTCTGTTTGAATGCAGATCAAGGTAATGAGATAAGTTTGTATTATAATATATATATATATATATATATATATATATATACACACACACATATATATGTGTGTAAAGGGTGGAACTAGTAATATGTCCACAAGCTGATGTGCATCTCCTCTCATTGGTTATGTATGTGTGTGTGTGTGTGTGTGTGTGTTCTGTGCCTCTGTGTCATTGTTTCCTGGGAAACACAGTTTCTCTGTGACGCTGAAGCTCTTGAAGACAATACTATATGGAGTATACTAAAGTCTGTATGTTGTTCTAATCAATCAGCTCAGTCTTAATGCCATTCTAGGGGTTGTAAAGTGTGCGATTTTATATTCCTACATTTTTTAATGAATACTCAGTGTGTCTATTCTTTAATTATTAAACATATATAATGAAACATGTAGTAAAATTAATTGAAGTTGCGGAGTTACTATTGAATGTTACGTTATCGGTTAAGGGTTTTTTTTCACCTCAGTCACATGAGGAGATTCAGGGTCCAGATGTGAACTTTAAAGAAAAGTAGCATAATTCTAAAAATCCAACATTAGCTGAACCTCATTTGCTTAAGAAAAAAAAACAATAAAACTTATTATTAGAGTGGCTTTAAAAATGCCAAAAGTTTTTCCAGTTTTGTGAGCCATAGACATTAGCGGTTCATTGGAAGGCTTTTGAGGCTGAGACTACATTGCGTTTTGACATTTATAGCATTTGACAGAGCAAAAAACTCACAATCATCTTTTTTGTTTATACAACTAAGCAATTGGTGGTTAATAGCCTTGCTCAGGGACCCAGCAGTGATAACTCGGTGGTACTGGGCATACATTGCTGGGTCTACTGCACTGTTACTTCCCCACAAACAGTGAGGTAATCACCTGATGATGCTCAGATCAATATTCATTGAATCATGACAAAGGAACAATACTAGTCTGGCCATATTTATCTGTACATTTACATTTACAGAATTTGGCAGACACTAAGTGCGCTTAGTGTTTAGTATTTTAGGTGCAAATAATTAAAGCTACAGAAAAGATGAAATACCAAATTACCCCAACTTACTAAGATGGGATATGCGAAGAAAGAATTTCACTGTGCTGTAAAGTCTATGTGACAAAAATTTAACATTTTTTTAACATGTCAAACTAGCAAGTCAACAGATTTTAGCTAGGAATCTTTTATGATTTAAAACTTTGTAGACAAAACTTGCCCAGTGAAAGATAAAAATTCAGAGTTTATTAAAACTAGCTTCTTTTCAAGCTAGCTAAAATAATTTAGATAAATAGCAGTCCTTTCCAGATTGTGTAAAGATTATCATTTGAGCAGCTACAGCCCTGTAGTAACAGCTAAATAAACTAGCAACAAATGTGTGTAGCTCTAAAGCACTATATTTAATCTTCTATCTTTTATCTGATTTTATCCTCAGCCATGTAATGTTACTTTCACTGATGTCACTGCGTCTAGCTGTTTGAGTGTGTTTGTGTGTTTGTGTGAGGGCTTTCAGTGGCGCTCTCTGAGTTGTTGTTAGGCAGACTGAATGTGTAATTACCCCCTTTGTGTCCGTTCCCTCCAGAACCTCGCTCAATTATCCTCCACCCCAGCAAGCCGCGTGGTGCACATGCTTTCCCCTGTTCTAACTGGAGCAATTACTAGGCTGACTTGCAAAGCAAATCTTTTGCCTGGCATTACATTTCAGAATAGATTTCTGTCCAAAAGGGACAGATAAGGAGAGGCTCTTAGCTCTTTATTCTGTGATCGGTGACTCCGATTTAATTTTAGGGTGTCCGGTGTACAAATAATTACTGAATACAATACAATAAGAATGCTGTAAAGTGTCTCTTAACCCTATTGATACAGTATGTGTAATTACTGCATCCATCATTTACACTTTGTACCCTGATAATAATGAAGGGAAATTAATTTGTTTGTAATGTTTTTATAAAAGTTATTTTGAATAAAACTGATACTTAAATCAGTATAAAACATCTTTTTAAAAAAGGAATAATTTTTAGTTTATCTATAGTTTATCCATAGTGTTGATGTAGCTTATTATAAAACGTTTACTAAAAATATTTACATCATGCTAACTTTCCTATATCACTGTGGTTCTGTCTAATATCGTTTATATTCAAAACACTGGTGGCCAAATTTTTCTACTGCTCCTAAACTGTTAACGAACATGAATTTACAGTTCACAGGTTTTTTTTATTATATAATGATATAAAAATTATTTTGCGTCAATGCTTCCAGATAAGAACAGATGCTTTTAGATGTAAAAATGCTCCTTAAATAAAATAAATTGAGCAGGGCTTAAAATCCAAAATAAAAAAAAAAACCCATGAAACATGCAGGATTATTTTGTAATCTGTATTGTAATATCTGTATTGTGATTTTTAGTGTTTTCTGGATTGGTAGGTGATTTTGATGTGGATATGATTGTAACAGGTATTAATTGTTACTGGTACTGTAGTGATACAGCCATGTAGGTGTGATTATAAGGATGTTACACTGGATTTTAAACTGCTGAGTTGTACAAATGAGGTAAATATAAATCGCTCAGGATAACATGTATGTTAGGTTAATTGGTCATTGTAAATTGCCCATAGGTGTGAGTGTGAATGTGTGTGTGTGTGTGGCCCTATGATGGACTGGCGACCTGTCCAGGGTGTACCCCTCCTGCCGTTTGCGCTTTCAGAGATGGCTGGGATAGACTCCAGCAGATCCCTGTGACCCCGAATCAGGGAATAAGCGAGTATAGAAGATGAAAAATATATCCCTAGATAGCAGGCCTAAGGGTATAGTGGCACTCCCTGGAAAGAAACCCATCCTCAGTTGAGTAACTCCAGATAGTGTTTTTATAAATTATTATTAATAATAATACTTTTTAATTAAAGTAGTTATTCTAGTACAAAAATAGTCAAGACAAAACTATTCATGGCAGTTGCAGTTCATTGCACCTGGCAACAAAACACGTCGCAGGAGTTGGCAGCTTTTATATCATATTTTAGCTAAATTGACTAACACAAAAGTGTATCGGACATGGAATGAGGCTCACACAACAACATAAAGCCCTTTATATATTTGGTGTACACTAGGCTCCAATTATTCCTTTATTCAGGAATAGCTTTATTATGGCCTGCAAATTTAATTTGTGCCTTTATGTTACTGTGTATAGGCAGTCAGGCTACACAGCTGTGCTCTCTTCTAGGCAGTTGTGGTGATTTGAGAGCAGTACCCAACTCTAACCCAGGTTACCCACTGCATCATGGGAAAAAATCCTGTTGCAAGTGTAAGCTTCATGCTTTAGAATTTACTTCGCTTTATTATCTATAAAAACTTAATCACAGATAGACAGTTAAGTGCCATTCAATCACAGCTAGGATGTGTTATCTGGATTTTAATCAGATGTTACAGAGGACAGTTGTGACAATAAACAAGCGTGGGATTAGACCCAAACAGGTCATAATAGTTCATTATTTGCAACTGTAATACATAGAATCAAGATTTGTGCCCCTTTGAGAACCAAAAATCCCCTGGAAACTGGCCTATAATAGGGCAGTGTGTTTCCTTAAAGAGCTGTGTGAGGCTTGTGCACACGCTGCCGGAGTGTTCCAGTTTCTATAATTGATGAGGAGGGCTGAGTACTATTCCCAGAGACATTTTCCACTCCATTAGGGTTGAGGACAGAGTCTACAAGGTTTCTGACCTGCTGAAAGACAGTCGTGCTCCTGGTTATCTGCAGGCATGCCCTTTGACCTTGGGTTGATTCAGGCTAAATAATGACTTGAAGCTTCGTTTAGCAAGCAGGCTGTAAACCCTACTTGGTTGGTGTTTCACTGAATAAATCCAAACAGAACCTGTTATAGCTTTGTAAATGAGGAATACAGTTTTACAGTAATTTTATATTTTTATTATTAAAATTAATTTTAGATGAATTGGTAAAAAAAATACAATAATCTTGTGCATTAACTTTAACATTGCTATCTAAGCCTACACTCACACAGCCCCAAATACACACAGGCTCTACCATAGTATTCTCCATACACATATTTTCAATACTCTGACACACACACACACACACTCACACACATACATAACAGTCTACATAATACATAAAGTCTACATAACTGCATTTTAAATCGACCATTTTTTGACAAATTAAACATTGAAATACTAATTTTTGGAAATTCATATACAATATATTCATATACATATTTGTCACATAGAGAATCATATGTCGTACATCATGCAGTGATACACTTTTTAGGTGTCATGGTGTAGTGGATTGGTGTAGTGGGTTTGATTCTGGCTCCTGTCCCTCCCCCCTTTCTCTCCCCTGTTTCATCTCTCTTTCTCTCTCTGTCCCTCCATCTCTGTCCTGTAAATAAAGACAAAATGCTTTATATAAAAAACCCCTGTAAACATTTATTCTGTGCCTCATTGTAAGTGTGCACGAACGAAGATAGAGCAGGTGTAGATTTTAATGTTGTGGTTGTAAATCTTTAACTCAAACTTGACATCTGCCTCTGTCTAGGGTTGGGTATTTTTTGTGGGTTTTTTTTTTTAATATACTGGTGCCAAATAGATCATTTTAATTTGCATTCACACGCATTCAGTCGGGAAATTAATTTTCATGTTTGGTGCCGGTGATGATGCTTTTTTTTTTTATGTTCGTTTTGGATAACCAGAAGACAAATATTTCAATCTATCACTTAGGCGGTTAGAAGTAGCACCTGTCGTGGTACACCAAGAGCTTTATCCAAACTTTTCACCACTCTACGCACAATATTACCAGAGCACTTATTAGTCCCACCTAAAGCCCTCTCACAAAATCACTCTCTCACTTCCCTATTTAAGAGCACACAGCACACTTCATGATAGACTCACCCACTGTGTTTTTTCAAAGCTCTGTTTTCTAGTCTTTACTACTTCTGAGATAGACAGACAGACAGACAGACAGACAGACAGATAGATAGATAGACAGAACTGTATTGTCATTGCAAGGTACAAGTACATAGCAACGAAATGCTGTTTAGCATCTACCAGAAGTGCAAATACTGTGCAAATGCAGATAAATATGTAAGTATGTACATTAATAAATAAAGCTATGTGAGTATGTGCAAAGAGGATTATGTGCAAGTATTTACAGCAAGTAAAAGGTAGGTGTGCAAATTGTGCATTGTATGCACAGTGCAAAGTGTGCACTGTGTACATTGTACATAACGTATATATTTTTTAGACAAGTATAGTGATAGCATTATAATGTGCAGTTTAATAGACTTTTCTAAAATTACCCTCATCACTCCAAAAATTCCTTTCTATGTCTTCCTGTTATACCTTTGGTCCCGTCCGTCATCTCCCATGCTCCAACTTCCACTTCTAGTTCCCGACTTTTAAGGTCTGCTAGGTACTCTCTTTCACCTAACCCGCAAACTTCCAATAAACACACTCGGCTAGGTTTAAATCTACCGCTCTCCTCAGTCTGGTATTTCATATTAGCACCGAAATAAAACACCAAAACTGCATTTTAAATCGGTTCTAGTACATACAAGTTACATAGGTACAGACGCAATATCGGCACCGGGTTTTGGTACCCAACCTTACCTCTGTCTGGAGATATGGTGAAAGGCTGTCAACAATGCTGGGCTATCACACTGAGTGTGTGTGCGTGTGTGTGAGTAAGTGATACTGGGGTTTGCATTATGTAGACTGTTATGTATGTGTGTGAGTGTGTGTGTGTGTCAGAGTATTGAAAATATGTGTATGAAGAATACTACTATGGTAGAGCCTGTGTGTATTTGGCGCTGTGTGAGTGTAGGTTTAGATAGCAATGTTAATGTTTGGGTACTTAAAATCAGGTGATAATGTCTGGTGGTTTTGTATCCGAATGTCCCCATAATAACAGAAAAATTTGGTCCCCTTTAAGATAGTAAAACATGGCATCTTTTGCAAACACACATGCATATAAACAGACAGCAGACACACATCAGTCACATCAGTTGTACCGTCTGTGTGAGTGTGTATGAGGTGTGTGACTGTATATTTTACCTTCTAGTTCTGATTAGGTCCCCAGAGATGGTCAGCAAAATAATGAGCATGCTTACTCTTCCTCCCTCCCTCTCTCTCTCTCTCTCTCTCTCTCTCTCTCTCTCTCTCTCTCTCTCCCTCTCTCTCTTCCATTCACTCTGTATCATCTTTCATCATTTTCTGGCAGATTTGCATTTTAGTATCCACATTAGACAAGACCTTGTCCTTGTTCTCACTGCTGCTTCCTTGTGCTTTGTGTTTCTGAAAGTGTGTGAATGGCTCTGATATATTAAACTCACAGAACCTGCATAACTATCTGCACTGGAGCGCCAAATTTGATTTATTTATCTTTCATAAGACTGAAAAGCTTAATTCAGATTAGATATACTACTAATTGTAAGATAATATTCTTGTCTGTTTATAAATATGGAAAATAGACAAATTGTTGGAAGGGTCTTGGGTACAAATTTTACAGTTTACATTTTACTTAAATCGTATTAATATTTATGCATTTAATCAACATATCCCACATTCTTCATGTTTTATTTAAATAAAATATATACTAAGCCTATTTAGTGAATTGTATAGTAGTGCTCTATTGTATATATAGTAATTATATAGCGAAAGATTTCAACTTTAGCCTGTGTGTTAACGAGTCTTAAGTATTAAGCACCTCTTAAATATCAATTATGTTAAAAATGTTTAATAAAATAGTTTATGCTGATATATTGGTATGTCATATGATTGTATGTGTGTAACAACTATAATTGCAGTGGAACTACTGGTCTTACAATATCCCAAACTCTTTTTTATCATATACTCTGGAAGTGTAAAAGTAGGTCAGGGGCTTCAATTCTGTAGCCTGCGTTCCAATGTTAGCAACTGATAGAAGATTATCTAGGAAGTTTTCGTTATGTGGGTCTTCGAAGACACAATGGCTGTTCATTTAGCCAGGCCCCTTTAAGAAAAGGTCACATGAAGTGGTGGAGAGCTGTGAGAGCGGCACCACTCCAGCTCTCCTGCTGTTTATCTAGCTGACCGGGCCAATCAGTCTGGCCTTTTACAGCCCAAACAATGGCTCGTCTGGTGGCCCACTTTCCCACTGATGAGGAGTTTTTATCCCATTGCAACATTTCGCATTATTATGCAGAAATGCTTTTCCTTTAGCATTATTACTTCTGGATGATCAACAACTTTATTTATTAAGAAATCGTTCTTATAGACTTTATGTCAATGCAGAAAGACTGGGTGTTATGATGCAAGTGCAACTTTTGTCTGTTCTAGGTCTTTTAAGCTTGGAAAACCGTACATGGTTTTAGAGAGAACCCAATAACGAACTCTTACTAAGCATTTATCGTATATCTCAATGTCAAGCGCTATCCTGACGTCAGCGTCACTGTGACTCGATGGGGCTTTGGGGATTTTAAAACGGTGAGGTTTAAGTAGAGGGTTTTAAAAGTAATTAAGGCTGAGATGTGTCTTTTTGTGGCTATTAAACATTCACTTGGTCTCATACAAACATAAACAGTACTGTTTATGTGGTAATGTGTTTTATGGTCATGTCATTGTTTTGCTTTGTCGTGTAAGCTGATGACTCAACCTTACTCTGTTTTCTTTTCTCTTATCTCTAAGGTATTGGCAAGAATGTCATTTGTGACCGCACAGCCACACCGCTGGATGCCTTTCGCATGATGTCAGCGGCGCAGTACTACCCCAAGCTTCTAAGCATTATGGGTAACGTTCTGCGCTTTCTTCCGGCTTTTGTGCGCATGAAGGAGCTGCTAGAAGAGGGCTACGTGGGAGAACTTCTGGTCTGTGAAGCACAGGTCCATGGTGGCAGTCTCCTAGGCAAGAAGTACAACTGGAGCTGTGATGACTTGATGGGCGGTGGAGGACTTCACTCTGTGGGCAGCTACATCATCGACCTGCTTACATTTTTGACCAGCCGGCATGCCATTAAAGTGCACGGCTTCCTCAAGACTTTCATTAAACAGACAGACCATATTAAGGGCATCCGACAGATCACCAGTGACGACTTTTGCACATTTCAAATGGTGCTTGAGGGTGGAGCCTGCTGCACTGTGACGCTCAACTTCAACGTGCCGGGTGAGTTCCAGCAGGAGGTGGTTGTTGTCGGAACGGCCGGACGGCTGACAGTAAGTGGCACTGACTTGTATGGACAAAAAAACAGTGGCATGGAAGGCCGTGAGCTACTGCTTAAGGATAGCACACCCTTAGGCAATGCCTCTTTGCCTGACAAAGCCTTTAGCGACATCCCAACACCCTACCTTACTGGAACCATCTGTATGGTTCAGGCTATAAGACAGGCTTTTCAGGGCCAAGAGGATCGGCGGACTTGGGACAGCCAGCCGCTCACCATGGCTGCCACGTTTGAGGACTGTTTGTATGCTTTGTGTGTGGTGGACACAATCAAGAAATCCAACCAGTGTGGCGAGTGGCAAAACATTGTAGTGATGACAGAAGAACCTGAGGTCAGTCAAGCCTACCTGATCAGTGAGGCCATGAGACGTAGCCGGATGTCGCTGTACTGCTAGAGCTGCTTAACTTAAGACTGAATAAATGTGATAGGAGTTAGATGAAATAGATGACTGAAATTTAATCTGGAAAGCCTGCTGAACTTTATAGTTATAAAGTGGAATGGAATTATCAGGAATGCAAACAGCAATATACCCATTCTGCATTCTTTGAACACTGCTACTGGATGAAAATCACACTGGATTCCTGGAAATTGTACAGAAGATATCCAACACTGGAGAACACCATTAAAAAAACAATTTGCTGAGGCCAAACATGATTGGCCTCTTTGCATGGTGATGAATGTTTAAACCAATGGGTTGTCCTGTGTATGTGCCCTGTGTGCGTGTTTGTGAGTGTGGGTAAAACATTACAAAAATCAATAGTTTGGCTGGTAGGCCTTTTGAAGAGGAACTACCCTCTGGTTAATTACGCAATAAACCTGCCTAGTTATGCTTGTGTGTCTGAAATACAAAGAGATTTTTTTTTTTATCTGTGTTTGCAGAGGACCATGTAATCCCAGCATGCTAGCACAAGTCTACAACTTCCTTAGGTTCTGTTAGTGCTTATATGAAGTTGGTTAGCTTAATGCACCCTTTGCGTGATGCAAATCCAAACCAGTCTTGCATGCAAAAGCTGTGACTCAGATCTCAAAAGTCAGCAGTGGCCGCTGGTTCGTACAGCATGGCTAGGTTCCAGCATGTGTCCACCTGCTCTGGTGTTGAAGTTAAAAATAATGATCATAATTAGGACTTAAGCAAACAAGTGGTAAATGTGGCAGACACACAAAATGAAGCACAATATAGTTGGCGAAATAGTGAACAACCCCATTGTTTTACAAATTCATAGTTAGCATACACTGTCCTTGAGCTGTTACACGGCAGAACAGTTACATGAACAATCTTTATAATAGATAATACATTCTGTTTACAGGGTCAGATTAATATTTCTGACTGTTTAAAGCCAATTTTACACGTCATACTTGTTTATCTGTATGTTCCGAGGTGGATTTAGTTCTGATATGTTATTAGTTTTAGCAACAATCTTGCACATTTATAAAACCTAGACAAAGCTAAACTAAATATACACCTAAACAATATATATAACACAATATATATATATATATATAAAAACAATGTAAAATATTATTAGTCAGTAATTGTAATAAAAAAGTTAATTTTAACGAACGTCTTTTTTTTATTCCCAACGTAGACCTACAAGCCAAAAGATTTGATTTTTTATTTTAATTTATTTTTGTTTGGTTTGGTTTATTTAGGCATTGCTAATATATTACAAAGCCCAGATATTTACTTTGCCTGATGTTTTTTTTTTCTTTTTCTGTCTTAAGTTGGTAATGTACCATTTTAAGCATGACATAAGATGGGTAGAAAACAAGGGGTCAAACATAAATGGATGTAACTGGTGGTTGAAAAACACCACTTCAATGCAAGATAAGTAGCAGGAACTAATTCTTATTACTGTGTCATTTGATTGTACAGTGTAATGTCACACTCCTAGCGATGCAACCAAATCGCTGCAATGCGATGCAATTTTGGTAAAAAAATGCTACTTATTTTAAACATTAAATTAAATTCACATTTAAAATTAGATTCATTTATTTTTCCTCTTATTTTATACTTCAAAATAAATCCTAATCAAAGACCTACAAGTTAATGGACTATTATCATTGAAATTGCAGGGTAGTGCTTAAAACTGTGAGGCAGCTAATAAATCAGCTACAAGTTCAGGGTTGCCAGATTGGATGCATTTTCCAATTCAATAAAAATCAGTATAAAAAATGTTAAAGATGATAACATTTCAACTACAGATCTACAGACGATTTAAAGCTAAAATGTTATTACAAAACCCCAATTCAACTTTAGAATTGGGGACTTTTCCCTATTTGGCAACACTGTACAAATTTCTGGTGCTGTTTTTTTATTAATCATACGCATTTACCATTAGCTTTGTATGTTAACATGTTGTGTTTAATCTTAAGTCTAATAATAAATTATTTCTGTTAGCTTTTTAAAAACTTGTATTCGTCTACATTTTTGTCCAACATTTTTTAAACGCGTCCATTAAACAAATGTAAAAATTATAATGACCCCTTAAGCAACTGTTTAAAAGGCGTCACGGTCCAAAAAAAATGATTCTGCGAATATTATTTTAACATTTTTGTCAAGTGTGAATTTATTTCTGTTTAAGCTGCTTGTGAAAAACGTCTGCTGTACATAACGACATACATTTTTATATGCGTAATATGGACATATATTTTTGTGTTGTGGATGTTTCATGTTGAAGTAGGTATGGAGAGCTGCATTGATGCCTTTAATTTAGACGCATCTCTAAAAGAGGTGCAGCACTTCCACTGTGATGCTACTGTTACTGTCAGTGTGTATCCTGAAATGGTCTCTGTCGAAATTATTTTAGCATGGAAATCATCTCTGGATGATAATATCTATAACATTTGCCTTCTAAAATGCTTCTGTTTTGACTCTACTGTTCCTGATATTTTGGCTTGTAGGCTTGATTTTTCTAAAAAAAAAAAACGATACTGCTGTTTCAAATTGTCCTTTAATCTCCTTCTCTAAAATTCCTAAATATAAAAACCATCAGAATGTAAATCTTGACCCGTTTAACACCACTTAATTTATACGTATGTTTATACTATATATTTCAACTGGAAATGATTTCAGTTTCTGGAATCTTATTTTGGACCAAGAGAACAGATTTAAATTTGTGGCATTTGGCAGACGTCCTTATCCGGAGCGACTTACATTTATTTCATCTATACCGCTAAGCAATTAAAGGTTAATGGCTTTGCTTCGGGGCATTAGACCACTAGACTACCACTACCCCGTCTCATTCAGTCTGCATTTGCTTGGCCACAGTTTACCATCTCTAATTCATCTGATGACTGCAAATCATGTTTTGCAGCAGAAACAAGCCAATTAGCCAGAATAACTAGCAGAATAAAGACATTGGGAGCTTTCTTTATATCCAGAGATGATTCCTGCTTTGGGATGGTAAAAAAGTAATTAAGTAATTACATTCCTTATTTCCTTATTATATAAATTTAATTTGAATATGGTTTACATTTACAAGAAATCTTTTATTTTATGTTCATCACCTTAATTTTCTGTCATCATCCAGCTGCTGTGGTAATGCAATTATGCAAATATCATAATATACCAGATTGCAATTGTAACTGGAAAAAAGTGTGATGTTTTTGTGTCTTGATGGGTTTTCGCCTTAAAAATAATATACCTGTGATTACAAGGTCACGACGCTGTCGGTTATTGCTATACCTTTTTTGTCCCTAACTTGTTTTTCGACTGTACAAAAGAATTCAATAAGCTTTACACATCTGTATATGTTCGAACTGTGTGTATCTCTGCCAGTGCTGTTGTGCAAGAGTCTCTTGCTTCTCTTTATGCAATTATGTTAAGTGAGTAAGTGGGGGTTGGAGCACACTAAAAAGACCGAGCCCCAAGGCTTAGGTTTTGGCCACATCTCAAGAGGACACGCTCAGCTTTCAAAACCGATTTCAGCCAAACAAAGCTTTGATGGAAGGGTGAGTCTAAGGGGGAAAAAAGGGAATCCTTTGACCCGTCCCTGGGAAACGATCAATGTGTAGTCTCGTCAATTCTTCCCACTCCAAATGATATCCGCTCACATTGTCCTATATATGAGGTAGTAATGCTGCTGTTCTAGGAGATCTAGAGATATACAGTACATCTACACACCTTTCATGGTGTTGGGATGGAGAGGTTGTTGGTCTGCTCCTTCTGAGAGCGGTCATGAACAAGTCTTAAAAGACTCCGAGCTTAGAGAAGAGCTTCTTTCGCTGCCTCTGACAGTAACCTAGCAACCGAATACCGTTGAGCGAAACCAACCTTATCTTCCATGTTTCCTGCATCTTCATCTTCTATTTTCCATCAATAATAGTTATACAGGCACTGATGTGCAGTTTAGGCTTCCAGTTATCTTAAATCAACTTATTTGTAACACTTCAGATACATTTGTCAGGTGAATAAAATGCGTGTGAAGTAACACACTTGAAACAAAAATCTGGAAATTTTTCATGCTTTGTCTGTAACACAGACAAAGCGGAGCCTGTACTACAAAGCCATATTTATTGTCATGCTCTTATTCGCCTGTTGAAATTTCCCCTCAAATAAAAACTGGTGATTTATTTTAACACAGACCCGTTCTCTATAGTCTGTGTAATTCTGTAGACACAAATAAACAAGTGTGTATTTTTTTTTTTGTTTTTTGTTAAAGCCAATAAACATTAAAAAATGGCCAAAAGTTTGTGGACAGCTTACTAGTACACCACATGTGTTGAACACACATACTTCACAAAGCCTGGACCTCGACCCTGCTGAACATATTTCAACATTACTGCCTAATCTCACTTATAGGTTGTTAAAACATGATGTCATTGCTGTCTCGTGAGATACATCTGGAGGGCTAAAAAAATGTTTTTATTCAGGATTCGCTTGAAATGTCTGTGTTTTTATTGTGAAAATTGTAAGCATTCGTGCTTTTGTACACTTTCATTTGTAAATAATGTAAAAGGATGTAAAAGGATGTCTGGAGAACCAGGTAGTCGATTATGTCTACCGCCTCAACGGCAGGCAAATACAGTATTTCACAGTCAGACAAATTTCTTTTGTTTCCAATTCTTTTGTTTATATAGTGAATCTTCATTTATCCCCCTGGCCGAAGATAACTTAAAATATAATCAATTTAAGAACTGTGTAAAGTACTAAAAAGCCTCGATTCTAGTACACATAATACACCATAATAATCCACTGCGGTGAAGTTCTTTAAGTATGAAGCAGCAGTTCCCTAGTTTATTCCAACAATGTTATGCAGTGACCTTGGTTTGGCTTAACCTTTCACCTGAGCCCATCTTGATTATTACCACTAGAGGTCACTGTTAAAAAATCACACACAAGTATAAATTATTTCAACTGATACTGTTTATGCATTTGCAAGTCTGCATTAATTTATTACTAACATCTTAAAATAATTTCTGGCACATTGTAAACTAAACATGAACTTTAAATGCCACTGATGCTACAGCTGGTAGCATAGACCGTAGGCCACATCGTGATACGGGTTCACTGCAATGCAGCATAAATTTATTTTATCTTTTATTATATTAAATTGATGATTCAGCTTTATTTGACTGGTCAGTTGTTATTTAATTGGTCTTGAATTTAAATATTATTGGTCACATACATGATTATACACAGAAGAACATATAGTGAAATGTTTTTACAACTCTTAAAATTCTAAAATTCAATTAAATTAAAATATACTGAAAAATAAAATAAATGAAATGAAATATAATATAATATAATAAAAAAAAATTAAAATATACACTGTATGTATTGTATATATCTGTGTGTATATATAAATATAAATAAAATATATATATCAATGAGTGTGTATAACTTAAAAACAAATACTGTCAGCTTTGATTCAGGGGATTGTGTCAATGAAAAACCCTGGAATAAAACAGTTAGGTTAGAATTTAAATAATAAACTTAATCTTTTAGATTTGTTTGGTAAAATTTAGCCCAAACCTCTGACAACACTCCCACGAATTGGGATTAAATAAAGGTCTGATTCATATGGCAACTTAAAAAACCTCTTGTAGCATTTTAAAGTTTGGATTCTGGCAGATTTCCTGAAAATGTCACCTTTTTTTGCAATAAAACTCCTCCGGCAACAACACAGTGAATTCCTCTTTGTATGAGAAGTCATGTTCCAGCAGATCGGCCTGGTACGTCTGTAGCACTGATATGGTGTGCAGGCAGGCCACAGCCCGGCCCACTGCCGCGGTAGCCTTTAGAAACTTGCCATTACATTCTTGAAAGTACACCTGGCTAAAACTTATTTGACTACGCAAATGTGTGACGCAAATCTTTCCTTGCATTGTCAATGTTAAATGTGGTCGGGACTGTGTGGGTGGGTTAAGGCGCCGGCTCAGTGATGTTGTGCTCTAGACCACCTGGGAATGATTCCAGATTGGGGCTTTTCTGGTTCTTCACCTCTGTCCTATCCCCTTAATAAAGGCTATAAATAACTTTAAAAAGTGGATTTTAATGCTTTATTAAAACATATTTATTGTTTTACATGTATTTCATTAACGCATGGGTAGTTATATTTTGGAATAACAGTCATTTATTCAGACCAGCCTCAGTTGAGCGCACCAGTTAATCGCTTCTCTTCCAATCCCTTCACTAGCAAGTTTTTGGACATCACATCATTGTTGAATGTTTCCTGTCCAGACCTGACCGTCCAAGGTGTGTCTTATCTGATACTGCAGTTTTTATGGAATTAAAAATATGTAAACAAACAGTGTTTGTGTGCTTATTGCATGTTGCAAGCTATTACATGTGGCTGAATAATGCAGTGGAATTATTGCAGAAATAATAGCCAAGTTTTTATATTTTATATTTCACATTCATGTTGAAAACTTGTTAAATTAATTTGGCACATAGACATTATATTTTGTCAAACCTTTTTTTTTTTTTTTTTTTTTTTTACAAAAATCTTAAAACACATTTTCTGGACTATGAGGCTGTTGTCATGGAAACAGCTGTAAAACATGACATCTTAGGTACTGAAATCTAAAGTTTTAAAACTTTCTTTTTTACTACATTTATTAAAAGAATCCCTTAATAAATGCTGCCCTCTACTGGTAATTACCCTGCATTTTTACTATAGTACTCAACATAAAATTAAAATTATTTTGTAGTTGTGAGACACTGTACCCAAAGATGGCTATAGATATACAGTATCTTATTTTATCAGTTTCTATACAATCTCATTTCTATACAAAATGCTTGATTAAATAAGTACGTTTTTAACCTGGACTTAAACACTGAGACTGTGTCTGATTCCCGAACATACATAGGGAGGTTATTCCATAGCATTGGGGCTCTGTAAGAAAAGGCTCTGCCCCCTGCTGTAGTTTTTATAATGCGCGGTACTGACAGGCAGCCTGCATCCTTGGGGGGATTGAAAGTAGGCGTGACGGAACGTAAGACACTAGAAGTTCGCTTAAGTACTGCGGTGCGAGACCATTTAGAGCTTTATAAGTTAACAGTAGTATTTTAAAATCGATGCGGTGTCTCACTGGGAGCCAATGCAGTGTGGATAGGACCGGTGTGATGTGCTCGTATCTTTTAGTTTTAGTGAGGACTCTCGCTGCTGCGTTCTGGACTAACTGAAGTTTATTAATGCACCTAGTTGAACATCCAGACAGTAAAGCGTTACAGTAATCCAGCCTGGATGTGATAAACGCATGAACTAATTTTTCAGCATCAGTAAGCGACAAGATATTTCTTATTTTGTCGATATTTCTAAGATGATAGAACGCTATCCTGGTAATATTGTCGACATGGACCTCATAATGGCCTCCAGAGGGCGCACGGTTTGACGGATAAAGGGTGCTGTATTTCAACAAAAACAGTCAATTGCCTTTTAAAGAGCACTTAATCATGAAACAGGCATATTCCAAAATGTCTTAAAAGCAGCTAAAAACTCATGGTTAAGGTGTTGGACTATTAACCCAAAGATCATGGGTTTAATTCCCAGCTCCACCAAGCTACCACTGTTGGGCCCTTGAGCAAGGCCCTTAACCCTCAATTGCTCAGTTGTATAAATGAGATAAATGTAAGTCGCTCTGCATAAGGGCGTCTGCCAAATGCTGTAAATGTAAATGTAAATATGAGATTTATTTTGCACAGTTACCACTAATTGAACAGATCTCTGGGGGCCCCAAAGTGTAAGTGCTTAGAATTGTCTTAACAACCCTCTTCCTTAGCGGCACCTCTGATTATTAAAGATCTATAGCAGAGTGCAACTAAATTCGGGCTACCGAATTTTCCATGTAGCGTTGAAAGATTATAGCCTTGTGAGCTTATGAATTTGCTTTACAAGTGTGTGACCAATAATGATTAGGTGTATTTATGGCTATAAATGTGTAATGTAATATTGAAAGATGTTTTGATACATAGTGGAAATTCATGTTATTAATTTGATTAGCAATTCAGCCTTACTTATTGCTAGTTACCATATAAAATACAATAGTGTTTAAAAACTTTCTGTTCTACGCTAATGTGTTTGGCTCTTAAGCTAGCCACTGCTCAAAGAGAGCTGCCTTCAACAAAGAATAAGCAACAAAGCTGGAAAGGTTTATGTGTAGGATAGCAGAGTGGATGAACTGCGGCTGTTTTGGATATTTATTGTCTCATATTTCAATGTTTATTGGTTATGTTAAAAAAAGTGGACCTTCTGTTGTAAATCAGGTTTGCTGTATGTCGTTCTTGTGCATTTAAAAAAAAAATGAAAACCTACCTGTTTTTATGCACTAAAGAGTGACTTATCTCAATCAGACATAAAACATGTGGTCAAATGATCTATCAGTCTATCAACACACCTATACTGTCCAAACTGTTGACAATTGTCTCTACGGGTTAAAGCATTAACATTGCTAAAAGGGCGAGTGGTAAATCCTTGTATCATAATGTATTTTAACAGTGAGACTCAAACCATTGATTGGTAGTTAAAAATTCATTTATTTCCACTCAAAGAATTAATAATTGGTAGTGCAGTAAAGGTGTTGGACTACTAATTCCCAACACCACCAAGCTGACACTGCTGGGCCCTGAGCAAGGCCCTTAACCCCCAATTAGAGGAGATAAATGTAAGCTGCTCTGGATAAGGGTGTCTGCCAAATGCGAGATTTCTTTTCACTGTAAGTAAAGTATATAAGTATTCATTGTGCAGGGTACGTGTACAGAGCCAATGAAATGCATTTTTCACATATCCCATCTTAGTAAGTTGGGGTCAGAGCGCAGGGTCAGCTATGATACAGTGCCCCTGGAGCAGGAGCGGTTAAGGGTCTTGCTCAAGGACCCAACAGTGGTTGACTTGCCGGAGGTGGGGCTTGAACCCAGGTGTTCCTGGTCTTCAGATTAACAACTCAGCCAACTAAACCCCAGACCTCCTTACCCAACATTCGAGCCTGAATTTACCAATAAAATCCCAACAGCCACAATCCACAATCTATTGGAAAGCCTTTGCAGATGTGTGCAGGGTATTATAAGAAAAAGATTACATCTGGAATGGGATGTTCAAAAACACATACGGATATGTTGATCTGGTGTCCCGATACTTTGGTCCATGTAGTATACTCTGCCTAAGTCATCTTCTGCACAAACTGGACACAGACTGCTCTGCTCCACTATTGGTGAATAGTAAAGTGCTTGTGAACAACATCTTTATGGCACATAATGTATTCGTTTAAATTTTTGGTGCATTCCCTACTTGTTTTTCTTCTGTAAGGAATATTAAAAAGTCAAAGTCTGGTGCTGTTTCAGCAACTTCAGCCCAGACCTTTAACATGATCTACTGCTTAATCTGTTTGGCCCCTTCTTTTCTTGGCAGAGATTAAGTGCAGCCAATGTGCAGTGAATAAATGATACTTCTAACACAGAAAATGAGTTTTTGCTCTAGAATGTGCCCAAACACAGAAGCCAGAAGTTTTATTGAAATCTTTATCATAAAATTTATCATAACCCTCCTGATATAATTTTTCCATCATACTCAGCCTCTTCCAGGTGCAGAAAAAAAGTACTATCTCTGCCTCGTCATGTCCCAGAGCATCCTGGATCCCAGTCACACCCTGCCTGCTCAGCTTCTGACTCACACTCTTTTCAAGCCAAGTTTTTTGCTATCTCGTTTAACAGTTGTCGTTTTTCCCTGCGTTAAAATTTAGTTTAATAATTTTGCCTGAATAAATCTGATAAGAGGTATTTTTGTACCATTTGTAAACATTTGGCCAGCTGCTGTATACATTTGTGAATGGAAGCATTTTTAATGTAGGGATTTTATTTTTATGGTATCAAAATAATGTCCTGAAATCTTAAGAATTACAATTTTATTTTAGAAAGCTTGGGTCAGAGTAGTCTTAGCCTAAGATGCCATGTTCACAAACCAGTGACTGAACGTCTGATGCATATGGATTAAACTGGTATGACAAAACTGGTGACAAAAACGAATTGCCAGAAGATGTTTGTCGGATTTTTAACACTTATGTGAATCAACAACATGCTGGATTTTACAAATAATTATAATTTCTCATTGATTTGTTTTTTTATTATAATTAATAACCTATAGTTGCTTGACAAACTGTGATTGGTTGTTTTACATTTCAGGCAGAAGTGCTTTTGGTGGCAATCCATGGGGTCTGTCATCGCTTAAAAGGTCTGGCTATATGCAAGACAGAGTTAGAGCTTAGGGTCAGCCAGAATATGGCACCCCCTTGTGGACATAATAAAAAAATGAAATATGGAGATTTGTACACTTGCATGCATGACAAATTAATTAAATTCTGTGCAGAATAACAATCATATGCACGTTTTCTATTCATTCTCTAGTAATCACTTTCTTCTAGTCGGTGGCAGTCAGTGCTACTAATAGACAATTCAGCTGTTCTATAAATACAGTTATCTGCTTCACAGGCTTAAACTTCTGTGTTCTCACGCAAATTTAAAAAGCAAACATGTTTAATTTTGTTGCATGCTGATTCAGGAAAGTTCTGACCTGTCACTGCACACGATTACATTCAATGTGTTTGTAGCCCAATGTTTCAAGTCTCGGCTTCAAAGACCCTTTATTGCACACTAGAAGGAATCGCTGTACACCAGACTTGAAGACTCTTCTGAATTTCTGAATAACTTAAAAGGCAGGAAAAAACAAATGTTGGACACATGAGATTTATATCAATGCTGCTGATGTTTGTTGTCTATGTAATCATCTTTCTTTAAGTCAGCATGATGTTCGAAATCACAGATTTTTGCTGTCCCGGTGATGTTCCTCCAGGTCGCTTTCACATGGCCTGTGTTCTTTTTTCTTATTTTAAAGATCTTTGAAGGGTGAACAGAAAATAAATTAAAAAACAGTCAAAAATGGATACTGCCAAAAAGCTTGTTTTCTGTTCGTGTCTGACTCTGAATTCCTGATGTGTAAGGTAAAAGAGTGGTTTTTTTGTTTTTTTTTTAAGGAAAGAAGATAAAATGAAATACACCCTGGTTGGGAAAATTCCTGGTTGTATTTACAAACACAAAAGCAATTAACCCATTCTAATTTTGTTCAGTCAACCTTGTCCTGCTTCATCTGGAAAGTATAAGGGGATTTGGGGGCAATCAGGGGCATGGCACAGGCCAGTGATCTCAGTCAGTGCATGACTCATCACGGAGCGATTGACTCTGCTTTATGTGTTCTATTCCATGGCGAACGTTTAAAGTAAGAATAGGGATCCGTTTTGCAGAATGACTGCTAGATAAGCGTATGTAATATGCTATAAAGCACACTGAGTGCTGTTATAAGAAAATAATCAGTAGCAGGCTGAGGTGCTTTTCTCTCAACTTTTATTATAGCAATTTAAGAAATAGAATATTACTTACTAAAAATGACAAACTGTTTATTTATAGTGACATTTAATGTTTTAGCATGTCATTTCATTACACAGGAGACTCCCTGTGATAAATAAAAATCTTGATATTTTAAATCTAAAATCTATCATAAAAGTTAAGTGAACTTTATTTATACAGTGTTTTTAACAGTAAAGGCTGTGTCAAAGCAGCTTTACAAAATCAAAATAGTGTGTCAATACAAGAAGAATAGTGAACACTCACTAAAACAATAGTATCTGTAAATTAAGAGTCTCCAACTAAACAAGCCAGAGGTGATGGCGGCATGGAACCAAAACTTCATCAGTGACAAAATGGAGGAGAAACCAGGCTCAGTGAGGGGGTCAGTGATTTTTATATATATATATATATATATATATATATATATATATATATATGGTTGAAAAGATAAAAAAATGTTGTGACTTGACCATCGAAGTAGAGTTCTAAATAGCTAGGGGTGGTTGCCCTCTAGTGGCAAATCCCAAATGTCCCAAATATCTATAACAAAAATAAACCGCATGGTATAGCAGCGTCACACTGTGTTAAAGGAAAAACATTCAATGCATTACTAACTACCTGCCATTAAGCTATTTGTTATTACAGGAAATTATAATGGACTCCTTCAATTCCGGTCACAAGCTATTTTCATGCAGGATGAGTTACACAGCCATCAGCACCAGAACCAGCATCCATGGCTACATTTTTTCTACAATGATCACCTTACTGAACATTGTGCTTCGAATAGATGCTAGACTACATTTTTTTTTCTATGCAATATAAAAAATAAATCTATTTATCTATCAATCTGTCTGTCTGTCTGTCTGCCTATCTATCTTTCTGTCCATCTTATTTCATTTATGCTGTGGCTAAGCTTTTACTTTTATTAGTACAAGCACATTAATTTCACTAAATCATCATCAATTTATTTAGATACGATAATATATAAGAGACGGCTTATGTTAGATGTTTTGGGAAGAAAGTCAGGGAAGCCAGATTGAGGTGGTTTGGACATGTACTGAGGAGGGATAATGAATATATTGGTAGGAGGAAGCTACCAGAAATGAAGCTACCAGGCAGAAGAAAAAGAGGAAGACCAAAGAGGAGGTATATGCGATAAACGAGGACATGAAGTTAATGGGTGTGAGTGAAGAGGATGTAGAGAATAGGGGTAGGTGGAGACAGATGATTCGCTGTGGCGACCCCTAAAAGGGAACAGCCGAAAGGAGAAAAAGATAACATATAAGCATATAAATTTAAAAAATCCAGATTTATGTTGCGTCTGAAATTACTATAAAAGCTAAGCTGTTGTAGAAAACTAACCAACATCTTTTGGCCAATCATAAGCAAAAAAAGCTGCGTTATAATGCTAAACAGTGCGCCCGGGTATTATAGTAATATTTCTACTTTTTAATTTGACTAGCTGGTAATGCTTTCGCCTTTACTGTGAAAGAAAATCAACATTTTCTGTTCATGTCTCCTGAAAACCTAACCTCCCACTTTAATGTTCAATATGATGACTGCATCGCTCAGTGTAGCTGCTTGTGTGAAAAATCCTGGGCTCTGGGATCATCTTTCTGCCCACTGCCTGATAACTCTATTGAGTAACAAGGGGAGTGAGAGAAGAATAAAGTGTCCCTTACATTACCCCAGTTTGTTCTAGCTTGTCTAAATGCCTTTCATGGTAGTCTGTTATCCCATCTAAGAACTAGGAACTATGTAACTTTGTTATACTAACAATATATACTGTGCATTAACACTGTATATAATACACTAGGTATATATGCAGTGTGTTTATACATGCAGTGAAGTGTTCCTGGAAAAATAGCTTAGACTTTTTTGTGCTATGTTCCGTTGCTTGGTCTCTTGTGTAGTGATTCAGTTTCTGAGGAAGAGTGTGTAGCATGTGGCTGCTGTGTTAATTGTTTTAAATTGTATTCGTACAGGCCAGTTGACTCTGGCTATTATCAAATGCTGGGACTTTTTCCTTGGTATTATTACTTGGAAAATGCTTTTCTGAAGAACAATACAGATTTATTTCTCTGTGATCATCACACTTAACCAGACTGCAACTTCCATTTGCTCAATAAATCAAAATATCGGTAGACAAGTGGAATAAGGTAGACAAGTGGAAAAATGTTCTTGGCTACACGCACCTACATTTAACAAGTATTTTTCTTTTGAATCAAGGCTGTTACTCGTGATTTCTGATGCCATTCTCTGACATTGGGGATCAGAGCCTGCAATGGAAGGCCAATATTTCAAAAGGCAATTTATGGAGTCTGTCAGCCAGTTATTTGAACTGTATCAAGGGCTGGAACTAGTGTAGTTTTGCTTTCACAGCTCGGGCTTCCTGTATCATCAAACAAATACATCACATCATGGTGGATTAAGGATAAAATTAACACAGAAGGATGTTTACATTTAGGATTAGTTACATATAACCAAATGTATAGCTATTATTATATATTTATTATATAATTTCACTGAGGGTACCTGTTTTAAAATGTTAAATGTAAATAAAACATGTTATATCTGTGCATTTACATTATTTGTCAGATGCCCTTATCAAGAGCGGCGTACAAAGGTGTTGCTAAATCACAAAACAAATTGTAACGACCCAGAAAAACTGTTGGAAATGTGCAACATAGAAAAAGAGATATTTTTTTATTATAAATTTTAGGTGCCAGGTATTAGAGAAAGCAGTAGATCTTTGATCATCTCTTAAAGACAGCCAGTGACTTGTCTGTTCTGACATTAATGGGAAGTTCATTTCATATTGTATATCGTATTGGTGCCTGAACAGAGAAGAGTCTTGAGGCAGACCTACTTTTCGTCTTAGTGGATGGAAGAGACAGTCAAGCGGTGATTGTGGATCTGTAATAATAAAAATGTCTGTATTCTGCCACATGACAAAGTGAAATTTGATTCGTTGCATATTCCATCTTAGTAAGTTGGGGTCAGAGCATAGGGTCAGCTATGATACAGAGCCCCTGGAGCAGAAGGGGTTATGGGTCTTGTTCAAGAACCCAACAGTAGTTGACTGGTGGCGGTGGGGCTTGAACCCAGGTCTTCCAGTGCCTTAACTATTTGAGCCACCACTTGTCCTACACTGAGGAAGGTTAGCGCAATGTGTGTAATCAGTGAAGAGACTTTACTGACTGGAAATATGGCCTTATGTAGTGTTTTTATTCTTTTTGGCTATTAGTGCTCTGTATAATTTTTATATGACGATAGGGATCATAGTTTTTCAAGAGCATTTCACTTTATTCTCAACAGGACTGGTATGTACCCCAAAACCAATTTGTGAGATTAGTATTTTCTCTCGAATTAACATATTTTATTAGTGTCTAACAGGTATTCTAGAATGAAAATCAATGTAAATTAAATTATATTAAAATGCTTGTGGTATCTTCAGGAGTAACAACTAAACATTTAATTCTAAAATACCTTAAAAGGTCATCTGTGATAATTGATAGGATAAATAATAATATGTTTTAGTCAATTAATTCAGTATTAATTTAGTTAATAATTTAGTTTATAATAAGGTGGTATGGGTAATATTAACATAAACTATAGGATGTGAAAAGGTTAAAGACTTTGCCAGTTAAGTTAGGGGGATTTTCACACTTTTCCTGTAGCTCTGTCACAAATAGGAAGCTACTCATTCTGGAAAGTGTGTGTAAATGGTTTTTTGTGCTCATGACCTCTAGCTAGCCTCAGGAAGGAAGGCACAGTTGGAGTGAGACAAGCATACATACTATATATACAAACAGCTGATATATTTCTTTTTTTATGTGTATTTTTTGGGACCGTTGACTCATTTTTTCTTGGGTATTCCAAAGATCCACTATTTTGTACAAGGGTTTTTAAAGTCCTCAAAGCTCAAATTTGCTTTAATCCAAAGACTTCTCAAATCTTTGACCATTAAAGTTTGTCATGTCTTATTTGTCTAGCAAAACACTAACAGAACCACAACACACAGCCTCTAATTCTTACATACAGGATTCCACATGCCTCGTCCAGTATGAGCAGCTCATATCCTTCTACCTGACTGACATTTCACCTGTGTACAGGCTCACATTTCCCTCAGTGACAATGACTGCTATTGAGGAGGACTTCACCAAGGCCAGTGGTATTGCAGTCAATTAAGATGGATGTATATCGGTGCACCTGGGTTGCTATGCTTACCCAGAAGAGTCTGTGAGAAAGAAAACGAGGCACAAGTGCTCATCCATAAAACACACACCTATAAGTTTCTTTTTTGACTTTTATCTGTGCCGTAATAAGTTCTAGTTTCTGTGTTGATCCTGTGTAGTCTTGTGTTAGACAGAAACACCGACCATATGACTCCTATTAAAAGGTCTGCTATAGATTGACCCGATGACTCAAATATTTAAAATTTAATGTTATATGATATAATTCATATATTCATATTCAGTTTTTGGTTGGTTGTTTTTGGTTGGTTGTTTTATGTTGAAAGACTAGATTTTAGACTAGGAAGCACTTAAGCCTTTCATCTCTATCTGATGTTTGAAAAGGAAAAGGGAAAGTGAGGGCTGGGCTCCAGTAAATTGCTCTACATTAACTGTCAGAGATGATTATCAAAATTTTGCGCATTCATAGGCATTATTTTTTCCAACGTCTATTCATGTCTAAAACATAACCGCTACCTTTCATAAAATAAACAGACAGACACAAATGAAGGTTTTGTGTGGTTTTTTTAAATGAATGTAGCAAACAAGTTCCGTGACTAGGCAATACTCTAAATTGCGATTTAAGCAATCAGCTTGCTATGTTCAGCCAAATTATAACATGGAAATTTCCAACTTCTGACTAGAGAAAACCAATGAAAATTTGGCAGACCTACGTTAGTGGATGAAAGAAACAGTCAAGTGGTGCTTGTGGATCTGTAACAAATAAAAATGTCAATATTTTGTCACATAGACTCTATAGCACAGTAAAAATTTGTTTCTTTGCATATCCCATCTTAGTAAGTTTGGGGTAAGAGTGCAGGGTCAGCTATGATACAGTGCCCCAGGAGCAGGTCTTCCCATTCACAACAGAGTGCCTTAACCATTTAAGCCATCACTTGTCCCACACTGACGAAGTTTGGAGCAATGCGTGGATTGATCAGTGAAGAGACTTTACTGACTGGAAATATGGCCTCATGTACTCATGTGGTGTTTTTATTCTAGTTGCTTTGTATCATTTTCATGTGACCATGGGGGTCAGAGATTTTTTAAAGTATTTTTTTAAGTATATCACTTCATCTAGTCAGGATAGAGAAAAATTAAGAGAGAGTTTTTAACCCGGAATTAGCATGCTATTTACATCCACATTAAACAAAGCAGCATTCATTTACTTACATATTAATTGTACTATATACTATGTCTACATTTTTATTAATGGCACAGTACGGTTAGTAATGTTGCCTCACATCAAGAAGGTCCCGGTTTGATTCCCTGTCGGGGCCGTTTCTGTGTGGAGTTTGCATGTTTTCCCTGTGCTTGCGTGGGTTTACTCCAGGTACTCCGGTTTCCTCCCACAGTCCAACAACATGTATGTTAGGTTAATTGGTGATTCTAAATTGTCCATAGGAGTGAGTGTTTGTGGCCCTGTGATGGACTGGCAACCTGTCCAGGGTGTACCCCTCCTGTCTTTCGCCCTTTCAGAGATGGCTGGGATAGACTCCAGCAGGTCCCTGTGATCCCGAATTAGGAAATAAGCGGGTATAGAAGATGAATGAATACATTTTTGTTAATAAAAAAAAGAACGTAGAAGCTTTTATCTTTTTCTCCACCTCATAAAATTGAATTACATTATAAGTTCTAACATCTATCCCACTCAGACTAAATTAAAAAAATGTAAAAGATCCACCAGATAAATATCAAAAGGAAAAAAGAAGAGTCCAGCATTTTTGAAGGGTAATAATAGTGTGATGGCAAGCAGGTGAGTTCTCAAGCGGCTTTAAAGATCATGATGGGGTCACGTAAAGAGGTCGTTTGGGCATTAATTTGTGACTTGCAAACATGAATGGGAGCAAAGTTCTTCATGTTTTAACACCACCAAATGCAGTTCTAATGCTTGCCATTGTTTACCAAAATGTTTCAGCAACTTCTACCTTTTAAAAAAAGCACTATACATTTATCTAAAAAATACAGACAATCACTTCAGAGTCATTCTGTCTATTTATTTATAGTCAGGAAGCTTTATTCTTCTGAAAGTTAGCATATTAGGTCCAAACAGGCTTAATGTATATGTTTTTTAAGGAATTATGCCTTAATAAATTTAATGAGCTTAACCAATCAAAAAAAGGTGTCACATCTAACTAGTTAAAACATAACATAGCTTTCAAAGCAGTGGGTTGTATTTTTACATTGTTCAGCAGATGCCTTAATCCAGAGCCTCATCATTAAACAGCTTAACTGTAAGCTTCTTGTTTCATGTTTCGTTTTGTTTATGTTAGCTTAGCTTGCTAGCTAGCTTACTCTGCTATGCTAGCTAGCTAAGCTAGCTTCAGTCGTGTTGTTTTGTTTACTTCCTGTTTTGTCCCCTTGTCTTCCTGTCTTGTGATTCCCCTTGTCCTTATGTCTTGCTCTCATTGGTTTGTTTAGTCATGTGTTCATTGGTTCAGGTGTGTCTTGTTTAGTTGCCGAGTTTGTTGTGTATTTATAGCCCCTCTGTCTGTCTTGTCTTTTTGGATGATTGTTTCCTGTACCACTTTGCTCTGTTCCTGCGCTGTTCCTGCTCTGGTCCTGCGCTGTTGTTTTGTATATAGTCACATTGTAAATAAATCTGCTCTTGGGTTCTAACTCTGTCTCGCCTCAGTGGAGTATACACTGGCTACTTTACTTTACGTTACATTAACACTGGCTGAACACTAAACAAAGTGTAACAACTTAAAACTACTAAAAAGACCATCATAGATAAAGAGCAACATCGTAAATGTCAAACTTTTAGTTTATTTTTTTATTATTGTAAATGTAATTTAAAGATCATGGACCCTTTGACTTTGTTTTTTAAATCCTTGGGGTCTCCCTCACACATTCACAGCAGAAATTGCTTTAACTATGGGGTCCATTTATTCACCATCTTTAAACATTCTTATTATCGCCAAAATTGCTACTTATTGTGTGTATGTGTGTGTGTATTCATGCTCACTTTACCCACAGTCCTTAAACAAAGATGGGAACGGTGTGTGTTCGTTAGTCCCACTGCTTGGGATCTGTGTTATATGGGGTGGAGATGTAAGACCTACAAACTCAAAGAGGTGTTCCGTTTGCTAAGTCAGCTAACTACCCCCTATTGACCATGATTTTTGGGTTTTTTTTTGCCACTTTACTTAATCAGAGCATTTAAAAGCAAAAGGGTTACCACGTGCCATTATTACATTTCAGATATCTGGTAAATTTATGTAGATTTTCCTTTTTGTTATTTAGCTAGTTATATTTATTTATAAAATTGTGATGGTTGTGTTATATTGTAGACAGATTTGTCTAGTGTTAAATAAATCACTATGATCCTGATAATAAAATCCCAGTTTTTAGTGTCCCAGTGTTTACCAGAGGGTTATGGTTAGGGTTAGGGTTAACTGTAAAGACTTTTGATTAGTAGATCTTGCAAAATAGCCATTAAGGCTGTAAGAATTTTTATACCTATATTAAGAAGTCATTATTCAACAGATTATTTATATGGTATAAAATTACAGTTTTTTATGGTCATTTTAGCGGTTAACTTTTCAGTACTGTGGTAAAATAAAACATGAGCAGACTAGAGAACCAGATGAAATGATCATTGGAAATGTTGGAAACGGTTTTGGACATCATTTGAACACATTTATGAAAGCATCTATGGCCGTGAATATGTCAATACCCTTTTGTCATTTTAATCACATAGCATGTTTTCTTTCTTTAGACTTACTGTGTATGAATAAAGAATCAGAGGATGAAAAAAAGAAAAGGGAAAATGGGAGTAATCTATCCCACACAATGACTCTGCTCTGTTGCTGTGTGTTTTGGGTTGAATCCCATAGCACCCTCACAGCGGGTCTGGGATCAAGCCACTCAGCTCCTCTCCAAAACCAAGAGATTATTTTCCAGGGAGACAAGAGAGTTTTTCATGATGTGTTGTGTGTTTCTATTTGTTTCCTGTCTAGTACAGATGTGCAGTTTTACAAAGGCAGATTCAGATACTGTCATACTCTTTCTAAACACTAACTACTCTTTATGACAGATTTATGTTGTTTTCTTAAACATTTATCTTTTAGCGATTTCAAGTTTAACATAGCTTTTTGACAAATAGGGGTGATACTGTTAGCTCTTTTTATGTCTATATTATCTGATTTTTTTCTATTTTTCATTGCAGTGTATGAAAAAGATAAGCGAATAAATAAAGCAAATCTTTATATGATCTGGGATTAAAAACATTCTCTTCATTTACTCGAAACATGTTGCTAACAAAGATAAAAACAAACTGAAAATTACACCGTTCAGTGATTAGAGTACTTGTTAAGTACTTTTAACTGTAGAAACTGACTGAGTTGTTCAGAAAAAATATTAATCGTGGTAACTGATTCACCTGATTTATCTGAATCCTGGCCTTCCGTCAAACTTGTAGCATGTGACAAAACAGTCCGCCACAGAGGGCCTTCATTTGAGACATTCATGAGTCCAAGGATTTGTTGAATGCTAAGGTTTTGTTAGGTGCCCTCTAGTGGAAGGACTGTGGCAAAAGCAGTCAGAATCCTTACTTATCTAAGTGACTTAAAGGACCCGTAAGAATCGAATCAGTTCAATGAGTGATTCAAAAGGATTCAAATGAATTTGGATTTCTCATCTCGAATGTATAATGAATGTTAAATCTTGGATGAACTTTAGATGATGTTAACAGGACTGACCGAAATTTGGTTTTTCACTTCTATGAACCCAACCAGACATTTACAGCATTTGGCAGGCGCCCTTATCCAGGGCGACTTACGTCAATTTCTTTTATACAACTGAGCAATTGGGGGTTAAGTAAACAGTGGTGGCTTGGTAGTGCTGGGAATCGAACCCTGGTCTTTCTGGTATCAGTCCAACACCTTAACCACCACTTTCCACCACTTCCCAGATAGTTACTGAATGTACTGATGTGTAATGTACACATGATATCTGTGTGAGAGTAAAAATCCTTACTTACTCTACGTGTCATAGGATCATTTTAATGTACATTGTTAATTAGAGGTACGTCCCTGTGGTATTTATATCATGCACAGTTAATTGGTTAAATGCTGTCTTTTTTCTGAGGAGTGTATGGCATGTGGTTTGCTTTTTGACCATGTTATAAGCCAATAGTTTTGACACGTTTATGGGGAGGTTCTGTTTTTCCTTAGTTTTACAAAACAGCTCATCGGGGAATAATCAGCTTGAAGCATTTGGGACTTGAATAAGATTAAATTCAACTGGTGCATGTGTAAGTGTGTGTTTGCATAATAAAGGTTTATGACTTACTATTTTTATTGGTGGCTCAATGGAGTTTTAGTTTCAGTGTTTGTGTGTGATTTCTGACTCTAATTGGGTGTTGATCAAGAATAGAATGACAGCACAGGGTCTGTGTCCTTAGTATGGCTGGCATATGGCTTAATATGCAATATTGCTTCCTGTGTAGCAAAGGCTTGGTAGCATTAAAGCTGTACTTGGTGCAGCTGTCTGTTGTGTCCAGTGTCTGGTTTTATACTGTGCACATTAATAAATGTCGAAAAGGTGTGCATTGGGACTGGTCTTTGTTTTTGTAAAAAATGAGGTAAGATTTTGGCAATTGGCATGATTGTTTGTAACATAGGAAGTGACATTGGTGCATCTTGAATGAATGAATGGCACCTTTATGGCATTCTGAATGTTTTTTTCCCATGTCTGTCTGGGTTTTTTTGGGTACCCAAGTATCATCTTACATGTCACACGGATAGATTTGTGACCCGTAGATTTGTGAGTACGAAGGAGTGTGTAGTGATAGACTGGAAGTACATTCAGCTTTTTATTTGTTATTATTTTTATTTTTACCTCCTGATTGTGTGTTTAAAAATTTAGAAAAATGAGAATGATTTTCAGTAGTAGATGTTACAGCCAGGATTAGTGGCAAGTGGCAACTTTTATTTTTATTTGAGGTTTTATATATTTGAGAATGTAATAAAATCCAGCACTTTTGTTAGCATTTTGCATTAGTTCAGATTTATAACAAGACATTTTCTAAAAAGTCATAAACATAAACACCCCTTTCATTATGACTTTTTAAAATTTCTGCCAACCAAAAACCAGATAAATTGATAAATATTTGGTTTTTCCATATTTAATCCTTTCTTTAGAGCTTTAAGTCTAACTGTTCCAACTATATGAGCTGTTTGGTTGGAGATTGAAGAAGCTTTGATAAATTTAACATTAGCTCTGACTGAAGTCGTTCTTAAAGTAAGTCGAGGACAGAACAGGGTGTAAAACGAGATGTCCTTCTATTGCATTATTCAGATGATTCCCATACCTCAGTTGTGTGTATTAGAGCAAGTTAGAGAGAGAGAGAGAGAGAATGTTGGAATTTTATTAGCTCAGTGATTACTGCAGGCAAGGAAGGAAGGAAATTCATTTCCCTTCATTATTCTAATGGTGATAAAGTTTTTTTTTGCATAGCCATAATACATATTGGTTGTTTGTTGACAAGGCTGTCTGTTTAAGTGACTGACTGGTGCTTTTGTGCTTATCTTTTAAACAAGCTGCTTTTTTGTAGCTGTCTCCTAAAAATCCTTGTTTTACGTTGTATTTTAACAGTAAGACTCAAACCATTGATTGATAGTTAAAAAAAGCATCTTTCTTTCGTTTAAGGAATCAATAATTGGTAGCGCACTGGTTAAGGATTTTGACTGCTCATTGGAAGATATAATTGCAGTTCGATTCCCAGTGCCACCAAGTTGCCACTGCTGGGCCCCTGAGCAAGGCCCCCTAGCCCTTAATTGCTCAGTTCTATAAAAGAAAAATGTAACTCTTTCTGGATAAGGGCGTCTACCAAATACTGTAAATGCAAATAATCAAGAATACATCTTGTATCAACCCGGCACGAGTTTCAAAATATTGTTCCCATAATCCTACCACAGACTGATGTAAATGATATGCCGTAAACCTTTTTTTTATTTATGTGATTTTAATTAGTTCAGCCTGCTAGAGCTGCAGCATCTTTAGCTACAGAATAACATCACAGCCCTGAATCCTTGTGCTAAAGTATGTGGAAATACCCTGAATAAGAAACAGACACTGGTGTGCAGGCTAAATTGACCCATGACACTGCATCTGGGGTTGGCTAACACTTCTGCCCACGTCTGCCAGTCTGCCATCTGTCCTATTACATAAGATTTGGGTGTTGCCTTTAGTCTCTGCCATGTCCTGTTTAATGGCTTCCACATGAAAAGGGAAAATCAGCAATGAATGCACTGCCTGCAAAACATCATTTACCTCCTATTACCCGACTATCATTAAACTCAATGCTGCATTCATGAAATTTGTTTTATTGGCCTATTTTTTAAAAAGCTTAATCTTGTTTAGTTGGGAATTGTATCAAACATGACATGTTATGAACCGAAACAGCAGTAATACAAAGGCAAATCACCAAAACTTTCCAGTGTGTGCCTTTTTGTATGAAATACAAAACTCTTGGGGCCTAAATATAAGTATATATTTATAAAATATAAGACATTTTGAAAAAATTACCCATAAAATAAATGTTCCATCAAAAAAAGGGTATTTAATTGTCTATGATAGTTTTTTTTTCTATTTAATATCTGTTATTCATGTTTTTTTTTTACATACAAAGTCATCTCTACACTTTCATCTTTCTACCTGTCAGCCTGTCTTCCTGCCTGCCTTTCTGTTTGTCTCTCTCTCTCTATGTCTACCTGTCTGCCAATCTACACTGCTCAAAAAAATAAAGGGAACACTTAAACAACACAATGTAACTCCAAGTCAATCACACTTCTGTGAAATCAAACTGCCCACTTAGGAAGCAACACTGATTGACAATCAATTTCACATGCTGTTGTGCAAATGGAATAGACAACAGGTGGAAATTATAGGCAATTAGCAAGACACCCCCAATAAAGGAGTGGTTCTGCAGGTGGTGACCACAGTCCACTTCTCAGTTCCTATGCTTTCTGGCTGATGTTTTGGTCACTTTTGAATGCTGGCGGTGCTTTCACTCTAGTGGTAGCATGAGACGGAGTCTACAACCCACACAAGTGGCTCAGGTAGTGCAGCTCATCCAGGATGGCACATCAATGCAAGCTGTGGCAAGAAGGTTTGCTGTGTCTGTCAGCGTAGTGTCCAGAGCATGGAGGCGCTACCAGGAGACAGGCCAGTACATCAGGAGACGTGGAGGAGGCCATAGGAGGGCAACAACCCAGCAGCAGGACCGCTACCTCCGCCTTTGTGCAAGGAGGAACAGGAGGAGCACTGCCAGAGCCCTGCAAAATGACCTCCAGCAGGCCACAAATGTGCATGTGTCTGCTCAAACGGTCAGAAACAGTCTCCATGAGGGTGGTATGAGGGCCCGACGTCCACAGGTGGGGGTTGTGCTTACAGCCCAACACCGTGCAGGACCAAGATTGGCAAATTTGCCACTGGCGCCCTGTGCTCTTTACAGATGAAAGCAGGTTCACACTGAGCACATGTGACAGACGTGACAGAGTCTGGAGATGCTGTGGAGAACGTTCTGCTGCCTGCAACATCCTCCAGCATGACCGGTTTGGCAGTGGGTCAGTAATGGTGTGGGGTGGCACTTCTTTGGAGGGCCGCACAGCCCTCCACGTGCTCGCCAGAGGTAGCCTGACTGCCATTAGGTACCGAGATGAGATCCTCAGACCCCTTCTGAGATCATATGCCGGTGCGGTTGCCCCTGGGTTCCTCCTAGTGCAAGACACTGCTAGACCTCATGTGGCTGGAGTGTGTCAGCAGTTCCTGCAAGACAAAGGCATTGATGCTATGGACTGGCCCGCCCGTTCCCCAGACCTGAATCCAATTGAGCACATCTGGGACATCATGTCTCGCTCCATCTACCAACGCCACGTTGCACCACAGACTGTCCAGGAGTTGGCGGATGCTTTAGTCCAGGTCTGGGGGGAGATCCCTCAGGAGACCATCCGCCACCTCATCAGGAGCATGCCCAGGCATTGTAGAGAGGTCATACAGGCACGTGGAGGCCACACACACTACTGAGCCTCATTTTGACTTGTTTTAAGGACATTACATCAAAGTTGGATCAGCCTGTAGTGTGTTTTTCCACTTCAATTTTGAGTGTGACTCCAAATCCAGACCTCCATGGGTTAATAAATTTGATTTTCATTGATAATTTTTGTGTGATTTTGTTGTCAGCACATTCAACTATGTAAAGAACAAAGTATTTAATAAGAATATTTCATTCATTCAGATCTGTTATTGTGTTCATTCATTCAGATGTGTTATTTTAGTGTTCCCTTTATTTTTTTGAGCAGTGTATTTTCTCACCTGTCTGTCTTGTTGTCTATCTGTCTGTTTACCTGTCTGTTTGCCTGCCTGTCTGTCTGTTTGTTTGTCTTTGTGATTTTATTTCCAAATGAACTTATTAACTATTAAGCTGTTGGGGCTTTAAAATTTGTGGACAAATCACACGTCAACAGACTTTATGGATTTGTATGTCCCTCTAATAGTGGATTAAAACCAAAAACCCCATATAGCTTTTTACTGTCAAAACATGGTTGTGTAAGATTTCTTGACCAATCCCTTCATTGTGTGCACCTTAGAATATATAATCTCAGACAAATCCTGTTTAAAACATCTTAACCCTATATAAAGAACCATATCTCAACATGTGCTTATCCTTAAAAAAAACATTAAGAGGTTTTTTTTGCAGCTTGTTTAACAGTTTGTGGATTTGCCTGTATCAGGTATGGAGTGGGTCTATGTGTAAAGTGTGTAAAAAGTGTAAAAATCTGATCTAAGCAGACCTTGAATCAGTTCAAGAAGTTAAATCATTTATGTGTTTGTGCTGCTTTAGATAGAGAAACATGGGAATAAGTGCAGAGGAGGTGTGTAAAATGCACTGCTGTATGGTTTCCAGTTGGTTCTAAAATATTAAACAACACCAGCTGTTTTAGCTTTAAGTCATTTTTTTGGCTCAGACTGAAGTTTATGTAAAATTTTTATACTTACTCATGATCAAGCTTTAATTCAACAACTGACCAACTTTATTAAATCAATCTTTCAAAGGGTGTAAGACAGTAATACACTCTAAATACACCCTGTCACAGAGCAGCATGCACACACACATTTAAACTCACCAACAAATGATGAATTACATTTACAACATTCGGCAGACGTCCTTATCCAGACTGACTTACTCGCTTAGGGGCCCAGTGGTGGTGGCTTGGTGGTGCTGGGAATCAAACCCAAGTCTTTCTGGTATCAGTCCAATACCTTAACCACTGAGCCACCACTTATAATAACAGTGCTGGTTATGTAACATGGCTCATAGTCAAAATAAACATCACTTAAGACAGATGCCAAAATATTAAATAGCTTTTTTGTCCACTGGGAAAACACCACCCATCACTTGTGCTTAAATTAATTAACAGTAATGGCTCGTTTTTAATTACAAATTTTTGTTTTTAAAAATGCCCCCTGTGATCTACAATAAACTGAAGTAAGCTAGTCGTGCACAGAGTTCTTAAACAACCCCAAATCTGTTTTCTCCATTCTCTAAGGCTGCATTTACACTGTATGTATCCAGTGACCCAGTGATCTAATTTTTTGCTTGACTGTGGCACAGATGGGATATGACTGACAATCATGTAAGGAGCAAAAAAATCACATGGATTCTAATATTTTTAGATCGGTTTCAGGCCTCATTCGTACGTGGAAATGAATTGGATATGGATCTGATACAAGCATTAGTGTCTTCCATGTAAGCAGACAGATCAGATTCTTACCTGTTTATGCGAGTCAAACTTAATAAGCGACAGTGGTACATGGTGTCAACTCAGGTGGACGCCAAATGTATACAGTATACGCGATATACAGTATATATAGCTGTAAACATCTGTAAATGAAAAAAACAATCAAAAATTATATATATATATATATATGGCAATGATTAATAATCATTTCGTCTTAAAGCATTGCATCTAAGGATTATCATGCCGTTTTTACTTTCTTTTCCGGTCAGTACGTCAACTTTGGGTTGTTTTGCTATGTATAGTGTAAATGCAGATATCTAATATGGATCAGTTTGAAAAGGAGCTGTAAGCGGATCATCAGAAAATTAAATATAGTCACAAAATCTGAATCAAGATCTGCTGTGTAAATGGGATCAGCCGGAATCCTTGTGCAGTTTTGGATTCTTCTACTTTAAAAGCAAGAGCATCAAAGCACACTAGGACATGCTATGTAAAACACATCTCCCTATACAGTACATCTTCTGTTTAATGCCTCACTCACACTTCCAGCCTTCCTCTTTTATAAACATACATATGCTTGTGTACACACACGCGCATACAGCATACACCCTGGCACTAATTCATATTTTTCCAGCTTTCCTCTCCTCTTGTATGAGCAAGGCTTTCCCAAACAAGAGCTTGGGCTCAAAGCTGGCCACAGCACCACGTCTGCCAAGCTCCATCCGAAATCACATACTACTTAGGAATGTACTACATCTGAGTAAGTATGTAGTGCCTAACTGTTAAAAAAGATGTTTTATACACTATAATCATGGGTACCATGAATGAAATTCGAACATACTACATCCACTTATATTGTCATGTGACATATGTTTTTTATTTAAATCACTTGAAATGTGCCATATTTCTGCCTTCCGCTATTTCTGCAAATGATAAGTCGTCTCACCTGTGGGCTTATGGGATAGTAAAGTGTGCATTGTATATGCATACTTAGAAATCTGGGCGGAAACAGTTTTTCATACTCTATATAATAGATTGCAGACAACGACATGTGTCTAAGAGTGTTGCACCAGTGAGCAGTCATTTTTTCTGACAACACAAAATTGAGCACAATGCATATGGCCGAAGTAAATATTTAATTTCTTACTGACCCTAAAGAAACCAAACTAGCACCTGAAAAACTAAAGCACACACAGTATTGTCTTGTAAAGTGGAATGTAATAAATAATCATTTTTACCACTATTTTTTTACCGCAAAATATTTACATTTACAGTATTTGGCAGACACCCTAACCCAGAGCGACTTACATTTATCACTTATACAGATGAGCAATTGGGGGTTATGGGCCTTGCTCAAGGACCCACAGTGGTGGCGCTGGGAAACAAACCCCAGTCTTTCTGGTATCAGTCTAACACCTTAACCACTAGACCGCCCAGTTTTATTTAATGAACAGAAAGAATCCAACGTGTTTATTATGCCTTCATTATAAGCATAACATTAATATCAATAGTTACAGTACCTACTGATTTTATGTGATAGACCAACACAAAGATTGAGACCATGAAAACCATGTATCATTTTCATTTCACTTCACAATTATGTGCTACTTTGTGTTGGTCTATTACATAAAATCTCAATAAAAAGATTTAAGTTTGTGGTTGTAAGGTGACAATGTGAAAAAGTTCAATAAGTTTAAATAGTATTTTTAAGACGCTGTAATATGGACATTAATATGATAGTCACAGTGACCCTAATCTCTAATAATAACCACTCTTCTCTTTGCTCTTCTCTCCACTTAGCAGGAAGACAAATGCTTAAACCCCTTTTACTAGTTATAGTATATTGTTCATTTTGTTTATTATATTGTTTAGTACTCTGTTCATATTCTCTTTATATTCATATTCACAATGTTAATTTTTTAAAGAACTATTAGTCATAGAAAGCATTTCACTGCATGTCGTTCTACAGTATGTATAATTCCTTATGTGTGTATCGAATTCATTTATTCATTCATTTTCCATACCCGCTTATTCCCTAATTCGGGGTCACAGGAATCTGCTGGAGACTATCCCAGCAGTCTCTGAAAGGGCAAAGGGCAGGAGCGGTACACCCTGGACAGGTCACCAGTCCATAACCGGGCCACACACACACTCACACTCACTCCTATGGGCAATTTAGAATCACCAATCAATCTAATATAGTGTTTCTCGACTGTGGGAGGAAACCAGAGAACCCGGAGTAAACCCATTCAAGCACAGGGGAGAACAGGCAAACTCCACACAGAAAGACCCCATGTGTAACTAATACACTGAATTCAAAGACATGGTTAGTTTTTCTGTGCAAGGTTTTTTTTTTCAAGGAGAGTTAGGTTGAGGCAGTTAGCAGTGTGTGGACAGGATCTCTTCGCATAGTTGGGGACTGGCTGCTAAAGAAGGTCTGTGGTTTGTCAACTGCTTTGTCTGTGCAACTGATTTTTTTTTTCGGTTAATTCTTGGGAAGCATGCTATGCCTCATGGTGAATGCTTGATTACACAAACCCTTCTCTTAAAATCTATCCTTTATCCTAACTTCTAACATTAGCACTACCATCTATGATGCACACATAATATATTGTCACATATTCAGACTGTAGAACTCGAATCCCTAGATGTTTGGCAAGAGTAATTCGAAGCTTTTTTACCCTGCAGACTCATCACAGCTGCCAGAGATTGCAGACTTTAAGATCCCTCCATAGCAAACTGCACCCAATGCACTGATATTTTCCTTTTATTTTACCCAAGTGTGTCTCTTTGAATCTGTTTGCATGAATTAACTAACATGAGCATGATCTTTGCTTTAATACTCAACGAAGGCTACAATTCCTTTGGATTTCGTTTAGAGGATAGATCTCATGTCTGACCTTAGACCTTAGATTGTGCCTTTCCCCCAGTATATGGTGTGTCATTTCATTATGAGGCTGATAAGACTTAATTGTATTTGTCTTTTAGCCCAAACTCTTCTAGTGCGTTCGGGTATTTGGTGGCCTGTGAAGATTAGGTGAAGTCGAGGATGGCTGCAAATTTTTTTAATTTGGTGATGAGATTTGGTCCCTCTGAAATGACTTAGAAAGCTGGATTCAAGCTGGGTATGTTTCTGAGAAGAAACTCTTGGACAGATTACAAATGCTTCAGACTAACAGGTACTCAGAAATATCACCACATTACCCCTGATCATTGTATTGTCGTCAAGTCACATTATTTCTATAGCGCTTTTAACAATGGAGATTGTTTCAAAGCAGTTTTATAGAATCACATCAAACTACACAATATTAAACACTCACTAACTCACTAAAACACTCAATTTGATTAATATCTATAAATTAAGAGTCCCCAACTAAGCAAGCCAGAGGCCACAGCGGCAAAGGACCAAAACTCCATCAGTGACAGAATGGAGAAAAAAACCTGGGAGAAACCAGGCTCAGCAGTAAAGTTTCTGTGGTCTTGTCCGGATGGCTGTCTAGAAGACAAGATCCTCACCCGGAAACTGCCTTATTGTCTCCAAATGCTAAACCACTAACTGGGCTGGCAGCAACGGTGAGCTCGGAATCACAAATAATTGTATTGTATCCGTTACAATTACCTTATAAAATTAATTTTAAGATTTTAGTCTTTGTTTTTTTAATTTTTGCATCCCTTCATACATTGCTGGTCTTTTTCTAAGGTCAAAGATATCATTATCATCTAATGCACAAAATTACCTACATGTCAAATCTATAGTGCAGAAGAAAACGTGTGTTTGCGGTAGCTGCTCCAAGCCTATGAAACAGGCTTTACCGGTGTATTTTAGACAATTATCAGCATAAGTTTAATAAGCAGTTAAAACATATTTTTTTATATTAGTGTTTTATTAGGAATGGGTGTTGAGGTATTCTTGTTGTAGCTACCTGTTTGGGTGTGTGATGATATATGATTTCATTACTAATATTATATTATTATACCAAAGTTTTCTTCTTATTATTATTATCATTATATTAGTATTAATAACTTTTACTTATTATTATTAATTCTTAATTGATTTTATTGTACAGCAATGTGGTAGAATTTGTTCTTCTATTATGTGCCTCATAAATAAACTTTGAGTTGTGTTATCTTTTTTTCCTATGTCCCCAGTGTCAGAATCTGTCCCAGGAACAGTTTAAAAGTCTAAAAATGCAGCTTGGATTGGACCCCTGTTTCATTGCTGAACACATGCACACATTCACTCACAAACCTTGGGGCAATATAAAACAACCAGTCAACATACCAGTGCATTTTTATAAACGTGAAGAAAACTGGAGATACTCAAAAATTAACCCCAATGGACAAAAGAAAGACTATAAAAAAACCCTATCCAGTCAAGAGCTCCAAATGAAATTTGGGGAACCCTGGAGCTGGAAGTCAGCAACACTATTCGCTATACTTACTATACCACCAGCTGTGATAAGCACACGAATGGAGCTTTCTTCCCAAATTCCAAAGGATCTTACAATTACAGCTGTTTGTACATGTGTGTGTGGGTGTCTGTGTGGGTGTGTGTGTGTGTGTGTGTGTGTAACACTGAGAGTAAGGGAGAAGTAGCATATGGGTGAAAACTGATGTGCAAACAAAATACAGTCTCTCTCTCTCTCTCTTTGGGAGGAAGTCAATACAACCTCCACTGCTGTTTTCCTGACAAGACATGACCTTATGAGGAAAAAGTCAAAGGAAACAGCCATTTTTAGCTTTATTTAGCTCCGTGTCCTTTTCCACCTATAAAAACATTTGAAAGTATTTAGGACTGATCTAAAAAAAAGATCAAAGTAATGAACACGTTAAACAAGTGCTTTTGTGTAACTTTTACCATATTAACAAATTGTTTTATTCTTTCTTGCAATCTTAGGCTTAGCAAAACTGGGCTTAGCAAAATTCGGCTGGGCAAAATTATTTTAACAGTAACACACCTAAGGGTGTGTAGATTGTTTAAGCTATGTATTAAAGAGTATTCAAGGTAAGATAAATTAGAAGGGGCTTTTAAGTTATCTCCAGGAGGTTTGAGAGTAAAGAACACGGTTATCAGTGAGCTCTATCCTCTTGCCGAATTTGTGTCCCCTGCACACCATGAGCTAAAGACGTCTGGTGCTACAAAGCCTCCTCAGAGTACAGCAGAGGTGGGTGGCCAAAATACACATGCATCAAAGTCTAATTTTAGTAATTTTAGGCTGAAATCTTCGTCGGTTTTCGGGTATAGCTATTACCTAGTTACTTAGGGTGTGTATACCAATGCACATTTAACACTGTTTACATTTTAGAGGTTAGTTGTTGCTGTATTGAATCAGCAAATTATTTTCAGAGCATACATTATATAAGCAAAAATATTAGGACACCTCCAGTTGTCTATTAGATTGTCGCTGTTGGGATTTTTTTTTACTATTTATCCACAGCAATATAAGTGAGATAAGCCAGTGATGGAAAATGGTGGCTTAGTGGGTAAGGTGTTGGACTGATACCAGAAAGACTGGGGTTCGATTCCCAGCACCACCAAGCCACTTTTAACCCATAATTCCTCAGTTGTATAAAAGAGATGAATGTAAGTCACTCTGGATAAGGGCGTCTACCAAAATGCTGCTGTAAATGTAAAAGAATGTTGAGATCAGGGATTACAACCCTAACACAACATGTCTTCATGGAGGCTTTGAGTCGTTGACATGCTGGAACAGTGATTGAGTCTCTTATTTCTATTTAATCCTAAAAAAAGCTAAACTATACAATTCCTGAAACCACAACTATGTTTAATTTAATCTTTTTTGTGTCTTAACTTTAACCAAATGGATATTTTTTTCTATAAAGAAGTTTTTCTGTTTTGACTCTAGACTTTGAACTTCATATTGATTTTAACATCGTCCCACCACCCACAGTCTATCTGTCCTTACCACTGATGCTTCACCTCAACATCAGTGTTTTCCTACAACATATCATCACCATGGAGATGCTTTCACAAGCAGAGCACAGTTTCCCCAAACCTAACACTCTCCACATGGTTTAAAGCAATTTTACACACATACAAAAAACCCCCACTGAAGGTGTTTAATGATCTCAGATGTGATTTATTCTTTAAGGGCTTGGTTGTGGTTGGTGTTATCTCTGACTCAAATACTACTATTGGAATAAGGCATTAGAGAGTGCAATACACTCATACACCAGATGTTCCCTCTCAGTATTTCTCAACAGACGTGTTTACCAGGTTAACGCTTGAGTTAGATGATGCATTGCATTAGTTAAAAACTCGAAAAAAGTGCAAATGCTATAGACAAAATTGTTACCAGTTGTATTAGCATTTTTGCTTCAAACATCTATTCAATTCCAGTTTAGTTAATATAAAGTTGCCACTTTATGTTAACATTCCTCAGTGACTTAATTATTACACATTATCTTCAGACTTCAAGTTTTAAGTATCAAGTTTTAGCATACGACAACCATGTGGCACTGTTACTTGGAAAAACAAAAAAAAGTATGTCACATGGTTTGAAAAATAGCAGCCATCTTGAATCAAAAAGCAAGAGTTTGGTGTAAAATTAACCAAATGCTAAACTTATATGACTATTCTAAGTAATGATATTGTTACAATATTTGACTTTATACATTTTTTTAATTATATTAAATATAAATAATTAAAAATCTAATATAAAGCCAATATGTATGTAATATATATATATATATTGAGCAGCACAGTAATAAATTTATGAAGAGTGTAATCTGCAGGATGGCAACTTTCGGGTACCTGGTTTTTTTCCACCCTACACAAACATTCAGGTGGACCTTAGGGTATGTTTGCATGTTGGCCTGTTCAACTGGCAGCCAATACATAGTAAATTTCTAGTATGCCGCATCACTGTGCTCTAAAGCAAAATTAAGTATTTACTAGATTCATGCACATCTCATTTTCTTATATTCCTGTTCATAATGTAACATGATGTACTCATATTTCTTACATTATAGCTACATTAGCCCTTTAGCTTCAGAAATCAAATATATTGTTTAAATTAGGTGTATGAACAAAAATCCAAATTAAAAATTAAACGATTAGGGTGTAGAAAATTACCATCTAATGTGAATAATATTATCTTAAAGTATTGTCCTGATTAATTTCTTGTATGGCTTCACAAGTATGCACTTTTCTTAAAGGAACAATAACATTATTTCTTGTAGTTTATATTAAGAAAAAACTTCAATAAGTTAGAATGTACATTATTTAGCAGACGCCCTTATCCAGAACGACTTACATTTATCTCTTCTATACAACTGAGCAAGTAGGGGTTACGGGCCTTGCTCAGGGACCTAACAGTCAAACGCTGATCTTCCAGGTACCAGTCCAGCACCTTAACCGCTGATCCTCCACTTCCTACAAACGTAAACAACTTTATTTGTCACACAGACGCTACAGCACGGTGAAATTTGTTTTATTGCATATCCCATCCTATAAAGTTGGGGTCAGAGCGCTCCTGGAGCAGAAAGGGTTAAGGGTCTTGCTCAAGGACCCAACAAGGGCTAAGTGGCCATTGAACTCTTGTTTTCCTGGTCATCCAATCAACAAATCCGTGGACTAAACATTTAAGCCACCACAATTTATTCGTGACAATTACATTTATTTATTACAATTTTTGTAACATTTCTTTATGAAACTGGACCACTAAGCAACTATTACCATCAGCATAGCAATAGCAAAAGTGACCCAGCAAAGTGACAAAATCATTTCAGCCTGCACTCAGAGATCAGCCCTGAAAAGCCAACCCTGGCTCCCTAGACTGAAAATAAACCGGAGCCTTCAGGGTTGTCCCTGATAATTCCTCTTGAGAAGCTTATCCATTGGTTACATGTCGGTGTATCAGTGATGAAAGAGAAGGGAATTCCGATGTCCAATGTTATCTCTCCTTTTCTTTTGCACCGTTCAGGCACCATTCAAGGAGTGAATTCCATTTTACAAACAAAATACCTTTAGAGATGTATCACAACCATGTTCCTTTCTGTCATTAGAAGAACCTCCCAAATGCTTAATCACTGTCTCCTCTATGTCTCTCTATGTTGTGCTGACCAATTTGTGGTGCCTGGGGTATGTCTGGGAGAATATACTCAAATGCCCCTCCTTTATGGCTTTGAAAAACCTTGTTTTAGCTGTCAAAGCTTAGTTCCATCTGGTATTTATGAGCATGTAGTATTACCTGGGTTCCTTGGTTAAAGCTGAAACATCAGTCTGGATTCAGCGGGAAACCTCTCTGGGACCTTGATTTAATTTTACAGTTAAATCTAGATGACATCTAGGTTCCACATAATCTCTCAGTAAAGATACTGTAAGCCATAAAACATCTGTAATTTTAGTACACTCTCTTCTTTTTTTTTTAAAATCAGATACACACTACCGTAAAGAAGCTTAAACAAATTGCAATAATTTTTTGTTGTAATAGACTTTGAGGTGTTTTAGTCTCATTTAGTGCAAATGGTGAAATGAGAGACTATTTTAGCTGACCAGTACCTATACTGTTTATTACATTTGGTAATTTACAACAATAAATTAAGTAAAGTTACTGAATACTTTTTGCACCTTGTCTTACAGCCCATGTGTAAACTAAATACAAACACAAACTGAATTGAATTTACTGTTGTATTATGACATCATCAGGATTATCCACACGGCTGAGTGAAATTTCCGTGTTTTTTTTTCTCTATATCAGTCTCATGAAGAACATCTGTACATTTCCATGATACAGTAGGACTATTTTTTCCTTTTCTTTTTTTCTTTTTTTCTCTGTCAATGCATTTTATTGTTTTCTTGTTGAAAATGTGCAAAGCAGGCAGAGAAAACAATGTCTTTTTAATAGTAGGGAATAGATTTTAATCATTCCCATCCCAAGTTGCTATTTTGGACTTTTGTTTTTTTTCTTTAGGAAGGGAAACCATTTTACTAAAGATAAGAAGAGATACCTACAGGCCTCTTCTGCTTACACATATAGTATTATCTGTGCTTTGTTTTCTGGCCACTCCGTCTATGTCTATAATTTACAAACAGTGATGCAGCCCATAAACCACCTATTCTTAGTATTTGGTATTTTGAAAATCATCCATCCATCCATCCATCCATCCATCCATCCATCCATCCATCCAGCAGTCTATCCATCCACACATCCAGCCGTCCGTCCATCCATTAATTTCTGTTCTATTTACCCTATGTGGGCTTATGGGGAACCTGGAGTTTATCACAACTCTTGGCACAAGGTTGGGGGAAACCCTGAGTGTGAGAGTGCCAACCCATCTTGAGGCACAAAAATAAGCACACTTATACACTCATTTACACACTTCAGACAGTTTACTGATGACAATGAGCCAACAACTCAGACCGGGGAAAATCTGAGTATCCGGAGGAAACCCTTGAAGCACATGTATACTAAGAAAATGCAGTGCATACTCTCAACCAGAATTGCTTATATGTATAACTGATGTCAACTTTCATCATATCACTTTTATTAATCAAACTAATCAAAAACACCTACACAGTTTCCAAGAATATTGTACAATATTATCCATAAAAAGGATATATAGCCATATGTCTAATGTGAGTTAATATTAAAAAGAGTTGGATTAAAACAGCCCAGTTTCTTCTGAGATGTAACCTAAAGTTGAAAAAAGTTTAAAAAAAACAGCTATGTAAAATATGAGTGTTATGATGCTTTGAAATGCGCAGCCATTTTTGGGGAGATAAAGTGGGAGACTTGTCTTATCGTCAGACTTTGAGGAGGAGACATGGCGTGCGTCAGTGAGAATGTGGGAACGGTGCAGGCTTGGATAAAGGTGGAGGTCCACGGCTTGAGACCGGGAGTCAGATTTCAGTATTTTTGAGGGGGCAGATTGAGTGAGGGTGAACTAAGGCTGTCTTTGTTCAGGAGCAGCTCCTGAAGGTGCAGCTGAAAGCAAAGTAGAGCAGAGCAGCAGCAGCGCGAAGGTTCACTGCGCCAGCGGGGGAGACACACAGCGTCTCACGGCTACTGCTTCAACACAGTGAGCGCGGACACATGACTCACGGAGCTATGCGTTTCCTGAGGTGAAATATAATGAATCCCTGCTACGAATTGATTTCTGTTTAGTTGCTTTCCGAGAGGATGTTTCTCATGACATTATTCAACTCTTCTCCTGTCACCAGAGTGCCCCAGTGGTGCTGTTTGTACCTCGCTGCTTTGGGCTTTTTCCATCCAGCGGCCGCGTTCCAGCTGCAGGACGGTATGGCACTTTTCACATTCTTATCAAAACGTTTTTTTCTTTTGACGCACAAAACAGCAACGTTTGTATAATTTGCAGTTAATTCTTTTATAGCTCCTTCTTTTGATTTGTTTGCCTGAGTTGTGAAAAAGTTTAAAGTTGATGGAAAAACTTTGACATAAAGACAGTTGAATGAAAGAGTTGACGAATGAATGGGATCCATTTTCTTCTTTATTTCATTCATGTAAGCCAGAATTTATACATCGGGTGACTGACAAAAAGAGAGATTCTTCATTCACTACCTAATGTTTGGTATCTAGTCTGGTTTGGAGATGATGCGCTTTTACGCATCGTGCACTGTTCTAAGACTAAAGAACCTCAACATAAATCCCAGTTCTGCATGCTAAAGTGTTTGCTCAGCACGAACACACCCACTTCAACTGTAATACTTAGCTAAATAGTTGCATCTGGTCTGCTAGGATTTGACATGGGCGTTAAAGCAAAGGAGAACTGCTTAGGAGGTGCTTAGATTATTATTACTTTATAACATAAATGATTATAAATAGTGATTATAACAGCAGTGGGTTTGCACTTATATTAATTTATATGAATATTACAAAGTATTCATTTTGTTAAATTGAAAATATTTCATCATAACTGGATACTTCACCATTTTGGGTTGCAAATTTATGACAGGATTGAAAATTGTATGTAATTTTATTAAGAATATAGTTTTTACTGTTTTTAATTTGAATGCAAACAAACAAACGTTTTTGTCTTTGTTCGTTTAATTAGCTCGGCTTAAAATATTTAGCTATATTGGTATAAAAAAAGCAGAAACCCTGTTTGTATTTTTCTTTCATTTGATAGACAACCTTATCCGAAGTGTGTAACCTTACAAAAAGAAAATATCATTATACTGTACTGTCCTTGCTTAAGGACCCAGCAGTGCTGGAATTTGATCTTGTGACCTCATGGGCAATAGCCCACTGCCTTAACCACTGAGCCGCCACTGCTGTAGGTACTAATATAAGAGACAGGTGCTTTGAGGAGACTTGAGTTCACCGCTGACCAGCTACCAAAACATAGGCTTCAACAACTTAAACTATTTTCCAGCCTGTATTATTTAATCAGTAATGGGTTGAAAAATGTTGTAAAAACGTTTGTTCATTTCTTAATACATTGTATACAGAAACTAGAATAATTTTTTTATAGTAAAAGAAAAAAAGATGGTCTGCCAATCAGTTAGAAGAATAACCAGACGCGAATAAACGATCATAGACTGATAAATCATTCTTGTCTGCATGCCTCAAGGTCAATGCTACTGACAGAATTTCTGTGATTTTAAACACAAATTACCCGTGTAATGAGTGAAGGGTGGACAAATGCAGTCCATACATCTGTAGGAACAGCTAGAAAATAGTTATTATGCCCAAGAGTGGATACCATATAATAACCCATTAAGTTTGATGTTACATACAATAGCTGGATTGTATTCAGACTGTAAAATAATGTTGTGAGCTCATAACATACCCTGTTACGAATGACTGGCTCCAGGCAGAAATGAAGCATGCCAAGGATATTACATACATTGGTAGCAAGGTTGTTATGTCGAAAGTGCTGGTAAAATCTTTTACCAGTGATACAAAGCTTGTAACTCTTGAAATGTTGACAAAGTACTCTCTAGAGCATAAAAGCATTCCTGATTTACAAACTTAGAAATCACCTCCCTAAAGCCATTTGAAGGTAGACGTAAATATGAAGGAACAGCTTTGGAGTGAATTCTTCCCAGGGGTGAAGGGAGTTGACTGAATTTACTTTATTTATAAACTGGATTACTAATGCTGTTGGTCATATACTAAATTAATGATGGGTATTTAGGGGGGGTTGGGCAATGATGTAAGATGGTGAAAACACAGCTATGGTACTTAAAAGCATTCAGTGCTGCAAAACTGGGTCAAGGAATACCACATAATATGAGAAATAAGAGAAGTGGCAGTTCAGTAGAAGACGTTAGACTACTGATTAAAAGGATAAAAATGAGAGTAATTGAAGTTGGATTAGATCTTAGGATAAGAGAATCTGCAAAATTCTGTAAACACACACACAGGTAGATAGATAGATAGACAGACAGACAGACAGACAGACAGAGAGAGAGAGAGAGAGATAGATAGATAGATAGATAGATAGATAGATAGATAGATAGATAGATAGAGATAGATAGATAGATGAATACTGTATATAGACCATACCCATTTATATATCCATCCCTACATCCATCTATCTATCTGGATTAGAGAATCTGCAAAATGCTGTAAACACACACAGATAGATGGATGGATGGATGGATGGATGGATGGATGGATCCCAGGTTCATCTCAGATACATGACATCATGAACCTGTCCTTTCACAACATATTTTATGAAGTACTTTAAAATAATGAGGTCATTATCATATATATAACATAGGCATGCTGTTAAAATCAACACCTTCTGACCAATCAGATTTGAGACTTCAAATGTGTTATAGAATTGAAAAAAAGTTAATTGAGAACCTGAAATAGGACTGTTGGTTTAGTGACTTAATGATGTTTGTGATCATAAAGGCCATTTGATGATCGAGCTAAGGGAAAAGAAGTCTTTGTGTCCCTATCTGACGTCAGGCCTTAATGCTTAGCACTGTAGTTTCCGAGCCGTGACAGAACCGATCTGTTGTATGGTTGACATTTGACTTCTGTAGTTTTATGACTCATCACGCAGGAGAACACAGCGAGCTGTGTTGTGTATTTGCCAGGCAGCCGTTTTGAGTACAAATATTTCCAGCCACAGCTGTAAACACACATGAAATAAAGATATCACCATGGAAACCACAGTGCTGTGTATTCCTGGGAATGTTAACTTTTTCTCTAATTTAAATGATGTTTAATTTACATGTTTGTGGTCTGCAGTAGTGTTAATGGTAGTTCACACATGCTGCTCGGTGTGTGGTCAGTGAGATCGTTAGTGTGAGATGTGCGAATCAGCATTTTGAAGTTTTCAAGGTTATGTGTTGTTGCTTTTGGCATGAAGTAAACCCGCAGCTGTCTTATCAGCAAAACCTTGAATCTTAACGTTAATGAGCATTTTGCCCCACCAAACTGCATCAATTGTGTTGGTATTTCTTTAGTTTTCCGCGTTAGTGTTTCACTGCGTATATTCCAGAGCTGAAATGTCCTCACCCGATCCCGGGGAAGTATGAAAACAGACCCACAAAATGAGACACTTTTGGCACTTCTGGTTAGGTTTTACGTGTCTTAAAAAGAAGTTTTTATTTAGTATATAATTCTTGCTCAAGTTTTATTTAAAAATCTTATCAATGCTGAATTAGATGATCATTTATTAAGCAGGTGACAGTTCGTACAATATTTCATGAATGTGTTGTACACTTTGTTAGTTTTCCTCAGTAGGTCTGTTAGTCATGACTAGTCTACACTTAAATCTACAGTCAAATCCATTGATGATTCCCAAGTCCTAATTGAAGTTTAGCAGACTTCATGCTAGATATTTGTGATTTTTTTTCTAGAAACAGATTCAAATCTAAAGTTGAGTCGCAAAACTGGGAAAGTGATGGCTTAGTGGTTGAGGTGTTGGGCTGATACCCCTAATTGCTCAGTTGTAGAAAGAGATAAATGTAAGTCGCTCTGGGTAAGGGCGACTGCCGAAATGCTGTAAATGTAAGAACAAAAATGGCGGATTGGTGGTGTTGGTGCTTAAAACCTGATCTTGGGGAAGTGGTGGCTTATGGTTAAGGTGTTGGTCTACCAACCTGAAGATTATAGGCTTGATTCCCAGCTGCACCGCTGCTGGGCCCCTGAGCAAAGCCCTAAACCATCAATTGCTTAGTTGTATAAAAGAGATAAATGGTAGTCCCTCTGGTTAAGAGCGTCTGCCGATTGCTGCAAATGTAAAACTACATCTGTATTGTAAGATCTGTAACCAGCAATAAACTTTTTACCTAATTTAAATGTCATCAAAATATTGTGTCATAACCATGCAATTAATAATAGTTGCTTCTACATCTTGGAGATTCTTGTTGATTTGATAAACATGAAATGATCTTGAAAATAAGTGTCTATCCGAACAGCATCTCTTTAAAGTTATATTCCCTCTTTGCAGCTTACACACGTCTGGCTTTCTACAAGATTTTGAAGTGTTTCTTTATGGTTTTTTGGCCATTTATCCAGTAGAGCATGTCAAATCAAGTCAAGTCACCTTTATTTATATAGCTCTTTTACCAATCAGGATTGTTTCAAAGCAGCTTTACAGAAATACCTCAGAAACAACAATATTAAACATTCATTAGAACAGTCCATTTGATTCTAAACCCATCCAGTCATTTATACATGGACCCTGCTTTGTACCCTGACTGAGACACAGACATGCTGAAGTATTAGTATGGATTGGAATGTACTGGAATTAAGTGGTCTCCTGAAAAACAGCCTCATAACAATATCATTCCTCCACCAAACTTTTCAGTTGGCACAATACAGTCAGGCACATATTGTAGTTCTGGCAACCACAAAACCTAGACTCATCTATTAGACTGCCAATAAGAGAAGCTGATAAAAATGCAGTAAAAGTTTGGAAATGTTTAGTTATGACCATGAAATATTTAGCAGAGTTAACATTTCACATACTTCCAGCATCCTTTCTCTTTATCACTGTCAAATTTAGACTTTTAGCTTTTCAGAATGCAGTCGATAATTGTTAAAGGCCGTCAATGGAAAAGTAAAAAATGAAGAGATGGTGGGTGCTGTAGTGTGGTGGATTAAGGTCCCGACACCCACATGTGCAAGTGGCAAAGCGGGTTCGAATCTGGCTCAGGCTCCTTTCCGGTCCACCTCTCTCTCTATCTCCGCAATTTCATCCCTCTGTCTTATGAAAAATGGCCAAAAATAAAACAAACAAATAAATAAAAATTAAGAGATGAGTGCCAGTACTTGCCCTTATAGTGCAGTTTTTCTCTGTTAAGCACCATATAGTTCCCTTAATCACGTTTATTTGTTGAGAGCTAATTCATCAGTAGATCTTTTTTTAGCTATAGACATTAAATTTACAATTTCTAACCTCTAACAGAACACTTTTTCACCAAAATGACTAATTATAGATGCGTGAAAGTATGAACATCTTATTTTAAAACTGCCATAAAGTATAAGTATAAGTATATTCAATTCATTGTCATTGTGCAAGGTACATGTACAGAGCCAATGAAATGCATTTTTCGCATATCCCATCTTAGTAAGTTGGGGTCAGAGCGCAGGGTCAGCTATGATGCAGCGCCCCTGGAGCAGGAGGGGTTAAGGGTCTTGCTCAAGGACCCAACAGTGGTTGACTTGCCGGAGGTGGGGCTTGAACCCAGGTGTTTCTGGTCTTCAGATTAACAACTCAGCACCTTAACCATTTGAGCCACCCTGCCCCCTGTAAAGTAAAGTAAGTGGCTGCAAATGTCTGGACAGCAGATACAAATAAAAATCCTAATTGTAGCTGTGAGCTGTTTGATGAGCATGAGCTGCTATCAGGTTTTATAGAAGGAACTTCCAAAAAGTGCTTGAAGAGGAAGAAGTTGATAAAAGAGACACTTGTGTGTCAGCCAAAAATAGCTTTAACCATGACTTTGGTATTGAGTTTCTTAAAGACATTTGGACAGTAGAGGGCCGTCGGGACCTGCAGGGCCTTCTCTGCTGGCCCTATAAAAAATACAAATTTGTAAAAAATGTTTACATGATTAATTATTCATTTATCATTTTTATTAGTTTAATGTCCACAAAATCACCTACGATTTGAGTTTTGTTGGGGTTGAACTAGAATATCCTACTATATAAAGGTAGTGCTACCCTTTGGTTAAAAGACATCACATCTGATTTGTAATAAGTATCAACGACAGACTCGTCAGCCAATCAAATTTTGACATTTACAGCCCTCCCTCTGGACCTAGCAACAAGCCCAGTGCTACTCCCCAGCATTTATTAGGAATTTCTAAGGCATAAACATGAAAATTAAAAAGTAAATGATAACCACTACACAAGATCTTGTTGCAAATCTACAGAATATACATTTTTAAGGCACGCACTTGCGGACTAAGAGAAATAATTGAGAAAGGAAGACCTAAATTGGATTTACTAACAAAAAAAGTTTTTGTACCCTTTTTTAAAGATTTAAACTCATTCAGAGTTCTCTGAATGGCTAGCAGCTAGCACTGAGAACAACATGCCAATTTGTTGTTTGTTGAATTTTTTAATTTTAGTAAAAGGACATGGTATGATTCTGGCTTTGACAATCTTTGCTATGGCAGCTCATACAGTTGTGCAAATTATGTGCATTATTAGCATTAGATCAGTTAGCGTGATGCGTGTACATTAGATTACTAAAGGCCCTGAAGGAATCCCCTGGGTACGCCAGTGCCTTCGGAAAATATATAAAGTATTGTTTTTCAGAAAGAAAAAATGGATACAAGTTGTTTTTATGCTATAGTTGGATAAAGAGCTGGGATTATCGATATTGCTAAATATGTAAAAATAATTACTGTATTTTACAGTACAAAATATATACAGATAAAACAGTTTCAGAAGTATGGATGAGTTCAGGATGCACAGAGAAAGATTTTCATCAGCAGCACAAACATATATTCCTTCACTGTTAAAAAAGGAGGATTCAAGTGTATCCAGTGAACGTTTTAAATCACAGACTGCAAAAAAAGAGAGTGTCTTTTTGTCTTCAGTGACTCTAAAAGAACAAAAGCAAAGATAAAAAGATGGACAGTCAATTTTGTATGTAATTGAATTTGTCCTGTGTTCCTAATATTATCATTCCCAGACATTATTTGTCTGGTTTGTCATCACTGGTCATTTAATACTGACTGTCTAATTATTTTTGTTAGTCACATCAGTGGATGTGTACACTACACAGACCCCATGTCTTGTCTGCATCTTGAGAACATTTTCTAATATCCTGTTTTCTGTTGATTCTCAGAGAACATGCACTCTTGGTTTATAGTGGCCTGAACTATGATTCCTAAATAGCGTCTCGAGTTTATATGATGAGCATCTGCATGTGAAACATTGTGGTTTCCCTGCAGCTCCACAGACATCTTAGCCCACAGAAAACCTGTGACATCTGGAACAGGTGCTACGTCAGTAGAGCTGCACCATCTCAAAGCTATACTACCTTCACATTCATATTGTGTGCTAATAGCTTGGCCATGTATTTTAGGCTTGTGTATATATTACACAAATTCTCCAGCAAGTGGATGTCATAACAAAACACTTTACAAGCAACATATCCTCTTGTTGTCAAGCTTAAATTTCTGACTGTTTCTGTTCCACTGCCTGTTGGTTGTATGATCTCAACAGGAACGTCAAAACAATAGCAGTGGAAAACATGGGGCCATGTGAAGCGGCGTGGCAGGGAAGCTGATTAAAAAAATTACACTGTGTATCTGTGTTGATGTGATGACAACGGATAAAAAAAATAACAAAAGAGTAATAGGACTGTTCTACAATCTACATGACACATCATAGATATTTGGATGATAGATAGAGTTTAAAAACAAAAAGACTTTTAGGCAATTACCATTTATCAGTGTTCTGTTATTCCAGGGGTGTTCAATGTCCAGCCCACAGGCCAAATACATCCTGTGGATTATTTTCAAACCTCTCACAGCCTCTCTATTTAAATGTCTAATGTCCAACATTATTTACAAATTATATATTTACACTCCTGTCTACAAAGCAAACCAGTAAATCAGATTCCAAACTCTGCTGTCAGGGACAACAAGACTATGGCCAAGCAGCTTAGTGACAACAGTTAAAGCGATTATTTGCAAATACAAAAAAAACACGAAATAACGGCCACCTCCCTGCACCTCTGGGGCTCCATGCAAGATCTTCTGTCATGGAGTTTCAGTGATCATGAGAAAAGTAAGAAATCAGAACAACATAGAAGCATCTTGTCAATGATCTCAAAGCAGCTCGGTCATATTCACCAAAAAAACAATTGGTAACACACTACACTGTTAAGGAATCAAATCCTGCAGTGCCCACAAGGTCCTACATGTACAAGCCTGTCTAAAGTTTGAACTGGGTGAAAGTGTTGCGGTCAGATAAAACCAAAATCGAGCACATTGTTTGGAGGAGGAGGAATGTGATAAACCATCCTCGCTGTCAAACATGGAGGTGGAAACATTATGTTTTTGCTGTTCAGGGGACAAGGCAACAAAGAAATGGTTCAACAAGCTCTACATTAGAGCCTGGAGTAGACCTAATGGCGCAGAAGCAGGCCTTAATTCGATTAAAACCATCAGTCTCAAACTTTCATGTATGCAAATCTGGTGGTCAACTACAAGATACATCTGACCTCTGTGACAAGGGTTTCTCTCTCTTTCTCTCTATCTATATATCTATAAATAGAATTGAACCCCCCCCCCCCGCCCCCCCCCCCCCCCCCCCCCCCCCCGATTGTGTGTAATATAAATAACACTAATCCGTTACACATTTTCTTAACTATACACGCAATTGCACACACACTCACACAATACTGACTATTCAGTGATGCTAATTAGCTTATTGGCATCACTGAAAAGGGGAAAATGGAGAAGCCAAAGAAAACTCCCACAGCACAGGGAGAACATGCAAACTCACCCTAGAGGTGTGTGTGAAACATATGTGTCAACAACTAAACCTGTGTAAACCCAAGAATTGTGACTATATTTAGCGTAAAGTGCAGATATGTGCAATATGTGCAAAGCAAAACAATGAACAAATTTGTGTTTGTATGCACCTTATACCCACAACTGTGACTTTCCCAGACTGTTGATAGTTGTACACAGTTGTCTAGTATCAGAAGATTGTTCTTCACTGTAACTAAGAGGCCCAAACACTGTTCCAGCATGACAATACCCCTGTGCACAAAGCCTCTGAGCTTTATGAAGAAGAAGATGTTGTTGTTGGTCTGGAAAAAATGAAGCCTTTCCCATAGAGCCCTGACCTCAACCTCACTGAACTTCGGGATGAACTTGGCAACCAACTGCAGCTGCACTATAATTTTGTGGTTTAATAAGAAAATCCTCTCAGCCACAATCCATAATCTACTAAAAAAGCATTTCAACAATTATAGAGGCTATTAGGAGTCAGAAAAACAAAAACATCCAGAAATGCGCAATTCAAAAATGTTTAATTGGTTTGCATTTTAATGAGTGATATAATTATTTGACACTGTCACAAAACAACATTTAGTACCTGGTGACAAAAACCTTGTTGGCAAGCACAGTGATCAGTTGTTTCCTTTAGTTGGCCGCCAGATTTGCACATCTAGGGGGGATTTTGTCCCATTCCTGCTTGACTTCCACCCAGTTCTTCTCTGACTCATTCAGATGTTCATTGGCACACTTCAGATGGGCCTTAACATGTGTTTTCTTGAGCAGGGGGACCTTGCTTGCACTGCAGGATTTTAGTCCTTCTCTGTATAGTGTGTTACTAATTGTTGTCTTGGTTACTATGGTCACAGCTGCCTTGAGATCATTGACATTATCCTCCTGTGTAGTTCTGGGCTGATTCCTCACCATTCTCATGATCATTGAAACTCCATAAAGGGAGATCTTGCATGAAGCCCCAGATCAATAAAAATTGACAGTTATTTTCTTCCATTTGCATATAATTTCACCAGCTGTTGTCACCAAGCTGCTTGGCGATGGTTTTGTAGCTTATTTCAGCCTTATGTAGGTCTACAATCATGTCTCTGGACAGATCATTGGTCTTTGCCATGGTAAAGAGTTTGGAATCTGTGGATGAGTATTTCAGCATAGAATCCGATGTTAAAAAGTGTTCATAATCTCATCGTTACCTGTATAAACCTGGAGTAAAGAGGCTTAAGCGCCTTGCTTAAGGGCCCAAAAGTTGCAGCCCACCAGTGGCAACCCAGAGCATTAATTACTTAGAATATCACTTACCCAATTTCCTAATAGACGAGACAGAAATTTTATTTTTTAACTACAGCGATACCTTGACTAATGAGTGCCCCAACTAATGCGTTTTTCAAGATGCGATTCATCTCTCAGACTTTTTTTTGCTTTGAGTTGCGAGCAAAATTCTGGCTACGAGCCGACTTTAGACATTTAACCATACGCTGTAACATCCGCCCAGCATTCTGTGTCTCACTTGATAGCTAATCAGAGATGCGCATTAGCAAGTGTGCTAGCAAGTGGAGTCGTCTAATCTCCAAGTAAATGCTGCACATTATACTTAAATATAAAGTTTTTATACACTATTCATTATTTATAAGTGTATTTTTCTTATTTAAAAACATGTAACAAAAATGTTTTTTTTTGTGGACCTGAAACAGAATAATGGCATTTGAACTTATGCAATATCAATGGAGAAAATTGATTTGACATACAATTAATTTGAGTTACTAGTTCCGTCACAGCCCGAATCAAAGTCAAAAATATGTATTTTAAATATTTTAAAGTGGTCAGAGCAAAACTAGGCGTGTATATAACAAATAAAAATGGTGCACCAGAGATTTTATCTTGGGGATTAAAATTAAGATTTTACAGTTGTTGTTTTTTTAAACCACTGCATTTTCATACATACGATTTTCTCACAACCAGATGTTCTGTAGTTACAAATAAAGTATACATATTATTATATGTAGATATTGTGATAAGAGCTTATATTGTTTTAAATAAAGTCGACAAATCTCCTGACCATAATTAAACCAATACAATACATAATGGCACATTAAAATACACACCTATTGGATAATAATTAGTTTAGCTTTGCCATATTGTAATATGGCAGATAAATGTCACTCTGGATAAGGGCGTCTGCCAAATGCCTGAAATGTAAATATTACTAGCGGGTCCTAATGTAATGCATCAGGTTAATATAACATACCCTTTAAAAAATGTAATTTATCTGCTCCCACTGTTTCCTTTTCCTCACTGTTATTAACTGTACCCTATACTTTAGCCACTGTCATTTCTTTTATGTTCCAACTTACTCAGCAAGATTCCGAGGAAACTTTACTGCCTTTAGTGTACAGTGTTGTGTAGATTCAGTGTAGGTGGGCTGTGTCATATCCTGCTGGAAGTCCCCCTATTGTGTATGATGAACTCAAATTTTCCGAATTGTGACCCAATCCAGACTAGATAAAAACAACCCATAAATATCCTGGTATTCCATCTGGAGCAATGTCTGTTTAAGCCTCAGTTGATGATGACTTTACTGCCTCAAACTGTCTATAAAGTGTACAATATGAGCTGTCTGCATTTCCTAAACAGCTTGGAAAAAAATATATTGCCTAGTATTAATTTTATTCTCCTCATTCATTTATAAAATTAAATACTGATCATTTGATATAGAAGATCATCAGGAGATCAAGTTATTTTTCTATTACACTGATCACATGAGACTTTATACCGGCTATAACTGTTATTGTAATGCTTCAGCTCTTTGCTTTAATTGCTTAATTTGATTCCAAGTGCTTAAAACCATATTAAATGCATTCACAAACAAATGGTTGCCAATAAACGCTGGCATAGATTTTGGTTAAAATTTTAAAACAGTACAAGAATATTTCTGTGCAAATTCATCTGGTAGCTCATTGATTTTGTTCATTTTTATATATATATATAAATAAACCGGCAGGTTTTTAAGCTAATGGCTAAAATAATTCAACCAATTAGATGATGTAATATATACTGTGATACATTTTAATGATATAGAAATTATTATATGATCAAAATAGTATAAGGCTTAGAGTTAAGAGTGAAATTGTTGCTCCAACAGTTATAGTGTTTATTACCTTTATCATGTACTATTTTATCTGTATAATGTCCTTTTATTCTACTATACTGTAGAAAAACTCTTCCTTTGCAGAAAAGTATAAGGTTCACTTTATGGTTGTATTTAAATGTGTGCATTCCCGCTACAAAGAGTAAAACATGAGCAAAAACATTTCTTTAAAATATTTTAAATTTGATGACCCAAGATGTAAAGATGCCAAAAAAGAATGTATAGAGGGATTGATGAAATAATAGATATTTCTCAGCTGTGTAGCAGTTGTGTGGCAATTTTATGACCATACTGTAAGACTGTGGGAATGGCATGTGCATTTAGTTAATGCCATGGCCCTGTAGGAAAATTATCTCAAACACTTTGATTAAGATTTAATTGGTTTCCTTCCAAAACGAGTAGTACATGCTAGTATTTATTAGCTTTTTCTATTGTCCTACTTTTCACCAGTTTATTAATCTCTACATATGCACTGAAATAGTTAGCGTTAGCAGCTAATTAGTTAAAGATACATCTGTTCAAATAGATACACATAATATAACCTAATATATAATAATATATAGTATTATAAGCCTAATATAACATACTTCTGCTTGTCCTAGTTTGGAATATAGTATTGACGTCATTCTGATGCTGGAGTTTATAGCCCATGAAATGCAGAAAAAAAGACATTAGCCAAGTGCTGAAGTCATGCTTTTGCCACTGATTATAAAAATGGTTTGCGAAAGAGAATTTAGGGGAGGTGTAAGGTTTTGCTGCCAAAAAATAACATTGTGTTTTGTTTTACAACCACACCTTAAGTCAAACTATCTTAATTGTGTTGGAAATCTGTTCAGAATTACACAATGTTAACGAATATACAAAAATGACATATTTTTAGGTAAATGACACCAATCTGTTACTACAAATAAAATAAGTCTAAAACAAAAAAGATTTATACATTTGAAACTAATAAAATACAGTTGTAGTTGTTTTACGTAAGTTCCTTATAAATGTCTGTGACTCCAGCTAACATGAATAAAAATCCCTGAAAAAAACCCACTGGAAACTCACTGTAGATGGCCTATAACTGTAAAACACTATTAAAAGTGAAGTTTTATTTCCAGCAGGCTTCTGGGGGTTATAGCAAGCAAGAGAACCTGCGGGCTGTCAGTTCAGTCTATTCAGCTACATGACTCAAATGACCGTTTTAGGTTACGTATGTAACCCATGGTTCGCCCCTTGTAAAATGCGTTCCCAAGGCGCTTCGTGAACGTCCTTAAATAGTCTTAGCCTTGAAGCACTTGTGAAATCCGTTTGAAAAGTATTAGACCACGGGCAGGTGACATCATTGACCAGGAAGTCATGCTATATAAACACGTGTCATGTCGCAATTAGCTCAGACAGGGACACTAAAGGTATAGCATGGTTACATACATAACCTGAGCTGTTTCACTTCAGGAACTCGTGCTGCACAGAGATGCTTGGAAATGAGTTACCCATGATGCCATAACGCCAAGTGTGTGTGTGTATGTGTGTGTGACCCCAATGCAATGCAAGGATCCTGGATCCTAGGTACAGACTGTAAACCTGGACAAATATATGTCGAGAAGTCCAGCTTGATGCCTTATATATGTCCGCCAAGATACCACCAAGGTTAAGGCCTTGGGGGCCACCATACATAGTCAAGTGCGCTTTGAGGCTTCATAAGCCAGAAATGGTTGCAGTGCTACTTTTATTTCATAAGCCTCATAAGACTAAGTTACTGCTTATTCATCTCTGAGTTTCCTTTGGGTTCTCTGGTTTTCTCGCACTTCTCAAAGTTATAGTAAAACTAAATGTAACACTATATAATGAAAATATAAAAGCTTATTCACCTGAGAGATTTAGTAATTTCATGACAATTATCTACCTAATGACTACACACAGAAAAATGAAGGTATAGGAATGTACCTAAAAGATTAGATACAGTATGCTTTATCGCTCCAGCTGTACCTCTAAACATTTTTGTACACTTTGATTTGTACCTCTAAAAGAAAATTTATGTACCCATAGCGATAAAAATGTGTCTTTGTCATTGTATGATTTAAAATTACATTTTAATATTTTTTCCATGGCATTTCGGTAATGTCCTGCTGAACTATTTGTCCTAAAAAAGTGCATTTTGTACCTAACCCTAACCCTAGGTTCACAGTTGTCACCCTAGGGATCATTTACGGTATCTTACAGGGTACTTTTGTGTGCTTAAAAAAAAGTTTATAGGTACATTGCAGTACCCTGCTATTATACAGCTAGAGCGACAAAGCATTTGAATTTTTTTAGTTACATTCCTGTACCTTAATTTTTCCTTGTGTAAAAAGGAAGGTCTGTTCTATATTTGGTGCTCAGCTTTGTCCAAGTGACACATTATGCTGCCAGAAACAATGAAAAGAATTCTTCTACCTTTTTACCAGTCAGGCTTTGTCAAAGCAATAAACTCTGACCCAGTAGATATTTATCTGTTTTAAATTAAACAGACACACCATAAAAGCAAAAGATTCATAACTAAACTGCAGCTTTAGTTCCTTTAGAGCTTTTTTAATGTGATTATGTGGTTTTGTGGTTCTTGAACTTTGATGTTGAATCCCAAATCCCAAGTCTTTTACTGGAAAATAACATGCCCTTTGGAGAATTTGGCTATTTTAGTTACCTTTAGTTACCTTTAAAATTAGGTTATTTGGCAAAAAATGAAAGCTGTATCAATTGGAAGGAGAATGTATTGATGTTTGGTAAAGAAATCATGAATACAGTATGGCTGTCATTGTGTGGTTAACTTGCAAAGTACTATTCATTATTTACATTCACTGGAATTTTATATTCGGCCTGGACTTGAACTTTAATCCAAGTTTATCATTCAGCAGGGTGGTGTAGGTCTTTTAGTGTGAGTGAAAATGCAAGAAAAGCAAAATATCTGGACTAAATAAATGGAAATAAACGATGGATAAAGGGATGAGGTTAAGCAGAAAGGGAGAAAAGATTGGTATGATAAAATGTTATTTAATTGGACATAATAAATCATGACAAAAAATGAATTAAAAAAAGGATTATTAGAGTATGAGGTTAAATAATGACGGATATAATGACCCCCCCTGATTTACGATGGGGTTATGTTAAAACTGGTCTACAAACTGGTGTCAGGGTTTTCTGTTCTGGTATTAATTGCTTGTCCTTAATTGCAACTCAGAGCTTAGAAGAACATCAAAAGTCTAAAATGCTGTGGTGTGAAGTAAAAGACAGCTGGTTTCACTCAGAGTGCTAAGTATTACGCATTTTCCACTGGGACCCTTTCTAAAGCACAATCTGCAAATGAAGGAAGTTTGCTATTTGAACCATTTACTGTGGACTAGTTTTACTTTCAGATTAGGTTCCAGATTAACGTTAGCATTAAATAAAAAGCCGCTACAATTATCTGAGAATTTAAAAGCGGCGAAGAACCGCTGAAACATGTAAGGAAGTGTCGGAACATCTGAGAAACATTTCTATATTAGTGGATCATCTTAGTAACATTGCAGGTGCTAAAACAGCTGGAAGTGGTTAATAAAATAATTTGAGGAACATGGATTAGCTCCTGTAACATTTAAGGCGCATTAAATGACCTCAGACTCAAGTGTTGCTGATGAACTACAGGGAAATCTGGGCATAATGGTGATTGTGCCAAACACTAAATAGGAACTATGATTGAAAAGGAAAATAAAAAAAAAAAACAGTGTGGAATCAATGCATATCTTTGATTAAATAAAAGGTTTGTGAAAGGGTAAAGAACCAGGGAACCATTTCATAGTAATAAGCTTCAGGAAAACGGTGCAAAGTATTAAAATCAGAGGAACAATACAGTTTATGCCCCAACCATACATTCTGTAACCCTATAACCCTGCAAACATGTCTCGCAGCTCTTTAACATTCATAAGAATTCCGAAAATCACACCAAACCTCAAAATCTCATTGTCTCCTATAAGTCAACACTTTCTCCAAACAACATTTAAAAAGCTTCACACTCAAACTCAAAGGCCTGCAGCTAAAAGATGACATTCTGGAGACAATGAACCAAGCTAGGTCTGTTACCATTTCTTAAGCCATGTGTTTAGGTATATGGTTTTACATCTGCTCAAACACAGATGTAAGCCAGAGAGGCTTACAAATGCAAATGTCTGAAAGTCTCTAGGTTTTTTTTTATTATTATTTATTAAATTTCGTTGCCATTTTCCAATTAGACTTCACCTTAAGGTTTAGAATCACAAAACTACATAGCCTAATATATGACCTACTTTATTTGTAAATTTAACTACCAACATATTTTACCTGTATTAAATGCCCCAAAATGAACAATGTGTAAAAGTATATAGCAGTAATGGGTCTGCAGTAGGCTTGCTGCGATAATCGGTGTTGACAGTGTCAGCTGTACCTAATCCACAACACTGGTTATGTCATTTCCCCTCTGTTATATGGATTTGGTCACCTAAGCAACTTTCTGCAACAACTACTTAGTTTACGTTCTAAACAAGAATTTTGTAAACAAGTTTGTAAGCAGGGGCTTGCACTTGTATAAGGTTTGCTATTGTATCTAATAAGACACTAAAACGTCCCATGCGTTTGTGTCCCATGTCCTACCACACCTCTATGCATTAAGCAATTATGCATGCACCCAAAAACTCAAGACATTATGATCATATGGGTACAGATTATTCCAATTTTCAGCCTATTTTAACAAGAAAACCACTTAGACATTGTCTCGTAATACAGAATATATCATGAAACCTTATTTTAGCTTACGAGTTTATTATTTCCTCATTAATAAATGGATTTAGTAAACTATGCCATGTATTTAATTGATAACTTTGACAAGCATGACCAGTGACCCTTGTTATTTTTAAGTCACTGAAGATCCAAAAAAGGTGTAGTGTAGTGTATTTTTAACTGTATGACAATCTCTTTTGTGATCTTTACTTTTGTAATACAGTGACTGTAACAGTAAACCAGCCTTTAGAATATTTGGATGAGACACAAAGAGCTTCTTTCACACCCACTCCTTATAAGTGTGTGTGTGTTGTAAGTGTAGAAGGATTATAACATTTAATGTTCTGGTTGGTTACCGAGGTTAAGCTTGTGTGTAACCATGTGTGTGTTTATGGTGACTTTTCACTGGATTGTTGGCACAAAGTCACTGAGCTGTTGATGTTACATGCTCCTTATCACTGTCATCTTTTTAAAGAAAAGGACAGATGATGTTTCCTCCTTTATAGGAATGTGTCACATTATGTGATTTGATGCACATGTCTGATTATAGGCTGGTTTCATGTTGATTGTTTGTGGGTGCTTTTACAACTGTTAGTCTAAAAGTTCTTGATTTATTTTTCAAAGATGAATATAATATTAATATAATATATATAATATATATAATATAATATAATATAATATAAATATATATAATATTTAAAATGTTTTTCTCACTTGCTTAAACGATCAAAAACTGTTTAGGGTAACCAAGGTTTCATTCAAATAGACCAAATATTGTATATTGTCTATACAATAATATGCCTTGATTTACGAGTTTAATTCGTTCTGTGACAGAGCTTATAGCTCAAATTTTTCATTTTCCCTATTGAAATGAACTGAAATGCCATTAATCTGTTTGGGGCCCACAATTTTTGCATAAGAAAAATATACTTCTAAATAACAAATAATGCAATAGAATGTACTGCAATAAAGTGGTTTTATCAAGTATATTGTACAGCATTTACCTTGGAGATCAGACGACTCCACTTACCAACGAACTTGCTAACGCTCATGTCTGACTAGGTATCGTGTGAGACACGGGATGCTGGACGGATGTTACAGCGTTTACTGTGGCGTTCGCTCCGCCATCTAGCGGTTGGGTATATGAAGCTGGCTCGTAACCCAACTTTCAGCTCGCAACTCAAAGCAAAAAACGACAGAGGGACAGCTTGTTAGTTGTAGTTGAACTAACAAAAAAACTTGTTAGTTGTGACACTCAAGGTACCACTGTATTATGACAACATAATGGGACACTTGAACATTACATCCATAGAGTTTTTAAACAAGTTTTAAAATATTTTAGACAGATAAAAAGCCTATTTATCTGTAGAAGCAAAATCTTCTGCACTTCTTTGTTTCGTTTCTGCTGCTTTGTACTGTTTGTTCGACTTTTTGTGTGGGCTAAATATATTCACTGTCTATTAAATGCATTTCAATTTCATTTAAGCGCCAACTGCTGGAAAGTGCACGGCGTTTGGGTTATTAGCTTAATAATCCTCTTCATTAGTTTCCTCTATAAACATGAATAAGCCATGTCATTTCACTGACATCATTGGCTATTGTGAGTTATGACCTCACCTTTCAACTGTAACAAGCCCTGAGTGAGGACCAATGAATTAGATCAAAAGCTTATGATATAAGTAGAAACAGATATGCAGACCTTCACTCAGCACCACCTCATGCAAGATAATGCGTTTAATATAAGTCCACAATCCCTGCATTGTTCTGTTTTAATGCTTTCTGCCTATATAACAGGAGCTGGTTAATATAATTGTGCCTTTAGTCTTTTTTTCTTACAGCTAGACAAGAGTTGGTTTCTCTTAGTCTAATGCTTGCAAATAATTAATATTGTAAAGATAGAATGCTCTAAATTTTATCATGAATAGGATCTATGCATTGGTCTAAATCGACAGTGTATTATAGGATGGCATCTTTTTTTTTAGTTTTCTGACATCTTTTCGTTTTCAATCTAGTGGCTCGCAGTTGTTGTGAAATGCTCTCTGTCATTTAGACTGTTTAAAAAGGAAGTAATAAAAATGCCTGTGTGTTAGGTGAAGTTTAGTAAACGTGTTAAATCGTTATATTTTATTTAACAATTTGTAAAAAACATATACAGAATATTATACCAAATGTATGTTTACCTTTGTTACATTTACAGCATTTGGCAGACGCCCTTATCCAGAGAAACTTACAATGTTCCTTGTTATACAACTGAGCAATTGGGGGTTAAGGACCTTGCTCGGGGGCCCAGCGGTGGTGGCTTGGTGGGGCGTTGAGCCCAGGTCCTCAGGTTACTGGTCCAACAACTTAGCCACTGCGCTACCACTTCCCCCCAACATGATGCTTTAATTTCCTAGGTATTATGTGGAATAATTCTCATTGTTTGGCCAAACCATAGTTGCGTGTTTGACACCTCAACACTTGATTGCCTTGCTATTATCCTGCAAATATTAAATTGGGTGCTAAGTGTGGTAACAAATGTAAATGAAAGAAAGATAAGTCCAAACAACTTAAAGCTTCTTTGTTGAAACCAATGTGAAAGATTTAAATGTGGTTTTCTCTCTTTTTTTTTTTTTACTTACAGTGACAGTACTTACTGACAGTAAGCAGACTTAAATATGGTTATGGTTGAAATGCATGCAAAAATAAATTTGCTTAAATGATTGTACTAAAAAATGTTGCGGAAAACCACTTTTCTTTATCTGCCACACATGTATGTATATGCTGGTTTTACCCTAAAAGCCCATCTTGCCCATTCACTCAAGCACTGGAGTATACAAATAATACGAGAACGAAGGATGTGTGTTAAGACTTTAACATTTCAAAGGTTTCCACTCCCAAATTCTCCCACTGAATGTGAGGTTACTGCATCACAATACAGATTGTGTACACACATGCTCACGCCATCTCCTCCTGTGGTTTCACACTGGTGTGTGTACAAACTGAGGGGTTGCATTAAAGCATGCCTGTTCTCTCTCCAAATATCCTGTGGTTTGTAATTTGCTGTTTACTTTTTACTGTTTATGTTTACTTGGCAGTTTTTTAAATAACCGCCGGATGCGTATTAAAGAAAGGATGCCATTACTTTTTGACGATCAACAGAAAACTTTACAGCCTATACGGATTTGATTAGAGGAATGAGTTTATCCATGCTATTTAGAAGTTTAGCATAAGTATAGCATTGCCTTTGTGTATAAAGAACTAGACTGGATATATTTTAGGATTATAGGGCTTAGGATAGGTATAACTAAGTCCTAAAATCTAAAAGTTTTGCATTCTTTGCCCATTCTTTTATCATCTTATACTTCTTTTTAACCAAAGACCAAATTGATCGCTGTCTTTAAAAAAGATTAAGCAAAATTCTACCATAAGATATTATCAGCTTGTGCAACTGTGCAATCATTAAATACTCAGTTGAAGGTTGGGGGTCTTGCTTAGCGGCCCAGCAGTAGCTGTAAATTAAACACACAATTCTTTGGTCAGCAGGCAAACACCTGAGCAACAACCACTGAGCTACCACTGCCCCCAAAATGACACATTAATGACATCAGATGAATCTATAAACAACGTGTTAACTATTTTGTGAAAAGTTATGTAAAAAATTAAAATATTGGATGTATATATTATAATTTGAATTTGTAGGTTTAAGTCAACCTAGAACGACTTCCAAATTAAAAAAAAAACAACCTTTTATTGTATCTTGCTTTACAATACAGCAAACAATAAACCCTAAATTACAATATACCCCCCCCCCTCCCCCACCTTCATAATATTCATTTCCTCCCACTTTTCAAATCCTGACTCAAAACTCATCTGTTCAGGCTCTCCTACTTTATATAAATGGTCTTTTATTTTTACTAATTTATTGCTTACAGATTTACAGCCCAGCTTATTGTTTTATTTTTTTTGTCTTTTATTGTATTTTTTTTATTTGTGTCAAGAAAGGCGTCAAGAAAGGCGTCTTAAAATAAAACATATTATTATTATTTAAATAAAAAAAGTCAGTACATTTACAGTATTTGGCACACACCCTTATCCAGAGTGACTTACATTTATCTTTTTATTCAACTAAGCGATTGGAGGTTAGGAGCCTTGTTTAGGTGCTCAGCAGTGGTAAATTGGTGGTGCTGGGAATCAAACCCCGATCTTCCAATTAGCAGCCCAACACCTTAACCTTAACTTACTTAGTACAATTGGAAAACTTTGAAATTGTTCACACAGTTAATTTTTACTAACTTAAGCAACTTTTAGACCAAAATCTTGCCTAGAATTTCCTTCATAAAAATACATGAAAATCATAGCTATGTTTACAACCCCAAACTGAGGCTTCATTGAGCTCTTGGCTGGTAAATAGAGAAACTTGCAAGAGGTATAAAACCACAGAAATGCCGACCTGCATGTCAGGGGTTGAGTGCATTTAAATGAAAGCAGTGAGTGTGTTTTAATGCATGTAAGCAGAATTATAGCTTGCACATAAACTTAATGGAGATTCAGTAGATAGATAGATAGATAGATAGATAGATAGATAGATAGATGGATGGATGGATGGAGATAGATAGATAGATAGATAGATAGATAGATAGATAGATAGATAGATAGATAGATAGATAGATATTATAACATATTATATAGACAGAGGTGACAAAAATAGACTGCAGACTTCTGATGTTTATGTAAAACCTTTTTTCTTTTTCTTATATTCTTACAGCAGCTTTTGACATTTAACTGACATGTTAAGCAACCAACTATAGTTTGTTTTGGCTTTATTTCCAGGCAGACCTAATTGAAAAAAGCAACACGCATGTCTCCCTGTACTTAGGTTGAATTCAGCCAGTCAGACTTTTAAAAGTCCTTAAATTCTTAATAGATTTGTATGCAAATGCATTAGACGTTCATCTAATGGTTCATGGGTGACGACTAATAATCATCAGTATAATCTATCTATAACTATGTACTTAAATAGTACTTGGTATTTTGACAGCTAGTTGTACACATTCAGCTAGTTTGGCTTGTTATAGTTATTATGCTAACTAACCCAGCTAAAATGCTATCGTTAATCCCAACCATAGATGTTTTACTATTGTTTCTTGGTTTAATAGTGCAGCGAGTTTCATGATTAATTAAAATGAATGTATTAAATGCTTTTTTTTTTCTAGAATATTTCATGATAAACTAAATCTACATTCTACTTTAAATTAAACTTCAAGATTTATCAACATATTATTTGTTTTAAGAGCAATTTAAAAAAAATGTATGATTTTATAAATCTATTAGCTTCCCAGGGCTAAAATGGAATTTAGCAGCATAATTAAAAAAAACACATTCTAATACTATAATCCCATGTCAACAATTAACAATAGTTTTAAAGAGAATCTGTAATTGCAAGTGCGCAGGGAAATGACGTGTCAGTAAACAAGTGTATTTCATAAATAGTCGTAGACTTTGATGTACTATTTATAACGTACTTTGTTCTAAATTAAAGTCTATCAATACGGAAAGGACAGATGTTTTGCCAAGATTTTACCAGATGTAGACAGGAAGTGGAAGTTAATTGTTAATTGTTTCTCTCTGGATTTTAAGTGGGTGGGTTATAATTGGCCAGCTGTTTAGCCAAAAACAGCTGGTTTAAACAGTGTTGAGCCAGGTTTGTTCCTGTTTTTCAATGTAAGTGAAGTCACTTTATAACACAGGAGGGGAAGTTATGGGTGAAATGGCAGTAACCTGCACCGTATACTGTTTTTTATAATCTAGCATAACATAACAACTAATGATGAGTTGAATAAGGTGTGAAATACTTTAGATAAAAGATCTTATTTTTTTCTATAATAGAAAACTGCTTTTCAGGGTTAGCTCTCAGTGCCAACTTTTAATTACCCTTCGTGCGCTGTTTGGTCTGTGGGACCCGATTTCAAAATTTGTTTAAGAAAAATCGTGCTATTAATAATTTTTAAACCCAGTCTCATTTTCCATGTAAAACATAAAATAGAACATATTGTCTATAACACTTATATTTTCAAATGTGATCTAATTTTAACAATAATAACCATATAATACAGTGGGTCCACCAGGCCTGTAAACATTGGCTTGCTAACAAAAACCCGAACACTATACGAGGATTAAATCTCACAATCTTCCAGTTTACCAAACATTAGTCTGGGTGGTATGGTCTTTACCATGTGTAAGACAGCCTGATTTCATGAGAGCTCGCTCCCAGTGAGGCTTGCATGGCAACGCTGTTTGGGGTGACGCTGGTATTGACAGACTCAACCCACCGTTAGGGATTCATTGCAGTCTAGGCTTCTCTGTTTTCTGATCAATTATTTTCTGCAGTCTTTGTTTAACTCTTTAATGGAATGTACGCATGCAAATATTTGTCTGTTTTTCTTGGTCTGTCTTACATTTACAGCATTTAGCAGACACTCTTGTCCAGAGCGACGTACAAAAAGTGCTTTGAGTCACTGTCTTTTGAGGACATTCACTCTAAAGGTTTTTTTGTAATGCTCCTAAAAACCCCTCACTTCTTGTGTGTACATTGCAGATAAACAGTCAGATAAGTATTAATTTTGAAAAACTCTGTAATAAAACCTCAGAAAATGGTCCACACCGATCACTGCTTCTCAACCTAATGTCTTTTGCAGCTTTAACTCATATGTGACTAAGTGACGAGTTTAAACTTTCAGCACAGCGTTCATCAGCTTGTCTCCCTTGCTGACACAGGATTAAAATAAAACACACAGTCCCCTACCACCCAGACATCCTATTACTTCACTTGGACATCCACTGGCTCCATAGCTATGTTCCTCCCCTCCACATTGCCTCATTTGGCAAATAGTCGCTCTCAGTATGTGAAGACGACATATTGAACTCTCACACACTCTTTGTCTCTTTCTCACTCACACAAAAACTCACTGTACAGTAAAAACCACTCTGCCTCCATATAAGCTGGATACTTTATATGAATGGTTATTGTAAGACATTTAACTTAATTTATGCACTGGAAAAAGACAAGAAGCTCCATGGATAATCTTTAGCATATTGTGTGACGAAGTTCTTAAGCCAATAAGTTTTCATGGTGACCTACAAAGCTTCTGTTTTCCACAGCTGTGCATTTTGCATCTCATAATGTGTGTAGGAGTCTGGGAACTCTGGTCAGATGTTGCTGTGGGCAAAATCGCTGTGGCAAGCAGCCAAAATGAGGGGTTGTTTGCAGTGAGTAAACCTCAATAATCCTAATAATAGTCTACCAATTTCCTAAATGAATTTGATTGTAATCTTGCCCAGGCTATTTTTTATTTGAATATTGTTTCAGATAAGAGGCGATTTTAACAAACACCGTGGTAAAAGTGGTATTTAATCTATTGATCTATTTGTCTACCTAAAAACAGCTACCATAAAAACTTTGCTAATTTGCTAATCTATTTCCACTAAGGAAACTTTTATCAGGTTCTTGGATATGTGCAGAAGCAAAAAAGACCACATATCAGAATGTTCCAGCGAGAATTAAAGGTTGTTCTGCTGGTTGAAAGTCGCTTTACATGTCAGTAGCAATCATTAAGTGGTCTAGAACCACTTACAAGAAAACTCAGTCTAGTTATAATTTTCGGTCCGAACATTATGATAAGCTTCCCTACGTGCTTGTCAACATTTTTATTTGCATACCTGTGCGTATTCTTTTCACACAGACAGGAAATGTCATCAGCCAGAATTGCTAGATTGGGAAAATTACTGCTGTTGGCAGGGTTTAAATTTGATTGTGCAGGTAAAAATGGCTTGGCCAGGTAGGTGTACATGTGGGACCAGTTTGGTAGTTTTAAAACATGTGGGCTAATTTTTTAACAATGTTCCCTTTAAGTTTTCACCCTGGAGTCGACTACAGGAGTCAAGGGGTTTGAATGATGACACCGTGGTTGCAGTATTTCTTTTGAACAGTTAACTACATGGTGTGTTTGTTGTATTTTGATAGTAACGCATAACTTATGTAGTTTGTGTATCCTTACAAATAAGTTTATCTAGAGCAGCAGTGTGTAATCGGGTTCTATTTTTATGTTTGACATTTTTATGTACTGATACCAACTGTATTATAAAGCTTTTAATATATTGTAGTCATATTTCTTTGGTCGTCTAGTCTGTGCATGTTAATGCGATCAGGAGGCGTGAGTTTTGAACCAGTGTACAGGAGTAGAGAAATGTTTTGTAGCCATCTGGCACTGCAATAAATGAAACTCACTGGCATTAAACCCACCAGGATCTGTGTATCAATCAGTTGTATGGCTTTGATATTCTGTCATTTATAGTGAAAAGCGATCTCCATTCTTAACAGAAGTCTTTTAGCACATGTCTAAAGTTTATAAAACCACAGTAGGGAGCATTTCAGGTCTTTTATTATTCTAGTTTAAAGAGACTGAAGAGTATTGTGTGCATACAATGAATATTATCCGCTCTGTAAATTACTTTAAAGAGCTGTTATAATAGAGAGATTTAAGAGGGCTGCATAAAATAAAGCTCATCCCTGCACTGATTCAGTACTGTTGGAGTGTATTCAAATGACTATGTACCGATTTTACGGTACGGTGAATACAATTTTAATAGACTTATTGGGCAGTATGTCATCTAATATTCTTTTCAGCCGCTTAAAACTAGTTTTGCTGCCTAAAATATAATATTATATTGCATAAATCCAATATCAGTAACTGAATTCATATTAACTAAACATTAATAATAATAACATATAACGTATTTACTATCCAAAACTTTTTTGGGAGAAGTATTAACTCCTAAAATTTCTATTTAGAATGATAGAAATAATATTATACGACTAGATAGGATTACTTGGGAATATATTTAAATAATAAACCCTAGTGGTTGAGGCCTGTACTATGGTCATACACTTCCTGACACAGCAAGGGCTTGTTTTTTTCTTTAACACACACTGCCATGAGTTCACCATAAAATACATCTTATTTAGCAGCAAATCTGTAGCCTGGCTGGAGATACATACAGAACTATTATTTTGATTTGCAAATGCAAATGATCCATTCATTTATCTTCAGTGGTGGTAATACTCTCAGGATGGAAAGGCTGTGTATTACAGGACGCCATGTGCTCACACACCCGTTTACATTAACAGCATTCGGCAGACGCCCTTATTCAGAGCAACTTAAATGTATCTCTGTTTTACAACTGAACAATTGGGCCTTACTCAGTTGGCTTGGTGGTGCTGGGAATCGAACCCCTTTCAGGTATCAGTCCAACACCTTAACCACTAAGCCACCAGTCATTCACACCTGCAGATGATCTGTCTACGTCTTTTATTTATACTTAACATATAACATTGTTGTTGGTTTATAAGCAAAATTAGTTTTATGTGTTAGTAGGAAAAGATTGTGCAGACAGCTTATCTATTTGACCACATTGTCTGCCAAATGCTCACTATTACACTGTTCACTATTTTGAGCACTTCTTCTTCTTCTGCTTCCTATCTAAACTGAACAGAAAAAATGTAATGTATTAGTTGAAAATGAAGTCCTTCTGTCACTGTACAGTTAATACCATAATTTGGTCAATAAATATGTCACCCACCCAGACTCAGAGGACAGGTTTTTTTTTCCAAGGCTACATCTGGTTAAAAGATGTTTGCTGATTATATTCGTTTCTAGATGTTTGATAAGTACATTCTCAGTGGCCTGCTTATATTTAGCTGTGGTCATTTTTTTTTTTTTTGCTTTTGAGACTCTAAAAAGAGACCACCAATTAGGACAATGTTTGCACTGGAGCCTGTGGATTTACAACAGATGGCAACGAAGCTGATGTATTAAAGATTTCAAGCCCAAATGAAGCATATATACAGAATTTAAAACATAGTGACCTGAATGTGGACCACCAGGAATGTTTACCTCCTAACACTAAAATTCTATTACTCAGGTAATATGATGATTATTACTATGTTCAGACAAACTATAAAAACTTGTTATCGCTTTAATAAACAACTATTAGTTTTAATATATAGTTCATTGACATAACATTTGCCACATTTTCTTCAACAGAAAAAATAATAATAATTAAAGTAGGTCTTTCTGGCTATAAACTTGCCTTTAGCTTTTAGCCCTTTTTTACCATTTCTCCTTCCATCTCAGTGCTACACTGGTCTGTAAATTTATACTGTCTGACTTTTTACTGGTGTACAAGGACTTACAAATATTAGTAGTAGCTCAGTGGTGAAGGTCATGAACTGATAATGGAAAAATCAATTCAATTACCGGCACCACCAATCCGCCACTGCTGGGCCGCTGAGAAAGGCCCTTAACCCTCAACTGTTCAGCTGGATGAAATGAAATACTAGGGCATCTGCCAAATGCTAGCAATGTAAAAGTATTCAAACCCAGAAACCGATTAGATAACGGTGTCATTGTATTCACAGGCTATAATAAAGAATGTTACCAATAAAGCTAACATTCTTTATTATATAAGCAAAGAATCCTTTATTACAATATATACTTTGCTAGGTCGGCTACCTTATTTAATCACTACACTTAAACCAGGGAAGTGCTAATAGGAAAGGTATAAGCCGTTACAGACTCCGAACCATGCATGTTCTTTTATGTGAATGCAAATGTTTTTTAATTAAGCCCACATGTAAGAGTAACTGTCTCAGTCATTGCAAACTTTTAAAGATGTTAGCCTGAGATCCTAATTATAACCAGGAGCACAATCAGATAGATGTTCAGATGGTAAGCAGAAATAGTACACCTAAAATATTCTCATATTCCCTTCTTCTTCTTCTCCTCCCCAAAACAAGTGTAAACTCAAACCATTTATCTGAAAGACCACAGTTGTTGGACCGTTTTACTCCCCTCGCCTATCCTGGTAATAAGCAACAGCTGGATCAGCAAAGCCTTTTTTTGTTCCATTGTGTGAATCTATTGCATATCACATCTTTCTTCAATATTGTAAAGCCCAAATATAAACCCTTAAATAGTAGTAAAATGTATATGAAAAATGTACTGGCAATAAAACACCCAATAAAATTAATTTCTTTATATGAATAGTTATTCTTGTTAAGATATTATTTTTGTAAGAAATAACAATATATCAGTATCATCAGGTGATTTATTTCACTGTAAAAGTACAGTATTTTAACCCTAACCCTAATTTATAGCTGCTTATTAAAGGGTTATGACTTATTTTTAAATAAGTAAGTAACAAGTAATTGTAATTTTTTTTTAAAGCTTTTCTGAAGTTTATGTCTCAATCATCGTAGCAAAATGATGCTTTGCCGCCAAGTCAAGCATTTTTAGGTCGTTTTTTTTACAAAGCCTTGTAGGTCAGTGCTGAATCTGGGAACTTGGCAAAGAAGAAAAGCTGCTGTCCAACATCTATTTGATATCTTGCCTACAAAAACCTCCTCAGGCATGAAGTTATTGTTCACTCTTTCACAGCTGCATGAGGAAGTAACTTTCTATTTTACTCACAGGAATCAAGATTTAATCAAGGTCTGATCAGCCCCATAGCGGCTTATTGGCCTGCCAAGAAGTGATACTGCACACATCTGCACAGGTTTACATAATAAAGTTGTTCCACAGTGTAAAACCTGGTTTAGACAAAAGAGTTGTTCCGAAGTGCTTAGACAATTGCATTTGGCTGTTGACCATCAATTTTGTGGTTTGATAAATATTAAGATAGACATTAAACTGCCTTATGTTACTAATGAGCTGCTATCATGTGCATTATGAGCTCACTGGCACTTCCTATAATGTAATCAAGCATATCTCTGGAGTTGTGTACATGTACAAAAAATAGTATGGAAATAAATAATCAGTGTGTTAAATGGAATATATCTGCAGACAAAGTGTGTGAATAAACACACCACATCATGCAAAAATGTGTAATGATGTTGGACCACAAAGTTGCCTGGAAAGGTTAAAAGCATCCTGATAACGATCTGGCAGTTGATTAAACTAAGGATGGGAGGAAATTCCTTGTAAACTTCAGTCCAGAATACACAGTTGTTGCATGCTTGTGCTTTAGATTGTGGCATTTTATTTCTATAGTACATTTTGGCTTGACTTGGACAGCATAGGTGGTTTCCAGGGTTTCATTTAGAGTTTGGCTTGTTTTCTGTTTGGAGTTTCTGTGTATGATTTCGTTGTGCCAGCGTGGGTTTCCGCAAGAGTTAGGATGATGCGATTCACAAAATTGCTATGTGTGTGTGTGTATGGTGCCCTGCATGTATAAGAGACCCTGTAACTGCAGTGCCTGAACCCAAGCCAGAACTTGAGCAAGATAAAATGGTGATGGTGAAGATAAAGGAATACGAAAAGAAGACAAATAAACAAAGCAGTATATCATACAACACATCATGGAGAGATTCACAGCCAGAGCAAAACACAAAAGTTCTGTTTAGAATACAAGGGACTTTAGCTGTATTCTGAAAGCAAACTAAAACAGCTGAGAAACTTTGTACCACTGCAAAAGGTAAAAAAAAGTGACAGACACAAACACAATAAGCGTTATGATAGTCAGAATGATTGTCCATTGTAATTAGTGTTGTTAAAAAAGCTGCTTTACAGACTCATGCAAGAAAGGGATCGATTATTTCATCTTAGAGTCGACCCAAAGTTAATTTATGGCATCTAAGAAGCACTTTTCATATTAGTAGCTTTACAGTCCTAGTAAGAATAATCCCATCCAGATGATCCCACCACATACAGTCTACTTCAGCTTTAATTAGGAGCGTGTGTGAGGTTGGAATAATGATGAAATTGTGGTAAACCACAGTATGGAAGTTTTGTTAGATCTTGCATGGTGCTTTTGACCTTACACAAGATGATAAAGTCCAAAGATCCACAGGAGAGTCCAGTCTGAAAAATGAGGCGGCAGATGATAATGCTTTGGGAAAAATGATGACTAGATCAAGGCCAAAAGATTTTTCCCCCTAAACAGAAACCGATTTATGTGGTTAAGTTTCAAGAACCGCAGAGACCTGCAAAAGTTTCTTTGTGCACATGTATGAAAAGCAATTTTTAGTTATAATATTTGGCTCAAATCACAGCTGGGTATTTGGCTCTTTATTAATCAATGATAAACTTATCACACAAACCGCTGCTATTCATATGCTATAATTAAAAAAATAACATTGTGAAATAAAAAGTGTTTTATTATACAGCCAGTTGTGGAGAATTCACTGTAACAAGTAGTTTTGAACCCAAATGCAGTTTTATTTAAATTAAAAACTTGTAGCAAAGCAGAAACCAACAGAAACTTTATGCTAACTAACTTGCTAATCCTTAAAAAACTTGGCTCACTACAGTAATACAGGGAATATCGACAATCCGAGACAAAAAAAATACATGAAACACAAGTGCTATAAATATTAAGAAAAAGGGACACATGAACAAAACGAACCAATGACAATACAGAACTGAAAACCGATAAAAAGAGGACACATAGACAAGAGGATCACATGACAGGAACACATGGGGAACAAACATCGCAGGAAGTAAACAAAGGGCATGTCACCAGAAACACAGAAACATGAAATACAACCCATTAACAAAAAAAAAAAAAACAGGACAGAAACACTAGAAGACAAAGTAAGAATTTCTAAAAGAAATCATTTTCTTTGGGAAAGAATTACGGCTAACTTACAAAGTTTGTCATTTATAAAATTAGGCATAAACAGTAACTGGATCTTCAAAATGTGAAGATTGTAAATCCTAATTATTATATATAATAACAGATATCTGTCTATTCAAGCTTTAAATTGAATAATATATATCTTTTTTTCCTAGAACGGGGCTCCAGTAGCCATCTGGATCTGACCGAGCTCATCGGAGTACCTCTTCCTCCATCCGTCTCATTTATTACTGGATTTGAGGGTTTTCCAGCTTACAGCTTTGGTCCAGATGCTAACGTTGGCCGTCTTACACGTTCCTTCATTCCTGACCCCTTCTTCCATGACTTTGCTATCATTGTCACAGCTAAGCCCACTACTCGCCATGGAGGAGTCTTGTTCGCTATCACTGATGCTCTACAGAAGATAGTGCACTTGGGAGTAGCATTGGCTCCAGTGGAGGATGGATCACAGAGGGTGGTTCTGTACTACACTGAACCAGGAGCGACACACACTCAGGAAGTTGCTTCCTTCAAGATGGGGGACCTGACAGGCCGCTGGGCCCGATTCACTCTCGCTGTGCAGGGCAATGAAGTGAAACTCTACATGGATTGTGAGGAGTATCACAGAGTTGCTTTCCATAGGAGTCAGAAGAGTCTTACATTTGAGCCCAGCTCAGGCATCTTTGTGGGAAATGCAGGAGGAACCAGGCTGAAAAAGTTTGCCGTAAGTTCAAAACTAGGCTTCTTTGTTTTAAACACACACTGCATATTTTTGGCCTCCTGAGCAAGCAACAGGAAGAAATAATTAGTAGAAAGTTATTTTTAGTTTCAGACTTACATCCTTGGTGTATGCTGGGACAAGTAGGTGAAAATAACGGTTCACATGTCAATTCTTGAGAAGATTTATTATAATGTAGTGCATTTAGTTCTTGTTTAAATCCTTATTGGAAATGATTTTCAAGGACTCTTTCCATCACTTAGGTTTAAGGAAGGGTTTTTTATTCTTACCTCCAAAAGTGTGATATAGAACTACATTAGGGTGGATAATAGTATTCACATGGGTTGGGTCCGGATCATTTTTGGCTTGTAGTTATTTATGTTTTTTTAGCAATATTTGAACGATAGAGTATTAACCAGTGCAGATTTTTGCACTTTTTTTTGGATTCCCTATCAGCCAGTCTTTCCCTGTTACAATATCAACTACATTGTTCAACTACAAATAGGGATAAATTACTTTTTTCTAAGGCTCATGAAGCCAGCCATGCGTTTCATCAAGCTGCTGCTCATGTTGCATCACATGGCAAAGTAAACCTCAACGAGGAAAGCGCTATCCGCCCTAACCGCCACAGTTATTTAGTGTTGACAAGAAAGAGAGTATGCCAGCTCACCCATCCAGACAGCATGACCAAGGATGGCTGTTTCCAGTGATGAGATAAACACTTTTCTGTTGTGGCACCTAGGAGACCTGGGGGTTAGGGCTGTGGGTTGTTGAATGGAGGATTAGGATTCAAGTCCTACCAAGGCAAAGTTGCCACTGTTGGGCCCTCCTTGCACTAGAACTGGGGTATGCAGAGAAAAGAATGTGAATGTGAAGTCATGTATCAATAAATGAAGACTGGCCTATTTACTTAGCTATCTTATAATTAGCTACTATTATTTTACATTATGTACCGTGACTTGCAAGTCTTTTGTGATTTCAGGCTAAATTTGTTACAGACAAAATTAATATTTTCTCACAATATTTGATTCAGGATGTTTCTGTTATACTGCATGCTGGATACAGATACTGAATATCGGATTGATGCTGACTTTATGTGAAGCATATTATTGCTGTAGTGCTGTAATTGTATAAAAAAATCAGATGCGCCTGCTGTTATACAGTCTGGTTGATATTCATAAAGGATACTAATATTATATCAGTTACTTTTTATTGATTTGAATTCCGTATGTTTTTATTTGTTGCTGTTGATTTATTAATAAATAATCCCTGTGGTAGGATAAGCTTTAAATAAAAAGTCTACATTTATCATTAATTCCCCTCAAAATATAATAGATTGTTAATCTGCCAATGCAGAGTCTCCAGGAAGCCATCTACTTTATTTGCCAGTCGGGTCATTGATCAGTTTTTCTCAAATGCAGTGTATAAACTATGCAGATGAATAGTACAGTAGGTCTGTAAACGTGGCAGCGTTGTGTTATGTCAGCACTTCAGTACTGCAGTGAGAGAGTGTTGCTTTGAAAGTTGGAAGTCGGCTCTGAATGACTCACTGTATGGATGGCAGCTTGTCAGTTGGCCCTCGCTGCTCCTGCTGACAACTTGTCTGAAAACTCTTGGCCCTTTGCCTTAAAATGCACAGCCTGTTTGCTTGTAAAACAGATTTATCCTGAAGCACAGGTCAAAAAGCTTTTGGCTATTAAAGTTGTCCAATTGTTAGTAAGTGACATTAAAAAAAGGAAAATTTAAATGAAAGGATACTGTGACTCTAGCAAATAGCTCTAGCAAGCAATATGTGGTTTGTGTGACTTCCAAACATTATTAGTGACCAAACGTTTGCCAAGCATCAAAGATGAGGGAGCGGAGGGAAGACAGAGAGAGAGAAAAGAGAAGTAACGATAAGTGAAAATTGATCCATCTACAAGACAGAAAAAATTCAGCTATTACTTTAAAACGTAGTACTTTACTAGTTTAGTAATAAGGATAGACAAGAAAAGAGAGATTAAGATTAAAGTTTGACCAGGTAGCAGGGTAGCAAATTTGTCGCTCAGTAAATAAAGTGTCGGACTGCTGAGTAGAAGATCATGTGTTCAATTCCTAGCATCACAAAGCTCCCCCTGCTGGGCCCATTAGCCAGGCCATTAACCCCTTAACTGCTCAGATGGATTTAAATAATGTCTTTTGCTTATTTACCTACCATAGCGCATTGGGTAAGGTGTTGGACCGTTAATTGGAAGATTTGAGTTCGATTCCCAGCACCATCAAGCCACCACTGAGCAAGGCCCTTAACCCCCAATTGCTCAGCTGTATAAAAGAGATAAATGTGAGTCGCTCTGGATAAGGGCGTCTGCCAAACGCTAGAAATGTAAATAGGTATGAAATAAAACCATTTTAACCTGTTATATAAAAAGACACACTACTATTGGTTTATATGTTTACTAAGGCTTTTGTTAAGGTTATTGGTCACATAATAAAAAAATACACATGATTTTCATATTAATAGATATAAAAACTGATTAATTATTAATCAAGTTAGTTAATTATCTATGTTACCTTACTTTTTTTTGGAAGGATGAAACTGCTGCGTGTTGCATCAAAGAAGGCTTCACTCAAATTCTAACGAGGCTAAAAAATCCTCATATCCATTGTTCTTGAAACAAACTATAGTTAGGTAATAACGCTTATTTAGTTTTAATACAACTCCAGTCAAATTGGGAATTTATATTAAATATTACATTAAATAATTATATTAACCCAGAATTGATAGACCAGGAGAATTTAATTTTTTTTTTCATTAGTGATTATTTTTCCTCCTTATCTCAAGATGACTATTATGTAACTATTATTATTTTAACTCCTTGCCTGCTTTAAAATTGCTGCATATGTGCATATGTTCGGTCACTCTCCCCGTCTTCATAGGTGCTGTTACAGAGTACTGGATATTTTAGTTAATTACTCATTATGATGCAAAGTTGTTAAATTATTTCATCAACTACAAATCCTTTAATCTGTCCTGTACATTATATTCTTTCTACCAATTAAAACCCGTCACACTGTCCAATCTTAGGCAAGGTGATCGGTAGGACCTCCGATGTGTGTGGTCTGGCTCTCTTATGGTCAGTGTGTGTACAGCTCCAATTTGCAAATGCTGAGTGTACAAGAAGGAATGAATAGGGTAGTAACATTTCCTTTCCACATCATGCCCACACACACATATTCACACACACACGTTGATTTTACTGCACATGAAGTTAAGGTAGTAATTAGGAAAGCATCTGGTTTGAAATAAAAACAGATTTAAAATAAAATCCAAATTTACATTTCCACACATTGGTCTTTAATGGGACATGTATTGACTAAAAAGGGTAGAATTTAGCTATACAGGTAGAAAAAAAAAATTAGGTGCCAGTTCAAGGATTGCCCTGGCTGAGAGCCTGAATGGATTTTTTACACACTGTGTAAAGTTATCATTTTGATATATTTGTCTTATATTGTGTGTATCGTGTGTAAATATACTGTTATTACTATTTTAATCAGCAATGATGCCTTTTTCCAAATTGAAGAAGCTTAAAGAGTGAAAATAAAGCCTTAACTCCAGCAACTCCCAAATTTCCCAACAAGCTGGTAGGTAAATTAAATGCCCTCAGGTGTAAATGAGTGTGATAGGCTTGAGATCCAGAACCTTATTGGAGAATGTGGCTCCTGAATTCTTGAATTTGAAATAGATTTCATATAAATCCATTAAAAAGGTGAGATTTAATTGTGTTTAGCACATCCAGACTACATACATTTTTACCCAGAATTCCTTTTTTACAATCAGATTTGATCAGCCAGCTTGAAAAGATATATAATTACAATCGTTTAAAATGATCTAGAACAAAGTGTTCTGTGTCCAATTAAACTGCTAGTGTGGAACGTACAATCCTTATTCCTGTAACTTTTGACTTGTTACTGGAATAATAGACTTTTTATAATAACATTTTGAAAAAGTTAAGCTTGTATGGCCACAGACATGCAGGATTGTTTTACAGATCTCAGTGGGAAATCTTAATGAACTTCTATAAACTTCACATCTGTGATTGGGCAGAACAGGGGTTTCCCCACAAGTATATTACAGCTGCTATGGGGTGAGGGGGTAGATTTCCTCTAAAAAGGGGTAATCATTTGTGCCCTTGGAACCACCTAGTTCTGTTCCAGCTCTTTCTAAACTTCTAGTCAGTCTGATAATGCTAACACAGCGAAAAAAGCTTTTGTCATTTGATTTTTGAAACCTGTTTACTGCATGGACATGTGTAGTTGATTTATTTGTTTACAGTCTCTCTCTCTCTCTTTTTCTCTTTCTCTCTTCCTCTCTCTCTCTTTATATCGCTTTTGATGTCTCCAAGTTATTAAAAACTCCAGGGAATGGAAACCAGGTGTTGATTTTCTGTACAGAAAGTCTTCCAGTTTGCTTCTTAGTGTTGCACACAGTTTATATGCTACTTTTACCAGAATTAATTGTTGTTTTTTAAAATATGTACACCCAACCCACACACCTGTACATCTATGCAACTGTTCAAAATCTTCCCAAAACGGTTTAAAAGAAAACATATTGTAGTCTAATTGTCAATTGCCCCGTTTGCGTGAGTCCTTTTATTCTAAATCACCCTTTAAAATGAACGTGTTGTGCATTCTGGGATGCTTTTCTGTTCAGCATGGATACACAAAGTTGATATTTAACCCTTGTGTGGTGTTTGGGTCTGTGGGATCCAATTTTAAAATGTGTGAAAGAGAAATTACGCTATTAGTTATTAATTATTATTAGAAGATATTTTCTATAACACATTTAAATGTGACCTCACAGGGGTAAATGGCGAATATTAATCATGGCAACAAGAAAAGTGTTAGTGCAGTGGTTAACTACAAATTTGAAGACCAGGGTTCGATTTCCAGTACCACCAAGCTACCATTGTTGTGCCCCTGAGCAAGACCCTTAACCCCAAATTGCTTAGTTGTATAACAGAGAATAATGTGAGTTACTCTGGATAAGAACGTCTGCTAAATGCTGTAAATGTAGTAATCATTTATGATGTCGTTATTGCTTGTGAGCAATAAACACCTTTTAAGTGTTTTTTTTATAAATTGTTATGGGTGTGTTGATTATAACTGCTATAATGTGGTGGTTCTACCAGACCAGTGAACATTGGCTAGGCAACAAAAACATAAATTCCACAAGACGGTTAACTTTCTCTACACTTCCTGTTAGCTGGAGTCTGTCAGTTACCTCCATTTAACCCGTGTCTCTGTAAATTCTAGAGCCTGTTGTGTCGGTTAATATTGCATGACTAAACAAACGTAAAGTTGTTGCTAATACATTGGCCAGTAAGTGTTTCTGATTAATGTGAGCTTAGTATACAAGTATTCTTCATTTTTCTGTATTCATCACTCGGTTCTCTCCCTCTCTGTTTCTCTTTCTGTTCGCAGGGATCTATCCAGCAGTTAATTTTGACTCCGGACCCCAGGGCACCAGATGAGCAGTGTGAGGAGGATGACCCCTATGTAAGTACTTCCTGAGTTTTTTTATTTTTTTCTCGCACACATTTTTTTTCCCTCTTTCCAATATGGACCAGAGGTCATTAAAGACTAAAACCTCTATTTAAGTCACAAAACAGAACTCTTTATTTAAATTTATTTATTTATTTATTTAGCTTAGTAAAAGCTGCAGTGGCAAAAAAAAATGTTAGAAAAATTACATGATGCTATTAGTTTATTAGCTATTGGTGATGTATGGTGATGTAGTCAAGAAGAGAGGACGTGGGGGAAGTGGTGGCTCATGGTTAAGGCGTTGGACTACCAACCCAAAGATTGTAGGTTTGATTCCCAGCTCCACCAAGCCACCACTGCTGGGCCCCTGAGCAAAGTCCTTAACCCCCAATTGTGCCATTGTATCAATGAGAGAAATGTAAGTCACTCTGGATAAGGACATCTTCCAAATGCTGTAAATGTAAGAGATTAGAAACTTTTAAAGAGACTCACGTGAATGTATATGTCTTAAATTTTAGTCATAATCAATATTTTTTCACGATTATGATAATGATAATGATGACGATAACAATGACGATGATTATTATTATCATTGTTGTGCATAGGCGAATTCAGCAAGTAAATTGTTTATGTGAGCAGATGTTTTTCCTTAACAGCTGGGACTTTTCTTAGTGCTAGTGCACCAGTCTAAAATTGTCTTATTCCTCCCCCTTGTGGTCAAAACTAGGCATGCTGGCCTGTAGTTTTGTGTTTTGGGCTTTTGAACAGAACAAGGTCAAACTGATAAATCACCCAAAAAATAGTATTATGTAAAATTATTGAGGAATTTATTTCAATTGAATGGATAAGCGTGTTGATACACACATGGGCGAGGTTTCGAATCCACCCTGGGACTGTTCCCGAACGCACCCCAGCTCTATCCCACCTCATTTCCTTGTTTCCTCTGCCCAAAATAAATATTAAAAAAGATGGTTAATAATGATAAAACTGGTTAGCTAAATGTTTAATCTGAATACGTGAACAAATTCTGCTACTCCTGTTTAGAGTTTGTGTGTATTCCGTAACACAGATATGGCTCAGATACTCACAATTAAAAAATAGCTTTCTAAATAAAGTGCTCTTGCTTGGTGAATTATTCATATAGACACTGTAATGTTTTCCCCAGAGGTTCAACTGAAATCTCTTTTGCATCATTATGGGGAAATAAATATACAAAGTGTTACAACATCACAACTTAAAGTTCTCTGGTTCAGTAGAAGGTTTTTTTTGTCTGTTTTTATTCTTATGTCCCTTTTTATTGGCAACTGTTTAATAAGAGTGTGAACAGACTTCCCTGAATAGTCTTTGTCTTTATTATAATTCTTATTTAAGAGGTGGTGCTAAGGTGTGTGTGTGTGCGTGTGTGTGTGACGTTGTACTGTTACAGGCATCTGGGTATGGCAGTGGTGATGATGAGTATGATGACACTGAGACGACAGATGAAGTGAAGAAAGTGCATGAGGAGAGAGAGTATCCTGTAGTAAGAAATTATAAACACACACACACACACACACACACACACAAAGCACACTCCAAACTCCCAAACTAAAATAATTATAAATAAATAATATCTTTTCGAACAGCATTAAGGACTGACAGCTATTGTGCAAATGGACATACGGTTTACCACAATGACAAAAAAAGATTAAAATAATGTTTAAATAAAGTTAATGGTTTAATATAAAATTAAGTATTTTGCTTGATTTGTGCTTGGCAGGTCTTTTAGCGAAAGGTATTTTATTCACTTATGGTGTTATCGACTTTTGGTAAATGAATCCTTTAAGATTTATTTTGCAAAACTACTAAGAAATATTTTGCATTCCTTATTATCTTTGCTGGACTGCTTTAAAGATAAAACTGTAGACTTAATCCGATAACAGAATCCTGGTCTACCATGTGGAAAGGACTAGCAGAAGCCTAAACAGTATGATAGGAATGATAAAATTTTACTAGTTAGATGATTCTCTGGTAGACTCATTCCCTCAAATAGTCAATATCTCAAACGTTTAGATAACAACATGAAGGTGAAAACATTATAATTTAGGGGTGTTTTACTGCTAAGCGGACAGGGCAACGTCACTGCAACCAATGACTGATGGAAGGTTCCATGTACCCTCAAATCTTGAGTGAGAACCTCCTTTCCTTAGACAGGGCATTGAAAGGATAGTTCAGCATGAGAATGACCCAAAACACACAGCCAAAGCAACAAAAGAGTGGTTCGAAAAATGCATATTAAGGTTCTGAAGTGGCCTAGTTAGTCTCCAGACCATAATCCCAAAGAAAATCTGTGTAGGGAGCTAAAGGTTCGAGTTGCCAAACGTCAGCATCAAAATCCTTATGACTTAGAGTAGATCTGCAAAGAGTAGAGGGACAAAATCCCCCCTGAGATGTGTGCAAACCTGGTGGGTTACTACAAGAAACATCTGACCTCTATGATTATGAACAAGGGTTTTGCCAACAAGTTCTTTGAAGGGGTCACAAAGAACATTGAATTTGGTCATGTAGAATATGCGCATTCATACATTTAGGAGATGTGGATTTGGACTTTAATGGTGGGATGAAAACTTTCAGTGCTATCAGGCTAAAGTTAGTATATTTGGTGCGTAATGGGTGCATTAGAGGGACCAACCTCATATTCTTTCATATTGCCCGAAATTGCTAGCAGTGTCTCTGCTCTGTGAAATAACAAAAAAGTTGAAACTAATCTAATCTCTGTTTACAGCCTAATGAAGATCAGATCATTCCTGTCAGAGCGCCCCCTACTGAAGCAACTTCCGAAGCTCCATTCGATGATGAGGACTTGGAGGAGGAGTCTTCAGGTCAGGATGTGGTGCTTACTGAAGAAAGGTAAGTGATTGTTCATAGACCTTTAAGTACTGGCTTATGAACATATTTTGTTTGTTTGTTTATTGTTCATTTGCTTGTTTAACTAAAATCATTTGTCTATAGAAACATTACTAAAATCCAGATTTTATTGTCAGCTGGTTTTTACCATATCCTTATACAAAGAATTTCACTTTATTTGTGAAATCCAGTATACCGTATCTGTGCAAATAAGAATTCATTATTTATTTTAATTTTATGTTGAGTGTTTAGACCGGGGAATAAGCGGGTATAGAAAATGAATGTTTAGACAGGTATGTTTCTGGCATACTATAAAATCTATACATTCTGATTTCCTTTATCTTAACTTGTGCACTGATTTTCTTTACTCTTTATCTAATGCGATCAATATTTGTTTCTATTTGTTTGCACAGAGCCAAGCAGGCCAGAAAAAGCTGTATATCATAAAGGAGACGTAAGGAAACCATTTTTATTACTACAACATTTTTTACCATATACTTTCATACTCATTTCTCTAGCATGTATCATTTATTTGTTGTGGAATACATAACAAGAAACTAGAGACTTCAACCCTGAGTCCATTTCTTTTCTTATTTTATTATTTGGTCTTGCTCAGGATTATCCGCTGATGATGCCCGTGCATAAAGGTGAGAAAGGTGACCGTGGACCTGCCGGCCCTCCTGGCCCTCCAGGATTACCAGGGACTGTGAGCGTCTCAGGCCCTAAAGGAGACAGCTCATCTTGGGTAGGAGAGCCAGGTGCTCGGGGCCCTCCAGGACCACCAGGACCTACAGGTGCACCAGGAAAAGACGGTCTGCCTGTAAGTACATTTGTATGCTTTCATTATAGCTGGTTTCTCTGAAAATGCTGAATAAAAACAATAATGTCATCTAAAATTGTCATGCAACATCTTGCTTACTTGCTTACTACTTTATAGATTTTATCTCCCAACTGGTAATATTATTTCTAGCGATCAAATTCTGATCATCTGCTAATTTAAGATTTTTAATAAAAGATGCCTTTGATTTTACAGGGTAGTAGTGGAAAAGATGGAGAACAAGTGAGTAAAATTTGGTTCATTGGTGTTTTATGACCTTGGCATTAAATTTACAACCTTTTAATCTGAAATCCAAGCCCAAAACCACTAAGCTACCATTTGCATACACTTTGGTCCACGTGGTCCTGAAGTAGTTTTTGGCTACCCATTGACCTTGATGCAGTTGCCCCAAACATCAATACAAAAGGTGGATAAATGATAAAACACATTTAGTTCACTTGAGCAAGAAAAATCTTTTACTCAGGATCTTTTCTCCGGCTTAGTTTTCAGGAAAATTTTTGATCAATTTTTGAGGGTTATAGTTTACTGTATACTCAGCCCATATTAATAAAAACATTTTTATAATAAACAGAAAAAAGCTAAAAAAAAAAAAAAAAAAAGTTATTTTTAATGGAAAGACTTAATAATTGTTTGGAATTAATCATTGATTAAGATCCTAAAATAATTTTATGTATTTTATATTTTCCTGTGTTTGATTGATGGATTATAGCTGCACACTCCTTCATACCTGTGTGCCTGATTAGACCAGAAGCCTATCCTTTTTTTTTTTTTTTCAAATTAAAAGTTATTATGTTTGTTAGAATTTTAAACCTACATGGATGTATTTTTTTTTATTGTCTTTACAGGGAGGACCTGGAAATCCAGGGTTCCCAGGTATCCCTGGTGACCCAGGAATGAAGGGAGAAAAGGTACAAATAATCTTTTCATGTTGTAGAGAGAATATTGTCTATTGATTCTTTATTTATATAAATCCTTTATTTTTCAGGGTGATCCTGGTGTTGGTCTGCCTGGACCTCCCGGGCCACCAGGATCAGCAGGTAGATCAGGAACACCGCGCTATGTGGTAGGTACACAATGTTAGACCAGAGAATCTATAAGCTATGTATGTGGAGGTCAAAGGTTCAAAAAAAGGAGATGAATTTCACTCTTACACCATAAGCAATCGAATAGTTTACCATTTAATCAGTCAGTACAAATTTTATAAGAAATAATGAACAGAAATACTTGCGACTTGCTAATACTTCAAGTCCAGTTCACTATTTTCACTAGATTGTGTTTAAAGTAATTGGACATTGTGGCTCTGTTCTTATATGGACACAATGTTGTGTTCTAATGTAAGGTCTTTCCAATGTTTTCTGTGTACATGCAGGATGCCATTGATGGTTCAGGATTTGAGGACTTTGACAGTGACACCGAGGTTATCAGGGTGAGTTTTATTCTCTTCCAATATATATTTTCATCAGATCGCTTGGATTAGGTATGGTTTATTGATGCAAAGTGTAGATTATGTATCTCATATCTCATGTCATATATATATAGCAGAGGCATTTAAAAAAGTTATTGGACTTGATGTTTTTTGTTAGGGTCCACCTGGGCCTCCAGGACCTCCAGGACAGCCCGGTCCTCCTGGTCCCCCTGTAGAACTACCTCCTGGTCCAATGGGCTCCCCAGGGGCTCCAGGAAAAGATGGGAAGGATGGGGCTATGGGTAATCCTGGAATTCCGGTAAATATATTTTTTGCATCAAATTTTGGAAAGTTTATTTACGGAAGGGGGACAAACTAACGAAATTTTATAATAGTTTATTACCTTGGTCTTTTCTGGATGAAAAAACCCCAACTATAGGGCACAAAGGCGTAATTACTAAATGTTTTCAGGAGTCTAAAGTCTAAATCCTATAATATGGCCTTTCAGTATACGTTAAATCAATTTCAGGGCGATCTGAAGTACCACCATCATCAGCAAAACAATAACTAAAGAAATAACTGTTTGGACAAATGGTGTTTATCTTTTCAGTACAGTTCTGGCATCAAAGCTGTTTTTGCAGCTGGTGGTGGTTCCGCACCAGCACATCTACAACATTTGGAAGATGCCCTTATCCAGCGTAACTTACTAACTATTTTTAGCTAGCTATCTATCTTATCTATTTTTATACAACTGAGCAGCTGGGGTTTAGGGGTCGTGCTCAGCTGTGGCAGCTTGGTGGTGCTGGAAATCGAACCAAGATCTTCCCATTGGCAGTCCAACACCCTAATCACTGCGTTACCACTTCCCTCACATGTTATGTTAATTCTTTCCTAAATACGCCACTCGTTTGTATTTGCATAAAAGTCTTTGTATGTGTATAGCTGGAATGTAGAAGTATAATACCTTAATAAAAACAACAGTGACTATGCTCATATCTGGAAGGGTGGAGCACTTGCTTTGCAAAGAACCAGGATGTCTTCCCACTTCAAACATTACCTTACAGGCTGGTTAAATAATTATAAACACCCGATATCTATATGTCTTATGTATTAATTCCCTGAATCAGATGATCTATGCTGTGTTCCAGGTAATTGAGGACTGGTTTAGTGGGTCTGGATTTGATGCTGGGTCTGGATTTCATTCAGGTTCTGGATTTGATGCTGGTTCTGCATCTGATGTTGAGTCTGGGATTGACCCTGAGTCTGTACTTAAGCTAGGCTCAGACCTGGACTTAGTTGAGGTATAGCGTTTGGCCCCACGCGGCAAATTAAAGCCATGGGCCACAAAAGGCAGGATTTCCCCTCAACATGTTCCACCTGCATGCACCTTGCAATAATTCAGCCTATGGCCTGCTGCATTTGCTTATGCTGCTTTGTATGAGTGAATTAGAGGCTACATATGTGAGAGATAGACATTAGTTACTATTAAGAAAGCTTGGCAGGAATGAAAAATCTTGATCAAATTAGCATTGGAGTCAGCGTAGGACGCAGGGTGGCATTTAACTTGCGGAGTTTATCAGATTTCTATCCAAAAATGTATTTGGTTGTGACAATCTAAGCCTAGAGAACATGTTGCCTTGTGAGGATATTTCAGTGTTGTGAGATTGTGAAGAGAAGTTTAGCAAAATGGTTACTGGTAAATGTTTTGAGCTGTGCTAAATGCTAAGAAAAAAGTTATTAATGGATATATTGCGTGTGTGTGTGTGTGTGTGTGTGTGTGTGTGTGTGTGTGTGTGTGTGTGTGTGTATGCATTGCGTTTAAACTGGAACATTTTCTGGAACATGAAACTTCAATATGTCATTGGGGGAAAGCTGCCTTTTAATATAAGTTCATTCAACTCTTCATCTAACTTATCTAAACCTAAGTGAAAGATATGAATGTTATGTACTGTAATGTTTTGGCACCTGAGGATTTATTTCAATGATTTTGTAATGGATCTTTTCTATATTATTCAAGATTCATTGAATTAATTTATTATTTATTTATTTACAACGGACGACATGCTGTACTTGTTTAAGGATAATGTTACCATTCACTCACCTTGAAAAAAAAACAGTTTTAATATATTTCAAACCAATATAAGTGATACTATTATTGATTTATTTGTGTAGAGTATGATAAGTATTATGGGATGAGCCTTATGAAATAATTAATGTTCAATGATTAACAGCTATTTTACTAAATGACAAAATTGATCAAAATAGAAAATATACATACATTGTTTTACAGTGTATATTCTTTTATTGGAGAATTGCACAGATTGAAATTATTCACAACACAGTAATCACAGTAAATGTTCATCCAAAGCCCTCCTCAATTCACATCCATTGAACAAATACAGCTATTATAAAACATTACTGCAAGTTTGCCTTTATTATTAGTGTATATGAAAAAAATGCAGCAGTTATTAGAAAAAAATGCAGCAATTTACATAGGTCCATGTAAAAAGGACCAAAAATCAAGAATTTTTGGTCACAACAATCACAAAGGAGATTCATAATCAATATTTTTTATTTAGCAACATTTTTTTCCTGTTTCTTTTTCATTTCAAAACCTGCTGCTTTTAAGCTTTTATTGCCTCTGTGTTAAGCTACATACATATAAAGTATTGCAGCTTATTGTAAACCTGCTTTTAATCTATACACCGAGTCTAAGTAATTATATATATATATATATATATATATATATATATATATATATATATATTATATATATATATATATATATATATATATAAGATGGGATATGCGATGGGATATGCGAAAAATGCATTTCATTGGCTCTGTACATGTACCTTGCACAATGACAATGAATTGAATATACTTATACTTATACTATATACTTATATATATATAAATATATACATTCCTTACATGAACGAAAATACCTGTCTAAAGGAACAAAGATCTGAAGCATGAACTGTATACTGGATTTTCATGCTTTACATTCTCAATAAACTTGTAGGAATTTTTTTTTACCCATTTAAAGAAAAAGTTTTGAAAGTTTAAAAGTAATAATTCTGTTTTCATGGCTCCAACAGGGTGTAAATGGCAGAGATGGTGAACCAGGAAAAGAGGGCCAGAAAGGGGACAAGGTATATATCAAATATTTTAAATTCTCTATATTCAATCTGCCATCTTTTTTTTTTAACTCTTATTACACTACTTTTTAGATAATGATGATGTGAATTTGTTTACAGGGTGATGATGGGTTGCCTGGGAATGCAGGGCAAAAGGTAATTCCTGCGTGAATGTGATTTTACTGTTACCCCATTTTACTTTATCTCTGTAGCTATTTCTACCTCTGTCTGCATGAGATGCTATTTTATATGTTGCATATAACACCTGCTATATTTATACCACAGCGAGGTTGAAACCTCTAATCTGATGATAATCGTTCCAAAAATTACAGGTTTTATCCGTTCACTCATTTTAATGAGTTATAAATTTCACAGGAACTTGTATAATAGACACTCATCATGAAAAGATTTTAAAATAAATTTTTTTATTAGGAGTCCAGACAGAAGTAAATTTATAAGTGGAACAAAGCTTTGTGGTGTTCCTGGTTATTTTAGAAGCTGCATTTTTGCCTTATTAGCAGTATCCTTACAGGATGACTGGAGATTGACTATTTCGAGAAAATTGTATAGTTTTTCTAAAAGGAAAAATTCGATGTAACCATAGAGGAATAAAAATATGGCACATTCCATTCCACATAGTTGTTAAATTGATGTTGTATAAAAGAAATAAATCTTGGGGATGCTATTATTGTTATTCTCTTTGTAGTCTGAGCCCCAGACACCACGTCCACAACTGTTGGATAAAGTGCTCATAAATCTGACACACAAAACTGTAAAATATTTTTTAATATTTACAATTTTACTACATTTTATGAAAAATGTACTACATTTTTTAATCTTTATGAAGATTAGCAAAACAGTGGATTTTTTAAAAATAATGTGAAGTTTACAGTATCGACATGACGCGAAACAAAATACAAAACAGTCTTGCTAGGTGACATGACCATCTTGGTAATAGTTACTCCAATTGTTGTATAGTTACCACTTCATTTCTGTTTTTCACTTTTTTTTTAAAATAATGCTTAATTTATTTATTATGCTTGTAATTTCTGTCATTTTAAGGGTGACTCAGGGCAGCCAGGCCTTCCAGGACTACCAGGAGCAGCAGGACCAGAAGGTCCTATGGGAAAACCTGGCCTACCAGGACCCCCAGGACCTCCAGGTCCACCTGCACGTTTCAGTTTTGATGTGCTGGTAAGTTTCAGGACCGGTGAAACTTTCTGTATGATCCAAATCAGAACTCAAGATTTTAAACAATTTCATTAAAATCCACTAGAGGTCACCATTACCACTTTTCATTTTTAGTGTGAACACAACAGCTAAAGAACAGCTAATTTTTCAATCTTTAGCACTGATGACAGCTCATAAATCATTTTGTGTTGAATACAGCTGAGCCACATCGAAAAAACATATGACTTAAAGCTGTTTTCTGATTGGTTACACAAACAGCTTCAAAAAAGAAATTAACATTTTCCCAACCTTAAATCCTATTAAATGACTGATATACACAAAAGAGCTGAAAAACATATGTGTGTGTGTTTGTGTTTGTGTGTGTATGTGTGCAGGACTCTGAGAGCTCAGGAATGGGGGGAGGCAGTGGTTTTGGGTCGATTCTCCCCAGAGGTCCTCCTGTAAGCTATTTTCAAAAACAGCTTATCAGAAAATTCTATTCTTGTATTTTTTCTTAAAGCTGATTAACAAAATTTATATTTTATTACAAACTCAAGTCTCCCTTGTCTCTTTCAGGGTATTCCCGGGTTACCTGGTACTCCAGGACCGAAGGTGGATTTGACTTTATTTTACAGCTACAGGAACTGATTTCAATTTAATATGTTTATAATGGTTTACATTTAGATGCAACGATGTTACATTTATATGCATTTTGTCATTATTTTCAAATTGTGTTACTTTTTTTAATAGTATTTTAATGCTAGTTGCAGATTTGTATAGATTTTTGTACTTTAAACATTAGATAATTCTTTATTTATCCTAAAGGGAACTTTTACCCAGTAGCTGCTTATTAAAAAATACAAACGAAGCGAAGGAGAAAATAGAATAAAATAAAATAAAATTGAATACCAGGCAATTTACAAATATAATAATAATAATAATAATATATGAATATAAAATATGAAAAATTAGTGTAGTATGAAGTGAAGGTGTGTCATTAACGGCTGTGCTGTATTTTATTGTTTTAGGGAAGAGATGGTGTGAACGGTACTTCAGAAAAGGTTAGTATCTTTGTGTGTGACTACAGCTGCAAACACATACGGTATATTCAGTTATCCTTACTAAAACGTGGCTTGGGTATCATAGGGATTTACACAGACAAATAGCTGGACAGGCAGCATTAACATGTTAGCATTGAATGAGTGATTGATGAGCACTGCATCACAATAATACTGATTAGACCGTCAGCATTTTGAAACATTTTCTATCAAAGTGCTTAAAATATTCTGTAGACTCCAATAACGTTTGGTTTTATAAGATTCCATCTGTCTGTTTCTCATTATATCGTTATTTAATCCCAATAAAAAACAGAGCACAGCACAGAGCACAGACATTTCTAAATCATTAAAACACCCCGGGACAATAAATATTCACTTTTAGTTAAAATGTATAATTCCAAATGTTTTCCATGCTTGAAAGCCCAAAGATTTTTACTTTAAAAAGATGTACATTTTTGTGTTTTACCAGAATATTGTTCATGAGGCCAATTCTGTTTTGAAGAAATAATGTTTGCTAAATCTTTTAACTTGTTAAGATTACTTTAAACATCTGCAGCTAGAAGTTTCTTTCATAATCAGGCCATACGGAGGCTTAGGTGATGATCACCTTGTGATACAAATTAATTTAATTATAGTCCATTTAAAAATACTGGAGCTTAGTGGACAGCACTGTTTCCTCACAGCAAGAAGGCTGGGTTCTATTTCCGGGCAGGGGCCTTTCTGTGTGGAGTTTGCATGTTCTCTCTCCGTGCTTGCCTGGGTTTACTATGGTTGCCTCCCACAGTCCATAAACATGTATGTTAGGTTAATTACTAATTCTAAATTGCCCATAGGGGTGAGTGTGTGTGTGTGCGTAGCCCTGTAATGGACTGGCAACCCATGCAGGGTGTACACCACCTGCCTTTCGCCCTTTCAGATACAGCTGGGATAGACTCCAGCAGATCCCCGTGATCCTGATTAAGGGAAATAAGCGGGTATAAAAAAAGATAACTGAATGAATGAATGAATGAATGAATGAACTTTTAAAATAATACATGAGGATGAACTATTACCCAGTAATTTTTTAACCAAATGTCTGTCGGAATATTGTATTTATCAACCTGGTAGCCTCAATTTCTTAACTTGGCTAGCAACTCTCATTTTTTACAGCAAATAATTTCACTTTCTCCTTTTTTCATCAAAACTAAGTAAACTGAATATTTTATAATCTCCTGATGATAGCACCATCTGTGATTTATGATTCCTTTTGGCAAATTACTATGTTTTTCTATTGTGCACGAATGTGGACTGTGATCATGTGATGATATTTGATAAATGAGACCCCAGATTCCTTTTAGTCATTGCCAAAGGAGCATGTAGTTTCCATTTATTTGCTTTTCAATAGGATTTAACTTATCTAATAATCCCTTGTGTGCAAAAAATGAACAAACGGTACATCTGCTGTTGATCGCAATACTTACATTTACCCATTATTACTTATTTATATTGCCATTAGTTTGCATGGTGTGTTTTTACTATATTGGTACATTTTGCAACGCAATCTTGTTGCTTAGGTAGAAACCAAAGCCTGTCTGTGAATAAGTTCCGAAAAATTCCACAATGAAAAAAGGCACAGTTAAAAGCTTGTGGTTGAAAACACATACGACATACAGATGTGGCACCATTTTTTATTATTTCAGCAGTGTTAAAGCAGAATATGTCCATATGTATATATTGAATATTTATCTCTGAAGAGGACAGTTATTCTAAAGATTACTTTATCATTTATACCACTAGGGGGAGCCTGGTCCAGCAGGACCTGAAGGGAAACCTGGACTACCTGGACTTCCTGGAAGAAATGTCAGTAAATTCTGATTCTCAAGCACAATTGAATGCAGTAAATCTGCTAGAAATACTAGTAATGCACCTGTTCCCCCAACACCTCCATTGTTTTCTTCTTCAAGAGCTTCAGTCACTGGTCTTATAATACATCAGAAAGATAACAAAAGCTAATCTCATTGGGTTTGATTGTCACATGGGCTCGTTTAAATATTTCATATCTCCTGGAATCGCCTTTCACACACTGTAAACCTTATAGTCATTAATGCAAAAAACATAAAGAAATCCCAGTAATTGGATGTTTTGTTTCTCAAAACCCTAAACAGTTAAACCAGCTTGCATTTTTCCAATCTCTAGCTGACAAATTTACTTGCACTTGTGCTAACTGTAGCATTACAGTCCTTTTTTTGGCTGACAAAAGTGTGGTCTTTTGCTATTCAAGTTTATCTACCTCAACCTTTCGTGTGCCGCGTGTTTGGAGATGCTTTTCTGCTCATCATGGTTGTTAAGAGTGGTTGTTTGCACTAGCTTAAACCAGGGTGCCCTTTAGAGTCTAGTATTTCTTATAAACAAACAATTTCTCCCCACAGATCTGTCACTTGCAATTTTTTGTTGTTACTTTTTTCTGTATACCTGGTTTAATGTGACCATTAACTGAAGCTCTTGACCTACTGTCATATTGGCTGATTGTATAATTGCATGAGTCTCGTTTTACCTCCTTTCAAAAACGTTACTTTGCTACATAAGGTACATATCTGTATGTTTTTATTTTTTTCAATTTTTTGTTTTCTTTTAGGGAGAAAAAGGAGAAAAAGGGGAAAGCGGGCAGAAGGTATGTTTCTAAACACTCTGTATCTCACTGCCCATTTCTCCCTGCTGGATTTCAAAAAATGTAAATCAAAGTCTTTATTTTAACTTGTTTAGGGAGAAAGAGGCCTCGATGGAGTCAGCCTTCCTGGTCCACCAGGACCTCCTGGGCCACCAGGACCTGTCATCAACATTCAAGATGTGAGTTTACCCATTTTAACATGTATCTAGATCTATTGCACTTTTATAAATTGCTTACATTTTTCCCTATATTTCATCTACTTGTCAGTTATTGCTGAACGACACTGAGAACCTTTACAACTTGACAGGACTTTTTGAACCTCAAGGTCCTTTGGTAAGTACATTTCCCATTGATCGAGGTCTATTCAGAATAATTTACTAACATTTTTTGGGGGTCTTTTTTTCAGCCTCATGCATAATAGTGTAATATAATAACAATGAAATAGAAAATAAGTGTCTATTTCATAGTGTCACCTGTATAAAGAAAAATCTATAGTCTATAAGACAAAAAGCACATTTTTCTCATGATGTTACAGAAAAATCATCAGGAATGTGGTAAAACAGTCCAGCTCAATGTAAAATAAAGATATAGAAGCAATTTACTTTTATTCCTTTTATATACCAGAAACTCTGCTGGTCTTTTCAGCAGTTTTTGTGGATTGATTTGTAATCTAATGTGCCGGTAATTGACCTGTTCAATGATGTGACTTAAAGCACTTTTGTACATCGCTCTGGACAAGAGCATCTGCCAAATGATGTAAAATTAAAATTAAATCACAACCCATACAAGTCATTTGTTTATAGTTACATAAAATTGTAATCTCAGGCATTTCTTTTTCTAAAAAAAAAGCTGCAGTTAGTTATGTTACATGTAACTGAGAAGTGTAAAGTTTTCTGGCCTGCAGATGTTCTGACCCCAAAAAGCTTAAAGAAAGAATCATATTTTCAGTTATAAAGATCATAGGAGAGTATTACAAAGAATAAAAGGATACTCTATCTAAAAGTGCTGAAAAACCCCCCACAAAAAAGTCTTATTTCCACACATTTAAATATGTGTCCATGTCGGATATACAATTACAGTTCAAGTTGTTTCTGTAGAATATTGTATAATATACTGATTTACCTTGTAGCTAATCTTCTGTCTAGCTTCTTGTTCTGATCAGTATTTCAAGGCCAGCCCAAGCTTTTAGCAGGTCCTAAGCAGAATTTTATTTAGGAAACCCATCTGTGCTACCAATATAACTAATTATTGTAAAACAGAACCAATATTCATTTTATTTGTTGTTTTCATTATACCGATGCTTTACCTGTGCTCAGGTGTTCATTTAACATTCAAAGTCTTGCAGTAATAAGTGTTATACTGACAAAATAGCTAAATAAACCAGCAGACACTAAAGCCTAGTTTAGTTTACAATATTTTTCTTAAATTACCTTTAACTCTTTTTTTTCTCTTCCTTTGTTTCCTCTTTTTTCCTCTGCATCAGAAGGATATTATATATATTTATATATTTAATGTATTTTATGTACTCCTGGGGGCCCCCTGCTGGCTATGAGGGCCATAAGCAACTGCTTAGTTTGCTTATGTCTTGGGCAGCAAGCTCTTCCTAACCCTATTATATATTAAAAGAAAAAACACTCAGTAAGGTTGTGTAATCGTATTAGGAGAAAAACACTCATCTCTATCCTAAGTGATTGTGTAAAAACATTGTGTATAAATGAATGATTTCAATGCTTTCATGATGCTGCCGCAAGCAGGTGTAAAGCAAAACAAGAAGTAAGAACTGAAGAGCATCATTACATTTAAATTAGTTTGTGTTTCCTGTCTGTAATTGGACCGAGACACATTCTTCTCCTTCCTATTATATAAACGCCCAAAGGCTTCAGATTTACACTGAGGAAAAATATCTTCTGATGCTGTATTTCAGAGGAGCAGCCTGGAGTTCAAAGTCTCACATCTTCAGTTTAATGTTCAAAGCTTTTTGAAGAAAATAGATAAAAAGCATGTGATTGAAGATAATGGATCCAGTTGGACTTATTGCTATAAAAATATGCAAGCTGCTAAAAAAAAAACTCCAATCTTACTCGCTCAAAAACAGTGTTTATCTAGAATATATCAGTGGTGTGCAGTCAAGGACTCAAGGTCTTCTCTGCTGGCCTAAATAATATCAGAAGCTAACCTACATTTACAACCTAAATTCTAATATTTCTAATACTTCTGTAATGCCACGCCATGTTATATAGCGTATTGTATATGGTATTGGTGTATGGTATTGGTGGTTTCTATAATTGCGATAGTGGTGGTACTAAGAGGTGTATCAGTTGGATACCGAAGCCCAGGTACCAAATGCACGACCCGCCACTGGATATATACTGAATATACTGAATATATTTGGCCATAGCAGAAGACAGGTTGTTCAATAATAAGTGCCTGCAGGTAACAGTGAAGCATGATAGAGATTTCTTTGTATTTTGGCACCAAAGGTTGGGGATTTGGTGAGGAATTAATGGTGTCCTCAATTCTGAAAAACACAATCAGATGCTTATCTATCTATCTATCTATCTATCTATCTATCTATCTATCTATCTATCTATCTATCTATCTATCTGTATATTTGTATATCTAGCTATCTATCTGTGTGTCTGTCTGTCTATCTATCTATCTATCTGCCGATCTGTCTGTATGCCTGCATGCCTGCCTGCCTGTCTGTCTGTCTATCTATCTATCTATCTATCTATCTATCTATCTATCTATTTATCTATTTGTCTGTCTGTCTGTCTCTCTGTCTGCTTACTTTAGTTATATAATTTTGCATTTTTTAAAGTTGTTATTTCCATTTCGACATTCTTTTGTTTTTTTTGCTGCCCATTACTTTCAACTGAAATCTTTATTAGTACCTGATGGACTTTAAGCAGCATTTTTAAACGTATTAATTAATTCTGTATTTATTTTTTTTTTAGGGACCAAGAGGTCCAAAAGGCACCCGTGGTATCCCAGGAGTCCAGGGTCCCCCAGGGTTAAAGGTAAGGCTGATGAGAAAACCTGGCCTAAAGTCAGGCAGAATTACTCGAATGTAATTCTTCATATCAAAGGTTTTGGGAACGAAAATTTTTATTTCTCTCATGCCGAGTCATTTTTCATTAAAACATCAGCCTTCCAAACAGCCTCAAACCCAATCTTTATGTGTTAGATTTTAATCAAAGAGGTGACGCATTTATTTCAAGATTAAAGCATGTTTCCATATTGAGTTTCTGGCAAGTACAAAGCAGTGATGTGTAAAAGCTTAATCACTACCAGGCACTCTCTCTCTCTCTCTCTCTCTCTCTCACACACACACAGACACACACAGCAGAAAACAGAATGAGATTGTTATCTAACACTAACTTCTAAAAGGTCCTCGGGTGCTTTATTTGCCATATGGTTCATATTAACCTGAAAGTGTGTGCGTGTGTGGTGCATGTATATTTATTCTGCAATGCACTGCTGGAACACACATTGCCTTGCCCACATTTGCCTATATACAATACATGAACAAAAGTTTTGGAACACCTGACCATCACATTCATACTGTATGTGTTTTTTCCACACACTGCTCCAGACTTATTTTCATTGTTAGTTCTGTAAAAACCTTCACATCGATTGAAAGGCTTTTTAGTTAATTGCAGAGTGTGCGGCTGGGTGGATTTTCTTAAGAAACACCATGCACCAACCTTGTGTAAGGAAATCTGGGTTGCATTTGGTGTTCCAGTTTATTCTTAAGGTGTTCAGTGGTGTAAAGTTCAGGGCTCTGTACAGAACATTCAAGCTTTTCTACAACAACCATAACACACGTTGTCTTCATGGCACTTAGGGGCTTTGTGCACAGGGGAATTGGTTCAAGGTTCAAGGTTCAAGGAGCTTTATTGTCATTTCAGACATATATAGCAGATGCAGTACACAGTGAAATGAGATAATGTTTTTCCAGGACTCCCTGGTGCTACACAAAACATAGAATTCCACAAAACAACAAAGAGCCACTAAACAGGATAGACATAAAGTGCATGTGTGCAACCTAGTGCAGAGAGTGCATAACATATTATGGACAGAACATTCAATAGCGCCAACCAGATTATAAAATGAGGTAAGACATGTAATGTGCAAATTAACAGTATTATCATTCTGGAACAGTGTTTGGGCCTCTTAGTTCTAGATTTAAAGGAATAATGTGATGCGACATCGTACAAAGACATTCTAGAACAACTGCATGCTTCTTAAATTGTGGTAGCAGTTTAGCGATAACACAGTTATGCAGGTGTGCAGGTAATAATCCAAATAATTTTGCCCATATAGTGTATTTGGTAATTGTTTGCAGAATGTGAAAAACAGTTTATGAGTTTCTTAATGGGAGAATTGTTGAATTAGTGGTTAACATGTTGGACTGCTAATTGGAAGATCTGTGTTTGATTCCCAGCACCACCAAGCTTCCACTCCTGGGCCCCTGAGCAAGGCCCCTAACCCCCAATTGCTTAGTTGTATGAAATAGATAAATGTAAATCACTCTGGCATAGGGCGTCTGCCAAATGGTGTAAACGTAAATGATAATAATCTGGATGCCACTATAAATTCCTCATAATAAAGAATTAATAGTTAAGATTTTAAAATGAATATTTTATTTTGGGAAATTATTGTATCAAATAAGCTGATTAATAGGGAAAGTACATAAATATTTATATATACTGCATAGCGAAATATATTATAACAAGAAAAGCCTCTTTTACTGGCAATAATCTCAACCATCTGCTTTCTGTAGTTTCCAAACAGTCCTGCCCAGAGGTTAGGGAATATTTTCACTTATTCCTCTGTTGTTCCATCAGTTCAGGTATAATTTTTGATGCTGTGCTTGGAAGGTCTCGATATATGACGGTACAGTGTTCTAGTAGTCCTCTACATTAAATATTTACTTATATTTTATACAGTTTATACACAAATTATTGCATTTTTTTTTACTAAACAGTGTGACACAGTATAACAGTAATAATAATAAGAAACCAAGCCATAAAAACATGGAACATATATTTGTTGGTTATTATATATATATATATATATATATATATATATATATATATATATATATATATATATATATATATATATATATATATATATATATATTTGTTCTATAAGAGTGTGTCTGATATAATTTACACTTTTTAAATCAGTATTTTCAAAAGATTGGAAGTGTGTATGGACTTGCTTCAGTTTTTATTTAAACTGATTTTTATGTTGTTTTTATGTAAATGTTTATGTTTACATATATATGTGTGTGTGTGTGTGTGTGTGTGTGTAGGGTGAGAAAGGAGAACCAGGGATCGTTATCGGTGCAGATGGATCAGAGTTGTCTTTACTGCCTGGGCCTCAGGGACCAAAAGGACTCAAGGTGCTTTTATTTTACTGAACTTCAACTATTCTTCCCCCAGTGCTTGCGTGGGTTTATTCCGGGTACTCCGGTTTGCTACCACAGTCCAAAAAACATGTATGTTAGGTTGATTGGTGATTCTAAATTGCCCATAGGAGTGAGTGTGTGTGTGGCCCTGTGATGGACTGGCGACCTGTCCAGGGTGTACCCCTCCTGCCTTTTGCCCTTTCAGAGACAGCTGAATAGGCTATGGTAATTTGTAAGGGGTCACGCCTCCCAATTTCAGATCCACTGGCCTGTAAGTAGATAAACATTGCAGTAATGCTCAGAACGTAAATAATACATTAATATCAGAAAGCAGTTTAAAAAAGGAATCGAAAGATTTTACATTGATTTATCCGTACAAAAGTGACAGTGAAATTTGGGCATGGTTTCGTTTATGCAAATATTTTAGTGTAATGTTTCCTCCGTTACTAATTCCTGTGGTTTCCGTGCCTTGGATTCATTACCGTTGTATGGTACTGTTTACAACTGGGCATGTTATTGAGTTAAATGTGAATTTTCATGGCCCAGCAAAATTTGTTCATTCATTATGTTAACATATACTGTCTTTTCAGGGTGACATTGGGGTTCCTGGACTGCCTGGTGTAATGGTGAGTGCCAGGACACTATCATTAGTATTATTTTTAACAGACATACAATATGTTATAAGATATATACACAGACAGACAGACAGACAGACAGACAGACAGACAGACAGATAGATAGATAGATAGATAGATAGATAGATAGATAGATAGATAGATAGATAGACCGTTATATTGTTTATCACACTCTAGCCTTAAGTATTTTCCCCTAGTTGTTGTTGTACAGCTACAGCTGCTTCTGTTCAAAGTGTTTTGGAAAATGATGTGAGGCCAGAGTTGCCTCTACTGAAATAGACCAAGTGAAGCATTTTCCCCTTTTTTTCTTTTTTTCAGCATGCTCCAGTTCTTACAGCTTGACTTCATTTGTCTGTGCACCTGTTATGAAGGCTATAGTTTTGATTGCAATACAGTCGTGCCTCAAGGTCATGATTTTTCTGTGTTTGGCTTTATCAACCAGGGCCCGATCGGACCAAGTGGACCCAAAGGGGAATTCGGATTTCCTGGCCGGCCAGTAAGTTAACATAAGTAAACCTGCTGTGCAAATCCAGTCTATTGTCTTGGGCTGTCTGTGTTTAATGCAGATGTTGTGCATTCAAATAGGGTCAAATCTTCAGACTGGGGTTAATATAGTTAGAACAGTATTATTTCAACTTCTTTTGTGTCTGGTTGTAGGGTCGTCCTGGGCTACATGGACGCAAGGGAGAAAAGGGAGACTCAAGCAGATTACCGGTATGTATCACATACAGTATGTACAGTCAACTGTAGAATTTCCCTTTTTTTACTACACTTTCCAGTGACTGTTGAATCACTTTGTCATCCTTCACTATGGGGAAAAGTAAAGCATTGCAGACAAAAAAGTGCATAAAAGGATTTACAAAAACATGAACATCTGATGGATATGGCACACTTATCCAGAAACTTCAGAAGTTTTAAGGTTGTCTTTTGATTGGTTGGAATGTACAGGATTTCCAGAAGACGTCAAGTCGAGGGCCCTTTATTGATATAGAGCTTTTAACATTAGAGATTGTGTAAAAGCAGCTTTACAGAATCAAATATTAATATCAGTTTAACTAGTATCTGTAAATTATTAGTCCCCAACTAAGCAAGCCAGAGAAACTCGATCTATGACAGAATGGAGAAAATCCATTGGAGGAACCAGGCTCAGTCTGGGGTACAAGTTTTTCTCTGGCCAGACAAACCAGCAGTATTCCTGCTCCAGCATGTCGCATTATTTAAGGTCCACCTGGAAACAACCCAAAACCGTCTGATCAAAGGAATGCCATATTAGTAGCAATGAGAATCAATCAGGGACGATTAAATGTTGAAAGTAAGTAAAGTTAAACAGTATAGACTTTTTTAAAAGACGTTCAAGAGTTTTGCTTGAGAGACATAGTGACGCCCTTAAAAATTAAGCCGCACGAAACAAAACGAAACATCATTGTTTGCTTCACCTGTCATACATTTGTCCTCTTGGGTCAGTCTGAAGGTCTGGCCATGCGAGAATAGACTAGCCTAAACCTTACCCTAATCCTGTACACAACTCAAGCTTCATAAAAACATGTTATACCAAGGTTAGAGTAAACAAGCTAAATTGTCCTGCACAGAGCACTGACCTCAACCGCAATGAACAGTCTGGGATATACTGGAACGCCATTCCAGATGTTATTATGAGAGTAAGAATGAGAATAATTAAATTAAAAAAACATACAGATGTGTCCTAATACTTTTGCCCATACGCTGTATGGTTGAGCTCAAGACACCAGTCACTTGATGCCTTTTTCACCTAATGTAGGTTGTTTTTTTCCTTTTCATAAAAGGTGTCATTCATTCTCTGACACATAAACACATCCAGACTGGGACATCAAAGGATCTCTTTTAGTGTTAAAAGTTTTTTTGGATTTATAAAAAAACTTCGTCTGGTTTCCATACTCTGTCTTGTTGTTTTGTTCTTGTAGCAGTGACCCTGTCCGAAGGACACAGTGGCTGCTTTATGCTAGCAAATGGGAACACTTATTTAGCTGTTGTACACAGGTGGAATTATTCCAGTTAGCACAGTTAACTGGTGTTAATGGAGTCCAAAAGCAGAAAAACAAATTTACAACAAAGCATATCATTAAGTAGGGTTAACTGCTTACTGCCTATCTTCATGCATGAGTATTAAAAGGATAAACAATGTAGTTACTTAGTTATTAAGTATTAGCATTCATGCGAACGGCTATTTTACAATGATTTTTAATAGCTTTACATTACCTTTAATATACTTGCATACCATGTTTATTTTAGCGCATAATAATTCTTTATGTTATGTCTTGACTTTCGGTCATTTTAATCATAATCATTGCAAAACTTTAATGATAATGATAAATGATAATGCTGTTCTTTCTCTTCCCTCCCTCAATCTCTCTCTTTAACAATGTATCTGCTTCGTTATCCATCCATCTGTTCACTCACCCTTTTCTCAACCCTTTGTCTATAAAAGGGCCCACCAGGTCCTCCTGGCCCACCTGGACGTCCAGGAATATTCAACTGTCCCAAAGGAGTAAGTATGACCTCTTTTTACTTTCTTCTCCTCTATTTTAAATGTGTCTGCGACTCACCTTGTCTACTTTACCTTTAAATGTTTACAGACAGTGTTCCCGATTCCTCCCCGGCCCCACTGCAAAACACCTGTAAGTGATGTGACCGTTTTACACTCGATGAGTGTCCCATACCTGCTTTATATGAGGCTTTTGTCAAAATATAGTTTGCTATTTATTAAATTAATGAAGTTAAATTTAAAGTCAACCAAATTATAGAACATAATTTACATATATAATCATCAGTTTTAAACAGTAATAAGACAAGAACAGAAAAATTGCTTTAATACTCTTTTATAATAGATGGGCAGCTGTGGGACAGTCTGTAAATATTATCTTAATGTTAATAGTTAAATTAAGATTTAAGGCTCTACTGATGTTTATTTCTCTTACAGATTAATTAAACTGGCTTTATTAGTTTCATGTTACAAAAATTTCCAAAAGAACCAAATAGTTTTTACATTTAGTGCTCCAGTTTCGGATCTTTGGGTGAAAATAGATTAAAAAAACCTTTTGATAAGACATTGTTATCCTAACTTTAAAATGATTGATATTACACTGAATAGAGATTAGATTGAAATAGTTGAAGTTTTTCTTTAGTTTCAGTTCATTTCTTTAATTTAGTGAAATGCCTTATTGCCTAAACTTTATCTATTGTCCTTTATCTAGTCTGCTTAATACCATTGCATCATGTATTAAAATCAGTAGTTATAGATCTAGTGGCAAAAATAATAGAAAGATAGATATAAAAAGATAGACAGACAGATAGTTTGATAGATAGACAGACTAACAAACTGACTAACCAAAATAGATAGATAGATAGATAGATAGATAGATAGACAAAAAGGCAAAAAAGATACAAACAGATGGGCAGAGACAAACAGATGGACAGACAGATAGATAGATAGATAGATAGATAGATAGATAGATAGATAGATAGATAGATAGATAGATAGATAGATATATAAGTAAATTGACCGACAAAGACAAACAGACAGACCGACAGCAATAGCTAGCTAGAAAGATAGATAGACAATCAGACAGACAGACACACAGACAGATAGATATGTACATTATCACTAAATCAATCTGGTTGCTACTATTGAACAGCAAGGCCACTGTATTTTCTTCGTCTGATGAAAAACATGTGTGCGTATAACACAAGTGTTTTATGTTTGAGCATTTCCCTTTATTCTGCTTCATTTTTCTCTGATATTAATGTCCTGTTTGTCCAGTGCATGATTATTTTCCAGATGGTTTCACTTTAAAGTCATCCAGTTTGGATTAAGACAGCTATGTTTACCGCTGATTAAATTCTGCCCTTCATTATGACTTATAATTCGTTATGTTTTTTCCTTTTTTTTTTTTTTTTTTTTTTTTCCTTTTTACAGCTAAACAGCAATTCGACTACAGGTCAGTTTAAACATCCCAGGGATTCGCTGGGTTTTTTGCTTAATAAGAGGTTTTTTTACGAAGCTCTTGGGGAAAATATGGTATTTTGTGTTTAATTTCAATGCAGTGATATTTTTTCTTTGAAGACCTTAAAAATGCTAACATTTCATTCTTGCTTTCCCCACTTGTCTCCTAAAGAGGGAGCCAGCTGTTCAACATCTGGAGCCAAAGGGGAGAAAGGTGAAAGGGGTCTTCCTGGTCCTCCAGGTCCTACAGGTATGTTACTTTTTTTAGGTTTCATAACCACTATATAAATATCTTATTTATTCAATCACGTTAAGTATTTTTACTGCTATATGATAACTTTTACCTTTTTACTTTTTATCTCTATCGCAGTTACTGTGCTGAGTGCAGACTATACGGTGTGTGGAGGAAATCTATGGATTCCTTTAATGATATTCACTTTCTTGTTATTTTAAACGTGCACACATGTTATGTAAATAAGTAATATGTTGTGTGTGTGTGTGTGTGTGCGTGTGTACACATTTGTGTGTGACAGGGAGAGAAGGGTAACTATGGTTTCCAAGGTGAGAAGGGAGAAAAAGGCGAGGCAGGGATGCCAGGGACACCAGGATTAATGGTCAGTAATGCACACACACACAAACACACACACTTCCTTCACTAAAAATGGGATGTAAGTGAAGACATTTAGAGGCAGATAGACGTTTAGAGGACAGATAAATAGAACAGAACTGCACTGGTTGTGTGACATTTTACACTTTTATACTGATTTTTCGGTCCTATTAATACAAATATTGTAATATATATTGTATTATAATATTGTACAAATATTGTAATATAATTACAAATATGCACACACACAATACCACACCTACATCCACTTTTTTTTATCAAAAAAGCTGATAGAGAGTGAAAAAATGTTTTGACTTTAATTGATCTTATCCCTAGGTGGCTTCAACTAACAGAGAAAAAAAACATATATGCAAAGACTTATATTAAAAAAAAGTTATCAAATATTATAAGAATATTTGAGACTAACAGACAAACATACACACACATTTCTGTTCAGCATGTCTTGCACAGTACAGTATGTTGTGTAAATCAGGAACCATACAAATCATTTCAACTGGAAAAAAACGGACCTTTCCTGATAGATGGATTACATGTTCCTTTGCTCTTTTATCTCCCTGCCCTGCTCCTTATCTTACTTTCACATCTCTCTGATCTGTTCTGTTTTGTTCTCCTTACATTTTTCCGCTTTTGTCTCTGCCTCCCACTTTCGGACTTATTTATTCATATCTGTGTTTTTGTTTTTTTTCTTAGCAAGTTCACCCAGTTTCCCTCAACTCTTTGCTCGTTTGATTCTTTGTCTGGGGGGGTGTATGATTGATGGGCCTTTGTAATAATATAATTGCCTTAATGACAGACTGCCTTAATTTTTTTAAGTGCTCTGATGCCTTGCAGATGTAATTAAAAATGGATGGGTTGGCAAGCCTTTATTTAGAGATTAAAAAGTATCCATGCAAAACAAATTAAAACATCAGGTTCTAACCGCCGTAAAAATCATAGCAGAGGAAGAGCACTTTGTGAAATAGGGCTCTTTTGCTTAATGAATGGTTAGTTAAATGTTGTAACCAGCAGCAAATAAATTACTTCTGTTTTGTACCACTATCAGAAAAGATAAATCTCCAGCATGAATAAAGTTGTTCTGGTGCTAGTAGCTAACAATAATAATACATTTTAATTTATCTGCCATAGTAAATACTTGATATTGTTCTTTATCCCATCTGAAGGGACCTAAAGGAGAATCAATTATTGGACCTCCTGGTCGTCCAGGACTTCAGGGGCCACCTGGTTCTCCTGGTATTGGAAGACCTGGTACCACCGGACTCCGAGGTCCTCCCGGACCTCCTGGACCTCCTGGCTATAGCTCTGGTAGGAAGACTTGGCTAAATACACAGGGAAAGCATAATGGAGCGAAGACACCCCAGGTGGTCAAAAACCACCTCATGCGAGCATTAAAAACTTAACATTGAATTAAGTGATTTTTTTTCTAAATTTGCTTTCTGATGTGATGCTTCAAATGGGCAGTAACACCTGGTGATAAATATAAGCAGTTGTCTTTGGTGTCTTTGTTTCCGCACTGAAATATACAATAATTTAGGATAAAGCACCAAATTAATGCTCTCATCAGTCAACAGTCCTGATTAAAATTTTAACCCTCTAAACTAAGATGCATTTCTTTTTAAATACTGTTAATACAAAATGATTTACTAGAAAACAATCAAATACATTAAGGGGAAAAATTATTGGATTCCCTGGTTATTTTGTATGTTTGCCTGTACTCTTAATGGTGGATTTATTGAGAAACAAAATAACAACATCCAGAAAAACAAGTTTCAAAGATTTGCATTTTATTAAGTGATATAAGTATTTAATTTTATATCAATTAGCAAGATTTCCGGTTCCCATGTCTCAGCTTGTTACAGCGGCTACAGCTTGTTACCTGTATGAAAGACAGAGAAGCAATCAATTAATCAGATTCCAAACTCTCCACCATAACCAATACCAATGATCTGTCCAGTGATGTCAGGGAGGAGATTGTAGACATACACAATGCTAGATTGGGCTACAAGACCATCGCCAAGCAGCTTTGTGACATCAGTTCTTGCGATAATTCGCAAATTTAAAAAAAACCCAAAACAACTGTTAGTCTCCATCCGTCTGGGGCTCCATGCAAATTCATGAGAATGGTGAGGAATTACACAGACCTACACAGGAGGATCTTGTTAATAATCAATAATAAAGCAGCTGGGACCACAGTCACCAAGAAAACAGTTGGTAACACATTATGCTGTAAAGGAATGAAATCCTGCAGTGCTCCCGCACATGTACAGGCCAGTCTGAAGTTTGCCAATCGAATGTGGTCAAATAATAACCAAAATCCAGCTCTTTGCCATTAACTTAACTTAAGGAGGAGTAATATAACCTATAACCCTTAAAACACCATCCACACCGTCGATAACACAAAGGTGAAAACATTATGCTTTGGGGGTGTTTTGCTTCTAAGGGGACAGGTCAGCTTTACTGCATCAAAGGGACGATGGACAGGGCCATGTACTGTCAAATCTTGGGTAAGAACCTCTATTCATAACCCAGGGTTGCTCCAGAAGAAGCACATTAAGTTCCTGGAGTGGCCTAGTCAGTCTTTAGACTTTAATACCATAGACAATTTGTGGAGGGAGCTGAAGATCTAAGTTGCCAAATGTCAGCGTAGAAACCTTAATAACTTGGAGAACATCTGCAGAAACTTGGTGGCCAACTACAAGAAATGTCTGATATCTGTGATTGACACTAAAGGTTTTGTCACCAAGTACTAAATCTTGTTTGGTGAATGAATCAAATACTTATTTTACTTATTTTATCTGTCTCACTGTTAAAATAAACCAATTAAATTTATAGACTGAAACACAAAAATTCAGCAGAGGGTCAAATATTTTTTTTCTTCATGGTAATAAGCTGTTAGACTTCTCTTTCTGATGATAATGCATGCTAGGAACACAGCAACAGGTGGCCAGTGCAGGAAACCTCTATATTAAATAATGAATAAAGTGTTCTTGTGATTTCAGGTGCTGTTATTCCTGGTCCACCCGGACCTCAAGGTCCTCCTGGTCCACCAGGGCCAGCTGCTGGTGGCTTTGGCTCAGTAAGAGACACTTATCATTACACACCAATAACCTAAAACAGCACAGGTTAAATTTGGGGATTAACAATTGCACACATTTGAATTTTGACCTTAGGCATAATTACAGCTTCACATTATACTTAGACTGCAGACTAAACAGACTCTTAAACAAAATGAATGGAGTTTGCTAAACAGAGGCGTGTCCCTTTTACATACCCAGAATTTGGCCAACACCTTTATCCAGATCAGAAAATTGTACTTAAGTACAAATACTTCTAAAAAGCAATAACTCGAGTAAGAGTAAAAGTATTAATGTTTAAGTTATTTGAGTAAAAGTAATAAAGTATGGAATGTTAGGATTACTCAAGCAGTGAGTTATTAGTAACTTTGGATCTGATTAAATGTGCAAGATTTTATACTAATTTATAGTTAAAGGTTAAGGTGAAAGTGCCTATACTTATAGAATCCCTTTCAAATAGCCATTATCATGGAACGTACTGCTAAATGTTTTCTCGGGATGGAGCAGGAATTCCTGTACGCTGATATGTTAACTTGTTTTGTTGCACATAGAAGTCATTGCATTATAGAGTAAAAAAAAAACTGATTGAATGTGAGAGCTGTGAGGCTTATAATACAAAGTTTAACACCCCAAAAACACAAATGAAGGGCATTTTTTCATGTTAAGTGCCAGTTAGTAGAGAGAGAGGTAGGTCTTAAATCGTCTCTTAAAAACAGCCAGTGACTTGGGCTTATAAAACACCTTATTTACAGTATAAAATATTAAACCAGTGTTCTGTGGCTGTAATTAATGCGTAATGTTTTTACAGGTAAAGAAATATCCAAATTTTCATGCTATGAAGCACGAGTCGTACTCGGTCGAAGAGGGAACATTGTCTATGGTTCAGGATAAAAGTAAGCTCTACCTCAAGGTCCAAGGGGGTTGGAGAGAAATTCAGGTAATATTGTGCTTCTTGTTTTTCACTTTATGTACATGCAATTTGTGTCAAAATATGTATTTTCTAACAAATTAAATCATCTTTTAACTTTTAGTACCTAAAGTAGTATTTAGTATTTATTGTTAAACAGAGCTATGGTAAGAATTAGCCCAATAAGTGTTGCAGAATGCAGATGTGTATTGTGTTTTCTTGTGTTTTGTCTCCCAGCTTGGTGGGCTGATTGAGGTGAACTCCCCAACTGTCCTCTCTCAAGATGATGTAAGTTCCCAGATGCTATAGTTTACTGATAACAACTAAATTTACCGCTTGTCCCTTTACTTACAGTCGTATGCAAATAACAAAGACCTGCATCATCCCAAAAATTAAATAAGAAAGAATGAACTTTGGTTGAGAAGATCCAGCTAAGCTACTGCAAAGACATTGATAGGGAGTTTAAAGCTTCAGGAAAGCCAAGTATGTACCTCCACTATAGAGAACTTAAGTGAATGTAAAGCTACGCCATGCCGAAAATTAGGTGAAGAAGGGATTACATGTAGAAATGAATTAAAAGGGAAAGTTGGCCCTACTCATATATTTGGATACAAAAAAACCCTAGTTTTATTATGATATTTGTTTTATTATGATATTTGTGCGGTTATAGAAACGATCATCGATGCGGCAAAAAATAGCAAAAGTAAGGTTTTACTATAATAAAACCATGGCTAGTTTTCATAAAAGAACTTTTATTTGCCTGTTTTTACCCAGATTTCACCAGTTAACATACACTCACAAACACAGCACAAAGTTTCACAGGTTTAAGAGATGTCCCAGACAAAATTTCATGTTTAAGCTGTCTTAACTGAAAACAACTTGCACGGATATTTTAAAATAAGCTTGTGCCATTGATTTCTGCATACTATTGTTTAGGATATTTTTTATCGTCATATTTTATATGAAACCTTTTTGAAGGCTACTGCAAATGATTTCAGTTTTAGTTGAGGCAATTAAAGTAAGTAAAGCATATGTACTGTATAGCCTGTATGTTAACATCTGTCATTAACATATCAGCTAAACGAACAAAAAAAGGGTAATTATAAGTTTTACAATAATCATAATAATAATCTGCCGTTATCGTTATGGCTTTTGTTTCCCAGATTACTGTTCTATCTTTACTGAAAAATCCCAAACTCTTTGACTTGCTCTGGATTACATTGAAAACGCAAAATAATGAAAGGTCATGGTGTTCACTAACTCAGAATCCTGTTTGCAAGCACTGAAGTCTTTGGAAACAAATCATCCAATAATTGTTGACATATTTATAAAAGCAAAGCGGTTGCAGAGACTCGATTATGTTATTTTGTTTTCTGCTGAGTTCCAGAATTTAGTGGAATTATTGGAAACGAACAAGCTGACGTAGCTGCAAAACAAGCAGAAAAATGTAAATGAACCCCTAATCCTGCCTTCCGATGCGAACCCTGTAATCAACCAATGTATATTGGAGAAATGGCAAGCAAAATGGAAAGAATGTCAAAATAACAAATTATGGGAACAAGATATAATCATTTATATTAAATCTAGACATAACCAAGTTGTGTATACAAGCTTATGGGCATTAAGGCTGCATTTATATTGCAGATATTAATTTTGGGACTATATTCAGTTTTTTAATAACCCACTTACATCAACTTTGTAAAACTGACCCGTCTCCGATATCTGCAATTACACTATACACAGCAAAAAAAAACAAAAACAAGATAGACATACTGACCGGAAAAGAATGTAAAAGATCATCAATGGACGAAGATGAAATAATTACTCAGTATGTCACTTCCGCATCATGTTTAAAGGTCGCTCTCTTTAGCTCTCTTTAAAAGGAGGAAAAAAAGAGGACAGCCCTTGTTGAAGCCTGAAGGTAGCATTTATTGCTCAGTTATAATTACTTATAATATCCCTTTTTTAATGTTTCCAGATAAAACAGATTTTAAGTAAACAAAAAATAATAAATATCAAAATACACAGTTGTGCTAAGTAATGTATACTGTATATTGCTGTTGGTGTCCACCCGAGTTGCTTATTCAATGACGTTTGACTCGCTTTCACAGGTGAAAATCCGATCTGTCTGCTTACATTGCGAACGCTAATGCACGAATCTGATGCATATCTGATTTATTTCCACATACTAATCAAAAATATCGCAATCCATGTGCTTTTACCTGCTTACACGGTCGTCAGTCATGTCCCATCTTTGCCTTATTGATTGGTGAAGAAGCACCAAAATATCAATATTAAAAGACTTGCCAATATTTTATGCTATAAGACAAAGGTTAATATCAGGACAAACGCTTAAGGGCTTGTTTTATAAGCTGGACCTAAAAAAAAGGACTATTTATTTCAAAAGTACATTTAAAGAAATTTTGTAGAAAAAAATTTGAGTGCAAAACTTTGTTTTATTAATTAATTTTTAAATTGTATTATGTATTGTTGTGTATTAAGGTATTGTTTTTATCAACGTATAATCTGTGTTTTCCATAAAATATCAAGTATAGCTGATATTTGGTGGTGAAAGAACTTTATTTATTTATGGATAAATGATACATTTATTTATGTGCTAAGTTTTATTGAACTAAATTAAATGATTACACCATTTTTAAGCTTCCTGGTTGTAAATTTGGCCTTGATGTAATATCAGAATATTGGGTTTTTTTCAGTTTCTTGCCTGGCAAATTGTTAAATTATGTGTTTCAGTCACAACCCATCAGTGACAGAAAAAAACCCTCTTCTCCAATCTCCTTTAGGCTCGCTCTGTAATTTTGACCCCTCGACTCAGCAGTACACCTAAAATTCACACAGGAAGTGCGGTAAGAATGACCGTCTTTCTTTTACTATTCTTTCCAGTTATAAAAAGACATGATGTTGTTATTGTTCTGTATGAAGCTGTATGACGAGAAAAAATAACGGGTTTCGTTTTAGCATGCGTTTCTGTGGTTTCCATCTATCCTGTTTTAGACTATAAATGATGGTGCTGTCCCTGCAGTTTTGTTGTATGACATCCCAGCCAGTCTATGTTTATTTCAGTGGTTAACTTTTTTTTTGAAAAATAGACGCTCCAAAGCATAAATAACTAAAAGATACACCAGGCACCATGCTTCTTTAAGCAGGAGAGACATGCTTATTTGTGCATTTCAGGCATTTCTGTAATTCTTACAAGAATTTGAGCACTATGTTATGGCAAGGATAGTAAATAGTGTGCATTTTAAGTGCAATGGTTTAAAACACTAAAAACCAACTAAAATATGGATATGAAAAATGCATTTACTGATGTAAAAAAAATAATAATAAAAAGTAGTTTTTCAACCTTTTATAAAAACATTAGCTCATTTTTACAATTGAGCTATTGACAAATAATAGCCTTGATCAAGGGCTCAGCAGTGGTAGACTATAAGTTATGGGATTTGATCGTACAGCCCTCCAGTAGAGCAATTTCTTATCTAATCAGCGAACATTTTTCTTGAAGGTGAGAATAAATATTTTCTTGGATTTAATGCAAATAAGTACAAATTGCACAACATTAGAGATGATAAAAGCATAGGTTCAGTGCTCGTTGTTTAAAAATGTGTATACAAGCTATATGCGTGGTATACTAATATATATTGCTCTTCTAATATCAGGGCCACCTTTGTGGGCACTCTTTACAATATACCTGTTTAAACTCTGACGGAAGTGATACTTTTTTAAAAATCAGTTCTGAAATATCCAAGAAACAGGGCAAAATAAAAAAAAACATTTCTATTCATGTTCTGTTGACAAATTGTTAAATCGTAGTGTATTTGACATATGTTCTCTATTGTCTTTTTTGCACTGTCTTTGTTATGTTTGTATTGTTTATTGCACTGTCTGTTTCTGCACTGTCTGCACCAGGTTGCACACATGCACTTTATGTCTATCCTGTTTAGTGGCTCTTTGTTGTTTTGTGGAATTCTATGTTTTGTGTAGCACCAGGGAGTCCTGGAAAAACGTTATCTCATTTCATTGTGTACTGCATCTGCTATATATGGTTGAAATGACAATAAAGCTCCTTGAAGTTGAACTACTAAAGTTTAGGAACACATGATCCTAACATCCATGTGTTATTAACTCCTTTATCGGGATAACTCTCACTCTTACTCCTATAAAAACCTGGGAATGTTTAATGATGTTGTGTGAGGAGGTCTGGGGTGCAGTGTTCCAGTTTATTCCAAAAGTAATTAGTGAGTTCGGTAAAGAACACTACAGTTTTTTCTCTTGAACCGTAACACACCATGTCTTCATGGCGCTCGGAGGCTCGGTGCACAAGGGCATCGTCATGCTAGAAAATGTTCAGGCCTCTTACTGTATTTCCATATCAATAATAATATAATTTAATTATATAATAATAATATAATTTTCCAACTTTGTTAAAACACATTCACATAGGAAAACACACACATATGTGAATGTGCTTTTAAGGTGTTCACAAACTTTTAGCCATCTAGCCTAATATTATAACCCTATCCTACACAATTGACTTGGGAAAATGTTGGCATTGTTTACACAAGGGGGAACATACATAATTCGATATATTAGATAGATTAGATAGATTAGATAAACTATCTGAGTAAACTAAGAAATATCAGCACAATTATTGTTTAGGCAATAATTATGAATTAAGCGTATTTAAAGTATTTTCAACATTGGTCCTGATTAAAATTAAACAGCAATTTTACTTTAATACTGTAATTCTACTGTAGTTTCCATCAGTTGCGAGATTCTTTTGAAATTTCACAAGGCTTTTTGGTTTAATTGATATTATGTGAACTGATTACTCCCCGTGACCCCACTACCAGTGGTTCAGCGAGCAGATTTTAATTCTTCCTCTGGCTGTCATCACTGTCCGATGTGATTCTCCTCTCAATATTACACTTTATGAACGTGCGTTCCGTTGAGTATCTTATAGCCCATACGAATGCTTTACTCGTGTACCACTCATGTTCAACGAACATAAAAAAAACCTAAGAGTGACCGATTCGAGAGGCTCTGCAGCACAGAGCAAACCCCACTGTCACTAATAAGAAACTCTGCAGTTAGAAAATGTTCACTTTTGTACAGAGGTAATTTTGGATATGCTGAAGGCTTTAGTTTTATTGCTTTTATATTAAAAGTGACTCATTTCTTTTTCCTGGCAAACTGTCACTGACTGAAACTGTGTTAATTATCAATGTTTTAAAGATATCCACCTGAAAGTGTCTTTATAAACCACTGTTCCACATCGTACAATCTAGCACATAAGAAACCTGTTTCAATTAAGTTTGGTAAAAGCAGTGAAATCAATAATATTTTTATGGCCACCTTTTCCAGTATATGATAAATGTAATATAAGATGTATATTTAAAATGTTGCACAAATTAAATAATGCATGCATGTTTAAAAAAAATAAAACCTGTTATAAATGTCATTTTTTTTTTAATTATTTTGGTTATATGATATTCATTTTATAAATGTCTCACAGCTCAGGCTGGTCGCCCTGAACACACCGCTGACTGGGAACCTGGGCTCCATCCACTCAGTGAACAAGCAGTGCAGGCTGCAGGCTCAGGCCATGGGCATCCGAGACGAGTACAGGGCTTTCCTTTCTCACCACCTACAAGACCTGATCGACATTGTGGAGCCGCCCTACCGCACCAGCCTACCCGTTGTTAACCTCAGGGTGAGCCACTCGTCTTCTTTAAATGGTGGACATGTTTCCGTCAAAAATAAGGGGGAATTTAAAAGTAGTAAATTCTGACTAGCGTCTGAAAATTAAAATGTGTAAAATGTGTCTCTTTCTATTCACAGGGTGAAGTTCTGTTTAAAAACTGGGAAAGCATTTTCTCCAATGACATCCTCCCTTCTGGGATCCCTCTCTACTCTTTTGATGGGCGAGATGTGATGAGTGATCCTTTCTGGTTAGTAAACTAGCCAAGCACTAACAACTCGTCTGTTTGTTTGTTTTTAAAAGGTGCATCTTATATAGAATGTATGTAAAATAGACTAATGGTTTGTCCATCAATACAGAGGACTGTAGCATTTTAAATATATTGTAATATATTGCGTAATATACCCAGTAGACCCATGACAAGCGGTTATAATAAGAAATTTACATTGACTCATTTGGTTAAAACTTTTCTTCAAAGAGAATAACAAATTAATGGTTAAAGGTTTTGTGTTTTTAATTTTATTTTAACATGGGCATAAATTGTGCTTTAATCATCCCAATATATTGAAAACACTAATAAACATAATAACTGCTGAAGCTATAAACATCTAAAGATAGATAGATGGATGGATTGATGGATTGATAGATAGATAGATAGATAGATAGATAGATAGATAGATAGATTATAGATAGATAGATAGATAGATAGATAGATAGATAGATAGATAGATAGATAGATAGATAGATAGATAGATAGATAGATAGATAGATAGATAGATAGATAGATAGATAGATAGATAGATAGATAGATAGATAGATTATAGATAGATAGATATATAATAATAGTAGATTAGACTAGCCAGACTGACTAACTAACAATAGTAGATAGATAGATAAAAGTATTAGCTTACCATTGCATTTTCCAAATGGGTGTAGGAAGTGGTAGCCAAGTGAAGGTGTTAGACTACTAATTTGAAGATCAGAGGTTCGATTCCCAGCACCACTAAGCTGCCACTGCTGTGTATCTCAGCAAAGTCGCTCTAGATAAGATAAGTGTCTGTTCATAGTAGAGACTCGTTCATTTGCAAGACTTTTTAAAGCTTGTTTATCTTTTTAGAGACGTCGGCTAATTCATGCTCCAAACACTATACTTAACAAAACAGACAGTTAGTAGATGCTTTACATATCAGTTAGACGCCAGTTTGGACAGTACAAACTGGTTTGAAGTCCAGATCCTTTTTCCGGTAATCTGAAGGTCTGGCTATAGAGACTAGCAGAAAATGGGCATGCAATGACTGGGTTAATGTGTGAAACATGGAATAAGGAAGCTCTAGTCGATATTTAACTTTATTTCGTCTGATTATCTTGACGTGCTATACATATGTAGAGCTTTATGCATGTGTTTAAAACCACTCGTCAGGTCAGGCTTGACATTATCCTTTAAAGTTATTAAAGCATGTCATTTATGTATTTTAAAGATATAAAAATAGCTCTAATAAAATATATATATGTGAATAAAAAAAAACATTTTTTACACACCCGTTTACCTCTGCTATATGTATTGGGTGTAAATGATGTATTTGTATTCAGTTAGTCATAAGGGATGAAACACAATAAAAATTCATTCATAATGAGCACTAAAAGAAAAATATTTGTAAAGCCTAATGGTTTAAGATATAAAGTTAGTAGTATACAGTTATACCCATAGACAAAACATGAAGGGCTTGTATTTAAATACACATCTATTCCAGTTCATCCAGAAAGTAAAAAAAAAAAAACCTGGTTTGCCTAGCCACAAGCTTGAGCTACATTTATCCACCCCATCCCCAACCCCCCTTTATCTGTTTACATCTATTTATTCCCCTTGGTTGTAAATATAGCTAAGTGTGGCTGCCGTGACAGCAAAGCTGCAATTGTGGTTAGTAAATGTTCTTTTTAGAGCTGATTGTGAAACATTTTAAGCAACATGTCTTTTGTTGAGCTTCTGGTTCAGTGTGTTGACATAAATGGACATGCTGTTAATAAAATCTAGGGACGTCATGTAAAAGCATCTTTCTGCAGCCAGGGGGCAATTAACTACTCTAGTGTTGTAGTTCGTCTAAGTTTTTTGCATGTGTGTTGCTTTAGCGGGAATTGTGTGTGTTCCATTGTGATCATTATGATAAATAGACAGCACATAGACAAAAATCTAGGCAGATTTTTTTATTTGCTGCTTAACCAACAAAAAATATTACCATGTATGTTCGAGGGTGTGAATAAAGGTTTTGGCTAAGCTTAAATGAAGTAATGTGCAGATTCCAAACTCTAATTAGATAGTAGTTTTTTAGTGCTTCTGAATTGAGGTACCAGCTGCTTTTTGTGGTCCATCATTCTTTTCACTCGTGTTTTGACAAGATAACCACTGCGCTGAACTGAACCTCTGGATATAATTGATGTGCTTCACAAATCTTTGGCCACAAGAGGGCAATAACAACTATGTTGTCAAATTAAATTATACACTTTTAAGTAGTATCCATGATAAACCTGGTAAATCAACTTTTCACATTTGTCCAAGCGTAAAAAACATCTGATTTATACTTAGATATTTAGATTATAGTTCATATAAGAGTTTTTTTCAGGGGTGGCTCAAATGGTTAAGGCGCTAAGTTGCTGATCTGGAGACCAGGAAGTCCTTGGTTTAAGCTCCACCACCGCCAGCCGCAAGCCAACCACTGTTGGGTCCTTGAGCAGGACCCTTAACCCTTTCTGCTCCAGGGGCGCTGTATCATAGCTGACCCTGCGCTCTGACCCCCAACTTACTAAGATGGGATATGGGAAAAAATAATTTTACTGCACTGTAAAAAGTATACGTGAAAAAATAAAGGCATTTATATTTTACATTTCTATATTTCTAACTTTTGTAATATGTATATTTTTGTATATGTATATACAAAAATATATTTTTTGTTGTTTTTTTTGTTATTTTTTGTTGGCTGTTTTGTTTACATACATTAAAGGCATTTGGCAGATGCCCTTATCCAGCACGACTTACATTTATCTCATTTATATAACTGAGCAATGTGGGGTGAAGAGCCTTTCTCAGGGGCCCAACAGTGGCAACTTTGTGGTGCTGAGAATTGAACCCTGATCTTCCAAATAGCAGTCCAACACCTTAATCACTGTGCCACCACTCCCCATTTCCCCTCATGTTTATAATTTTAGAGCTGCATGTTTCAGACAAAGCATAAAGCCACAAAATGTAAGCTTTTATTTAAAATTTTGCATCGGCATAGGATTTTTTTGTAGGCATGCTGCATATATGAACCTTACAATAAGAGATGTGAATTACTGGAATGTACTGGTGTACTTTTATCAAATGTTTTTTGCGTTTACTGTCCCTAATATGCTGTTGGTACACTAGTAGCATTCTCTATAATGATATTTATTGTGACACCTGACCATCAATCGTATGTGTTTTAATACACTTTTAGTTTATTATGAGGATAGTTATATAACTGCACTTAACTATTTTGCATTGACAGACTCATATCTAACTAGCCAACTGGAGAGAATAGCTGGGCTTTGTTATGTTTAGCTACTTTTTAGGTCCGGGGTGGGCAATCATGGTACTGGAGGGTTGGTGTCCTGCAGAGTTTAACTCCAACCCCAATTAAACACACCTGAACCAACTAATCAAGCTCTTATTAGGTATACTTGAAAAACAGTCAAGTAGCTACTTGCAGGAGGAACCATTCTCTAGAACCGAGACTGCCCACCCCTGTTTTAGGTGTTAGTGGAAAAGTCACTGATTTGACACATTTTTATCACGTGGTGCTGCTAGTGACAGTCATGGTAGCTTGATTTTTTTTTAGTTTTTAATTCGTTAGAAATTATTGCAGGTAGCAGATACAAAAATAATCATTGTATGAGAACAAAAGTAATAAAAAAAACATTTCTCTATTGTTGAGACCAGTTGCAAACTCAAGTGAAGTAGCTGATTAGGAAGGGACGTCAGCAACAGACAGTAAAAGACTTTTTTTGACCAGTATGTTCTAGTGTCATTTAATTTCCAACTTTTAAATTGAAATATGCGTATGTGAACATATGATATTCTCTGCATCGGGTTCATGTTTCTCTTTATTTCCGCTAACATTTTTTGTGTTTTCTTGCATCGTCTTTACCGCAGGCCCCAGAAGGCCATATGGCATGGTTCGTCAGAGAAGGGAAAGCGTCTGGAAGATAAGAACTGTGAGTCCTGGAGAGCTGGAGACATGGCCATCACAGGCCAGGCTTCCTTCCTCTACAGTGGCCTGCTGAATCAGCAAACCCGTAGCTGCTCCAACCAGTTTGTCGTTTTGTGCGTCGAAACCTATCCGAACCATAACACCGTTGAAGAACTCCAAAGAGCACAATATCGCCACAGACGCTGGCATCACAGATACTGAAGACTACATCAGACAACCTCTGCCATCAACACGTCAACATTCCAGAAGGTGTAAATATCTGTTCACTGATTTAAAGAGAAGCTAAGGAAACATCAGTGAGAGCTTTTCTCAGGTTTTGGGGGACATGGACATTCTGTAGCGAAGCCATTCCTCTGACAGTGTAAAGCTGCATGATCACAATGTTTAAGCAGAGGAACGCACCAGGCCTAAAGTCCTACAAGTCATTTTGATGCACTGTATTTTCTTTTTTGTTTTTTAATTTTTGGAAATATCATAGATGCCATTTTTTCTACTTAACATCATCTTTTCTTAACATTTCGAGTAGCAAAGGATGTCAGTATTTAATTTAATTGCAGTGTTTTATTTATACCTGATCGCACATAATCTAAATGTTACTAAATTGAGAATAAATATGTAATTTATAGGTTTTATTGGTTTAGAGAAAATCTGCTCCTGTTTCTTGCATCTTCTACGAAAGACGATTTTCTACAGCATCTCTGTGAATGAAATTATAGTCATTTACTAGTTTCTGGAAAGGTGACGGAAATGTATTTTTTTTTTTCAGAGAGCGATCAAGTCCTCATTTTCTGTTTCAGTTTTCAGGCCAAAAAAATTCAGCAGTGATTAGTGGTAAGCAAGTAGGGAGCATTCATTATTTTCACTGGTGCTTAATGAATAAAAATCTCTTTTCCAAATATACTGTTTACTTTATTGGGTTAAAAAACTCGTGAAAACTGGGTAAATATTTTTAAAATAACACTATAAAATTTTAAAAGCTCACGTTCACATGAATCTGAGGTTCTTCTCCAAACTGTTGCTACTAATATAAGAAGCACACAGTTGCATAAAAGGTCTTTGTTTGTTGTATTATTACACACAAAGCCCCAGAACTCAATGAGGACTTGGTTTTTCGAAGCTAGTCTGGAAGAAAGTCTCCCGCGTTGAGCCCTGACACCAAACCCCACCGAATTGGATATACTGGAACACCATCTGGACTCTGATTTTACTAGTACTAATATGGCTGAATGAATACCCAAGTGATGCTTACGATAACAATAGAATGGGAAATACATCTGGAATATAATAAGTGTGATGGTCAGGTGACCACAAACATTTGTTCCAGAAAGATTAATATAACAACTTTTATAGCTTTTTACATTTGTAGCATTTGGCGGATGCTCTTGTTCAGATTGACTCACATTTTTTTTATTTATACAATTGAGCAATTTGGGTTCAAGGGCCTTGTTCAGGGCTCCAGCTGTGGTAAGTTTGTGGTGCTGGGAATTGAAAGCCTGATCATCCAATTGGCAGTCCAACACTCTGCACCACTGTGCTACCACTTCCCCACTACCACTATTTAGTGTTGACTTAAATAAACATTCTAACTTTTATTACTTAAAGTAGCACTTTTTCACTAATTTTAATCATCTTTATCTTTTTAGGAAATTTTAAGCAGGAGTGTTTAATGAGAGTGTCTCAGTCAGTTCAACCTAAAGCCACCTCAGTGCGCTGTTTGAAAAGAAGTAGGAAATTCATCTAAAAGCAAAGACTTTTAAAATGGGTAACTATGATTTCAGTCAATTGCTCTGTCATTTTATAGCCACATTTGCACCCCCTAAAAACAGCGTGTAATAGACCAGTGCCACTGGTTAGCACTACAAAGTAGGTTGGTCTGGACGTTCAAAGTTTTTTAGCCATTGTGGTGAGGTTCTGGATTTTACCCCAAACTTTTATTGCTGCATTTCTATATCATTTGCTAAAAAGCATCACACTGCCCACAAAAAAAAGCTTTTAAACCTCTAATCCATTTCAGATCTGTCATCATCACCACAGTCGCTTTCTTTTTCTCTACCTGGTATAATTAGTTTATTTTCTTAGAGTGAATAAAAAAAAAAAAAAAAAAAAACAATTCAGCAGTTGGGATAAAACTGACAACATTTATACTGAAATATTTAAACATGATTTTCCAAAAAATAATTATTAAATCAAATCTTTTTTTCAGAAGCTTCGATTTGCTATTTCATTCACAGTTTTTCCTACTTTACATTCACAGCATTTGACAGATGCCCTTATCTATAAAATAAAATAACTTACTGTTTTTTTATTTTATAAAACCAAGCAGTTGCGGCTGAGGGTCTTGCTCAGGTGCCCAGCAGTGCAAACTTGTTAGAGCTTGGATGTAAACCCACAATCTCCCAGTTAGCAGTCCAACACCTTAACCAGTGAGCTACCTCCTGATTACGGTTTGGTTTGGTTATGGTATTACGCGCATTAATAGTTACATTATATGACCGAAAGATTGTTGTCAATAATTATCTCAACTTCTCAGAAACTTCTCTACTCAGTTTTAAAGTGTAACTGTGGGGATTTATGATTATTTGCCTACAAGAGCTTTAATGAGATAGAACACCAGGTGAGAAGGTCTGGGGTTCAGTCGGGATTTTTGTTCATCCTAATGGTGTTCAGTGGGGTTTCAATCTAAACATAGTTTTTTACTTTGAACATTACAGATTGGCAGGTTTATCACTGTGCATTAGATGAGCAGGGAGTGTGTAAGGATGCACAGTAAAGTTTTGGAACTCATATAGGAAGTATGTGCTTTTACAACTGCCAAGATTTAATTAATCGGGCATTAAGTCCCCAAAAAAAACAAACTATGCATTGAAAGTAAAATCATGTAAACCATCATTTAATCATCATGGCATAATCAGTTAAATCCATTAAAGCATCTACATAAGTGGAAGTGGTAGCCCACTGCTGGGACCCTGAGCAAGGCTCTTAACCCCCAATTGCTCAGTTGTATAAAAGAGATAAATGTAAGTTGCTCTGTTTATTAAACCAGACAGCAATAACAACAATCTTTCTATTACCGTATCTAGCATGCGCAATCCAAGTTTACAGGAAGTACAAAGGGTTAAAACATTAAATTAGATACATACGAATAAAAAAAATCAATCCACCAGGTTGCGTGTGCACCGTAAAGCAGCAGTGTGAAAACCCTTCCTATCATGGTGAGGGTGACATTCTCCAAACTCCATCAGAAGGGAACTCCTCAGCTTTCATTAGTCTCCTGCCCTGTGATTAGGCAGCTGCCTCAGACTCATTAAAGTCTAATGAGGGATATGCTTGACACTAAATATGAGGTTTCCTCTGTCCAAATATAGTCTAAACACTGTATAGATGGTGGACCCTGGTCTACCAAGGGTGAACGCTCTACATGTGTAAGCCACATTGAGGAATTAATGCCACTTCCTGAGCGTCTTTCCTCTCTTTCAAGTTGGAGCCGGTTCATAGCCACAACAAGGATCCTGGTCATAAGCTGTAATTAGAATACTACACAGGATGTGACAGCATAGTGCCTTAATGTAGGTGGGTCCATTCAACATTTGTATTTAATTAAATTTAACGTGAGTTTTTTTTTTTTTCTTCAAGGTTTATTTTAAGACTTTTATTTGAAAAGTTGATCCATTTATTTGGTGTTTTTTGTTAGCCAGGTTAGATGTGGCATATGTTCTGTAATTGCATCCTGCCTAAATATAGTAATTACAACAGTATGACAACTAAGCAGTATTTACTATAAGTAAACCTTTTAATATATCCAGCAAAAAATAGGGGGGGGGGGGTTAATTAAAAAGGTTAACCAATTAATTATAAACTTTCACTTTAAACAGATACTTTAAAAGTGTTTATGTTAAAATAACACATGTTAATTTAATATACATATGTTAATGTTAAATATAAATATATAATACTGGTAAGAGTGGTAGGTGTTGGACTGCTACCTGAAAGATTGTGGGTTTGATTCCCAACTCCACCAAATTATCACTATTGGGCTCCTGAGCGAGACCCTAAACCCCCAATTGCTCAGTTGTATAACTCTGGTTAATGGTGTCCGCCAAATTCCTTAAATTTATATACAATACAAATCACTAAATTTTATTACAAATAAGGTGTCATAAACCTGTCAGATTAAACGTAGTACTAAAAGTAGAACAAGCTATATGAACAATGAACCAGTAGGTAAGTTTAATACAAGCTATGGCTTTGCAGTTGATGTCACACTTTACATTCAACTCATATATGCGTAAACACCAAATAAAATATGAAAATTATGTTAAACCGGTGCTTAGCACGGTGGCTTAGTGGTTGCACAGCAAGAAGGTCCTAGGTTTGATTCCTGGGCAGGGGTCATGTTCTCCCAGTGCTTGCGTGGGTTTTCTCTGGGTACTCCGGTGTTCTCCCGCAGTCCAAAAACATGTATGTTAGGTTGATTGGCGATTCTAAATTGCCCATAGGAGTGAGTGTAAGTGTGATGGACTGGCCTGTTCAGGCCGTCCTTTTGCCCTTTCAGGGATGGCTGGGGTAGGCTCCAGTGGATCCCTGTGACCCCGAATTAGGAAATAAGCAGGTATAGAAGATGGATGAATGAATGTTAAACCTCACATTCCTACAGACTGGTTGAACAGAGGATAAAAGCGACTTAAGTTTTGTTTTTAAAATATACACTAAGTGCAGGTTAAATTTTTTGAGTTTCCTTCTGATAAGCCGTAACGCTGTGTGAATCACCGATATGGTCATGCAGATATCAGAGAAAAGGTCAGGATAGTCCTTGAGCATTTATATATTGAACTGTCTATAACATTAAAGCGTGTTCCGTGTTGCAGCTCGAATAAGTTTATTTAATTAGGCTCAAAATTAAGCTCATCCTTTGCCTTGCCATACCACAGATGAAGATTCGACCTCCTAAGGAATTGTTTTTCTTGTTTTTAATGTTTAGAATTATTGTCATTGATATTATCAATGATATTATTACTTTTCCAGCTCTTTGTTTTCCCGTGCCAATTTTTTTGAGACCTGGAGCAGGGGTCAAATTTGAAATGAGCTCATTTTGTGGATGAAAATATCAAAGTGTAAAATGTCTCAGTTTTAACATTTCTAATGTTATATAAGTTCTGTTGTAAATAAAAAAAATTATCATGTGATTAGAAAATCTTTTAGTTCTTATTTTATGCAAATAAAAAAAAAAACATTTAGGTTGTATTAGTGATAGAATTAGATTCCAGAATGTATTATTACTTTAAAAGAATCTAATTGTGGCCCAGTTATTATACTAAAACAAGAAACAATATGTTAAACTAATAATTCAGCATCTTTATACAAACAGCAATCAACTAGTTGCACCCTAGACAATAAACAGTACTACTGTTGATCTGAATACCAGGAAGACTCTGGTTCAGGCCCCACCACTACCAGCCTGAGTTGTTGAACTGAATACCAGGAAGACCTTGGTTTAAGCCCCACCACTACCAGCCTGAGTTGTTGAACTGAATACCAGGAAGACCTTGGTTTAAGCCCCACCACTACCAGCCTGAGTTGTTGAACTGAATAACAGAAATAACTTGGTTCAAGCCCCACCACTACCAGCCTGAGTTGTTCATCTGAATACCAGGAAGACCTGGGTTCGAGCCCCACCACCACCGGCCAGCCACTGTTGGATCCTTGAGCAAGACCCTTACCTCCCTTCTGCTCCAGGGGCACTGTATCATAGCTGACCCTGCACTCTGACCCCAACCATCTAAAACGGGATATACGAAGAAACAAATTTCACTCTGCTGTGAAGTATATTTGACAAATAAAAGCATTTTACATTATAATAAAAAGTATTTTTTTTTAGTATTTTTCAGCATTTATTTTAGATCCATTAAACTACTTGAATTTTAGGCCATAATTGTACAGTTTTAAAGAAAAATTTAATAGTTCTCCAGCATCTAATATTTTTTGGGGGGTAGTTTTAGAAGCCTGCTGTTTGAGGCTATAACGGCATGCACAATACGCATGCGCACTCCCAAACTCCGGGCAAGCCCTACTCTAGTAGGCGGCCTGACGGTGTATGCGTGTGTATGTGCGTGTGTGTGCGTGTGTGTGTGACAGAAGAAAAAGCCGCAAACACGTTGATGTAGAGTTATCTGTCCAGGGGAGATGTTCTCATGGAGCTGGTCACACCGACAGCGTCTCGTTTGCGTTTGACTTCACCATGCACTTCAGGACTTCAATAAGATGCGTGTGTGTTGTCAGATAATCATTTTGCTTCTCGCCTGCAACTTCTACGCTTTTATTTATACTCAGGGTAAGTAAGTGTCCTTTAGTTAGTTTTTTTTTTTTTTTACTCTTTTCTAACACTTAAAGAAGTGTTTTATCTCTGAAGGAATCACAAGCTTGTAACTGTAACAGAGAAGCCGCTTTGTGAATTTACAGTTTCCGTTCCGGAAAAAAACCCCCTCTCCGGCTACTTTTTAAGGGAAAACTTTTTATGATTTGTTCCAGTATGTGATATTTAGTTTTAATTACCAACAGATTATTTTTTTAAAAAGTATTCCGAATAAATAGGAAGTAAGTTTTAATAAAGAAAGTGTATGTATGATGGCGGAGTTTATGGCCGGTGTCCGTTATTTTTGTCGTCATTCCTCCGAGCTGTTTTACACATAACTGACAACTCAGCCTGAAAATCCAACCCTATACAAGGCGTAAAATACAAAATACATATACAAAACCTAAAGATCTCAAACTTTGATCGTTTTCTTTCTTTCTTTTTTAAAGCAACAACAACTGCAATCGCTTGTAACCCTCAGTTCATGCTGCCTTCACGTGTGTCATCGGAATGACTGTAAATCTGAGTATCCGATCCCAGAGCTCTGCATGAATATAACATTAAGTCGTAATTATACACCAGAAAATGTGTTTATAATGACAGAAATCTCTGTATTATTATATTTTTTACTCATCTTTATCTTTCTTAAAAAAACAACAACAACCAAGTTTACAATAATAGTCTAATTATATATTCTATATATTCTATAGTGATGTAAATGTACTCTAATAAATGCATTATGCACAATATATATATTAATATTTATATATTGCAATAGCGATGTTATGTTAGAAAGATTCCAAATGACTAAAGGCTGGTACAAGAGACAGTAATTCTAAAGCTACACTTAGACTTAGAAGTATCGCAATAAGAATGAAAAGTGCGAAACCGTAGTGATCAGGGAGCTCTTGAAGGCAGCATGGGATCCACATTGTTGATCGCGCTGAGATGTTAACGGAGGAGAGGTTTATATTCGGATGCTTATATATTATTATTATTATTATTATTATTATTATTTTATAAATTAAATTGGCATTTTAAATAAATACAGGGAAACAAAACAAAACAAAAAAAACTAAAGACAGAGAGAGAGAGGGAGAGACAGAGAGCAAGGGGGCAGAGAGAGAGAGAGAGACAGAGATAAAGACAGAGAGAAAGAGAGAGACAGATACACAGAGAGAGAAATAGATAAAGAGAGTCAGAGGGAGAGAGACAGACAGAAAGAGACAGAGAGAGCAAGAAAGAGACAGAGAGAGAGACAGAGAGAAAGATACACAGAGAGAGACGGAGAAAGAGAGAGACAGATACACAGAGAGAGAGAGAGAGAAATAGATAAAGAGAGTCAGAGGGAGAGAGACAGACAGAAAGAGACAGAGAGAGCAAGAAAGAGACGAAAGAGAGAGAGAGACAGAGAGAAAGATACACAGAGAGAGACGGAGAAAGAGAGAGACAGATACACAGAGAGAGAGAGAAATAGATAAAGAGAGTCAGAGGGAGAGAGAGAGAGACAGACAGAAAGAGACAGAGAGAGCAAGAAAGAGACAGAGAGAGACAGAGAAAGAGAGAGAAAAAGAGAGAGAATAGATAAAGAAAGTCTAAGAGATAGAGAGAGAGACAGAAACAGATAAAGAGAGTCAGACAGATACAGAAAGAGACAAAGAGTGAGAAAGAGACAGAAAGAGAGAGGGACAGAGAGAGAGAGGGAGACAGAGAAAGAATAGATAAAGAGAGTCAGAGAGAGAGGGAGACAGAAAGAGATAACGAGAGTCAGAGAGAGAGGGAGACAGAAAAAGAGAGATAGAGAGAGACTAGAGTTGCTTGTAACAGTAAGGTGTTTCCACCCGTGATGGCATTTTGCCCCCTTTTCCATTTGGTCTGCCTTGTTTGTGTTTGTTTTGCACGCTGTTGTAAAACAAATGGCAGTTTGGCAAAGTGGTAGCCTAAAAATTCCTGACTGAGACCTCTAACACATTTATTTATATATTTATTTATTTATTTATTTGAAGGGTTAGGGAAAGTGTTGACA